>SJYV01018039.1:471982-581257 GCA_006410875.1 Neotragus pygmaeus
AAAACATGTGACATTACTAAAAAACATCGAACATTTTAATAAAAATATTAGAATTTATCTAGTCAAAAAGTATGCTCTTTAAATTATTCACCTTGAGGACCGGACATGCATTCCAATAACACTGCCATCACCTAGGACCTACTGCTATGTTCCTTCATAGGTACATGTCACTAAGGCCTAGGGCTTAGTGGATACACATGTAGGTTTGTAAGTGAGTGCATATTAAGTACATTTCAGCAAAATCATTTGTTTTAATAAAATACATGCAGTTTATGAAGCTTGGCATGCTGCAGTCCACAGGGTCACAAAGAATCGGACATGACTTCACGACTAAACAACATGCTGTACTAATTAATGATGACGCAACAGCTCAGAGAAGATACTGAGCCTAATTCTACTATCAACAGGGACGCCAAACTATCATTACAATTCAATTACTATCATTGAGATATGGCTGTGTAGAAAGATGGGTTTAAATTTTTTAAAAATATATGTTGAAATCTGAACACGATCCAAGGTGAATTCTTCTAAGCCTGTTTCATGTCTAATATAAACTGATACTGCCTACCTCACAGGATTGTGGTGAGAATTAGAGATAGCCTGTAAAGTGTCTGGTACTTTGTAGATTCTCAAGAAATGAAAATATAATCATTATTGTTATTGTTCAGAGCATATAGAAACTGCTTTCACATACATTAGTTCATCCAACTCTGAAAACACTCCTGGAATGTAAGAAGTTTTTCTTCTGTCAGTGAATGAGATCGCTGAAATTTGAAAATAAAATAACTAAAGCAATAATGTGAACTATTATTAATTATTTATTGAGCCCTTTCTGTATGCAGCTACTGTGATAAGTGCTTTTTTAGCCATTTTCGATCATAACAGCAACCCTTTGAGGAAGATATTACTGGTACTTTTATAATTCTCATTTTATAGACAAGAAAGTGAGGCTAAGATATGTGGCCAATATCTTGCCTGGTGAGTGGTAGAGCTGGAACGCAATCCCAGGTCTGTCTTCTAAACCCATGATACTAACAATAGCTGTAAAACACTGAAGGCATGACTAAAAACCAGATTTCTCTGTTTAAAACCCAGTGGCCCTTTTGTCTGTAATCATATTGTCCTTGGGTGGGGCTTACCTAAAGCCACTGCACATGCGACAAGGAAATTTCCTAGTACAAAATTCATTGTCCTTACCAAATTTCCCTGTATGCTAACAAATTCTATACGGTCCATGGTTCAAGTGTCATAAACAATGCACACTCACACAGAGCCTGAAGGCTGGGGCTCCCTACAGCACCGTGAAACATTAAAGCAGTGTTCTTTCATAAGACGGCAGGACATGACATGTGCATTTGAATGCATCACACACATAAACACACGCCAACAAAGCTGTCATTATATATTTTGAAACTAATTTAATATCACTGAAATTGTCAGAAAATTTTTTATCAAGATAATAGTCTTTCAATAAAAATGAACTATCAACAGAAGCCTCCCAAATCAAAATTACGTGCTGGGGTACTGGAATATTCTTAGGTTTCTGACCAGATACTTACATGAAGAAATGGGAGCTGATGCAACTAAAATCTGGATTTACGGTTCACATATGCGCTTTACCAGACAACCCTCTTCAAGTAAAGCCATGGAGCGGCTCTCGTGAAGTCCCTCCTTGTTTCTGATGGAGCGAGAAAGGGGCTGTCACCTCAGGTAGGCTCACCTTGATCCCTCTGCTCTCTTCCTCCTTGTGTCCCCTTTATCTCACTGGACATGAACTGATTTCTGTAAGTCAAGTTTCCCCACTGGTTCTCTCCTCTATTACCAGAGCTCCCAGGCTCCTAATTTCAAGACTGACTTCAACTCAGTTCAAAGTGGAACAGGATTTCAAAAAAACCCAACAAATTCTTTGATCACATTTTTAGTTGATGGTCGATAGCATTTTCTGGGAGGGTCCCAGCACATGGGTTGTAAATGGAGATGTGTTACTTGGAATTTAGAGTCCTCTAAGTACAAGGTCGGAGAAGGCAATGGCAACCCATTCCAGTACTCTAGCCTGGAAAATCCCATGGATGGAGGAGCCTGGTAGGCTGCAGTCCATGGGGTCACTAAGAGTCGGACACGACTGAGCGACTTCACTTTCACTTTTCACTTTCATGCGTTGGAGAAGGAAATGGCAACCCACTCCAGTGTTCTTGCCTGGAGAATCCCAGGGACAGGGGAGCCTGGTGGGCTGCCATCTATGGGGTCGCACAGAGTCGGACATGACTGAAGCGACTTGGCAGCAGCAGCAGGAAGTACAAGGTGCCCCACAGGTTATAAATCTCAAAGGCTACTCAAGAGTGTTCTCGAATGCATTATTATGAGGCAGCACTCGGGTCTACCAAGAATGGAGACCAGCGTATTAACTGTTCCACAAGAGTGAGACCAGGGGCCCCAGACGCAGACATTTTAAACAATATGTCCTTCATTAATTTCATATAATTCCATAGGCTCCAGTAGCCCCGGATTGTAGCATGAGAACAAAAATATCATTTTATTCTAACTTTGCTAAAGATATGGGTGGGATGGACTTCTCCTATCATATGTGAATGTGATTTCCCGAGCCACTTACCCACTCTGAACAGGAACAATAGAACTTGCATCTTCTGGAGCACAACATAAGCTCGATTTCCCATTACACCTTGTTCCTTGTGCTGAACACTTTAGCAACTCACATACCTTGTGTTTGCTGAAAACATCCTATATTCCAGGCACTGTTCTGAACATTTCTGCATAATAACTCATTGAATTCTCTTAACCAATTCTCATAATTTAATAGCCTCACATTAAGTGCTACTGCCGTTTAGTCACTCAGTCAGATCCGACTCTTTGCAACCCATGGGCTGTTGCCTGCCAGGTTCCTCTGTCCATGGGATTTCCCAGGCAAGAATGCTAGAGTGGGTTTCCATTTCCTTCTCTAGAGGATCTTCCCAACCCAGGGATCGAACCCGCATCTCCTGCTTGGCAGGCAGATTCTTAACCACTGAGCCACCTGGGAAGCCATCACATTAAGTACCATGCCCCAGATCACACAGCACAGAAGTAGTAGAGCCTGTATGTGATGCTAAGTCACCTGGGTTCAGGATACACAATCTTAACTACCCCTTCGCTCAAAGTGACTCTCAAAGACATAATATAGGAAACAGTATGATGCCTACCTAGCCTACCAGTCATGGGAATTTGGTGACATTTAGCCTCTTTTGATCCTGAGTTTCTTCAAAGTAAAACATAATTTAAACACTTGTTCTACCTATCTATGTCACAAGGATATGTATTATATTCTCTCCCACGTTTACTGGTTTTTTTTAACCCTATGCGTAAAGGTTTTTTCTAGGCCCAAATCAGTTGTGACCACCTTGAGGGGAGAGGGCAGTATCTAATATATTTTGATAACTACCATGACCAGAACCTAAATTTAGTCAGCACCATCCAGTGTTTTTGCCCGGAGAATCCCGGGGACGGGTGAGCCTGGTGGGCTTCCGTCTATGGGGTCACACAGAGTCAGACACAACTGAAGCAACTTAGCAGCAGCAGCAGCATCTTCATCTTAGCCTCATAAGTTGCCACTTTGGCTGCTATTAATAACTGGGCCGCCCAGAAGGAAAAACCAAGGATCCTTTCCTTTGCTAGTTAAAGATAGGGGCAAAGACTTGTTCATACTGCATGTGGTATTTAAATGCCTTTTCCAAAACAGTCTCAGGTGAACTGACAAGCAGTGAAACTAGCCAGCCCCACTAAGACATGAAGTGATGGTCTGACCTGGACTAAGGGAGAGCTGCCTTTCCGGAAGCCCCTGAGGTCAGTTTGTCACTTGCCATGGTCCACATGGATATTAAAAACAATACCGCAACAATTGATTGAACACAGCTAACATGATGAGAAGGATGATGAGATTATATACCTGAAAAGAAACACTGCCTTTCTGGAGACAGAGAAAATTGTTAATACAAATGAACAGCTGTTTGGGAAGAAAACATTATTTCCAAAACCCAGACAAAGCTCTATTTATTACATTTCACAGACACTTAAATTATAGTGTCTGAAAGCTATCTTGTCATGGGTATCTGTGACACCTAAATTATCCAAAAATCTGAAAGGTTAAGCCACAATAAAGATTCTAAATGAGAAAGACTTAGAAAAAGTTCTTTTTGTCTCAAAGGATCAGGTGAGTAAATCTGCTATGTAGCATAACCTGATGAGTACTAAGCTCCAGGACTAAACCTTTTGGAAATCCAATAGCATATGCAATTCAAAATTCATTCAGAGATGTTAATATGTGCTATTTTAAAATCTAAATGCAAAATTCACTGTTCCCATGGTCTGTGATCTTCTTGTTCACAGTGGTTCTCTGGGCACTTCATTGCCTGAAGCTCCAGGCCTGACCCAGGTGCTTCACAGGAGTTCCAGATGTTCTCTGTGCCGACTATCCTGGGCCAGGCCTGTAGAGGAGATGCTGGGGATAGTGGCCACTGAGGGGGCTTGGGCTCAGATTTGTCACCATCAACTCTGACCCTCCCAGAAGAAACTAGGGCTTACCAATGCCTCTCCCACTGACTAGCATGTGTCTGACTGCCTCTAGACATTTCCAGAGAATGGACTGTCACACGCTGGCTAAGAAAAAATAAAGGAAATCTTATTTAGTTGCACCTAGGAAAAGTTAATGGCACCCCACTCCAGTACTCTTGCTTGGAAAATCCCATGGATGGAGGAGCCTGGTAGACTGCAATCCATGGGGTCTCTAGGAGTCAGACATGACTGAGTAACTTCACTTTCACTTTTCACTTTCATGCATTGGAGAAGGAAATGGCAACCCACTCCAGTGTTCTTGCCTGGAGAATCCCAGGGACAGAGGAGCCTGGTGGGCTGCCATCTATGGGGTCGCACAGAGTCGGACACGACTGAAGCGACTTAGCAGGAAAAGTTAAACAGTGGATCAAGTGACCACACTGGGAGCCACTGTCACAGTCCACTGTAGATGTTAACTCTAAATCTTTTCAGTTCATCATTCCAGCTGATTCAAGTAAAATACAGACTTTAATCTAGATTGGAAAGACAACCAAAACAACAGCTTAAAGAAGTAAACTGAAATTCATTATCGCTTGATATTTACAGGTACTTTCAATCTATGTTTCCTTGCCCATGGGGGTGACCTGACCTTGAATGCCAGGGTGGCCAATAGGAATCTTTATCACTCTATGCAAGTGCACTTGCCTTCCTCCCTTCATCCATTTCTTGTTTATTGTTCTACCTTACTTCCTACACACCTCACCGGGTGTTGTGCAGCTTAGTAAGTTAGCAAAGGCTTGCAATTTTCCTAGTGAAAGGTGTTATGGTGTTATGTAAATACACAGTATTATTTTGTCTTTATTCCAGCACTGCCTGGTTCGAAATAGTTCAGTGTGTGTAAATATGTTGAATAATGTGTATTAATTGGATTTTTTTTTAGCAGTTCCCTGGCATCCCAGTTACTAAGTGGAAGCAAGCTTACTTTCACAATGAAATATTAAGTATAGTCTCAGACAACTATTCATAATTCTTTGTGCCTTTCAAATCGAATTCTAGCTAGATGAATCCACCAAGCATGATGAATCATTTGCTTGAATACTAGACAGAATCACTAAGTTGTGACCTGTTATGAAAATAAATAGAGAGAGATGCAAAGGTTAAAGTTCACAACACAGCAAGCAGCCCACTCCAGAAGATGGGAACAAGTATGTAAGCTCTCTTAATTGTAAACAATTAGCATAACTGAAGAGTCTAAGTATACAACATTCAGAAAAGTATTTCAAAGTACCAATATCACCACATGTTTTAAGTTGGAATTTTCAAAAGTAAATATCACTCTGAGGATCAAGGGTCAGTCAGGGCCACGTTAGCTCTTGATGTCCACTTTTGTTGCCCTTGTGAATATCGTTTCATTTAACCATGTCAGCAATCTAGGGTCAAGAGGACTGGACCCTGGCAACCTAGCTTTCTTCACGAGGTTCTGAATAGAGGGCTATTTCCAGACTTCTCTCTAGAGAACAGCTCCCCTACAGGCTGCTGGCTGTCATGGGGACACTGAGAATTCACGTCAATTACAAGTCCTTCCAGGAGTGATCACTGTTTACATACATAGCCTGTGTAGGCATGTGCCCATTTGGCAGAGGAGTCTCGTTATAGGCCCTATCACAGATGACAAACAGTGCCTCCCACACAAAGGGCGTCACAAGTATAAGCTCTAGAATAATCATAAAGATGGGGAGGAAGTGTCAACACATTGCTGAAAAATGCGCAAAACTCATGAAATGGTGAGTTTAATGAGTGACATGACTGTAGATAACTTTTTTGTAACGTAGATGATTTTTCCTCCCCAAATAAAAATTTGCCTATAAATTCATACTGTAATTGGATTACAGGCATTATAGGAATTGGTTTGAGTCAGGACGTCTTGGGGTTGAAAAGCCACAGGAACATTCCTGGCTAGCTGGCTGAGTCATCAGGTGGTCCAAGAAGGTGAAGAACCATGCCACGATCCTGGGAGTGGAAGGGCAGTCAGCCAGAAGTGATGTGCTGCTTCTCATCTTGGGCCTTGAGTCTAAAATGATCTTCCACAGTGAGGAACCCAAGAATGTTATTAGAGCAGGTACCTTAATCTCTTCTCTGTATGTACCCTGCATCCCCTTAGGAGTCAAGTATCACTCTACTGTGGAACATTTTCTGGTTTCCTCATACCTTTCCCTTCCTCTGTGTTCCCCATGATGGCTCTTATCACGGTGCATCACGACTGCCTGTCTCCAGCACTGAAACGCTAGCTCCTTGCGAGCAGGGATTGAATCTTACTGGTACTGACTGCATCCAGCCCAGTACCTGACACATGTGAGTGTCGAATGAAAGAATGAATTGTAATGACAGCACCACAGAGGACTTGAGTGTACTTCCAAAGCACCACTTGGCCCAGGATCAGATGATGTCATGCTGTAAATGTAAAGCTTTGTTTATCCTTTTTATATAGACGGTTTTCAAAGAACCACTGGCAAAACTGCCATTTCTACCTTTGGTGGAAGTAGAAGCTGGTGGCATTTGTGGCAGTCATATTGCTTTTGCCTTCTAACGAGCCTAGACTTCTTTTTCTAAAAGAAAACTAGTGAAAGAGGGCAATGTCTTGGTGTAGAGAAAGCCTTGGGGACTTTCTAGGAAAACAATTTCCTTGGCAGCAGTCCTATGCTTTTTCTAAGGCTGTTTAAATGCCATACACACTATTATTATTGTTGCTGTTCAGTTGCTCAGACATGTCTGACTCTTGGCGACCTCATGGACCACAAATGATAGATGCTGGTGTTTTCTAGCTGACTAAAAGGCAGGAGCTTTAAGGCAATGTGAGGAAAATATCACAATATTCATTTGTTCTATTATTCACTCACTCATTTGTTCAACAACTATTTATTGATCTCCTATAATGTCTTCTCTCCTGGATATTTGGAAATAGTGGAAAACAAGACAGACAAGATTTCATCCCAAGGAGGTTGTGTAGTTGTTAACAGGATGGCACATTTGTGGGAATTTTGCAAAGTGCTTCAAGGAAAGTGCTAGGGGAGAAACCTCACTGGTGGAAAGCAGGCAAGTTGAATCTAAACTTAAGATTAAGGATTTCCTTAATGTTCTCTTCCCAAAGATGAAGGGTTTCAGTTACCTTTGTCTTAACAGAAGTCCAAATACATTTTCTAAGCTCTGGCCTTAGTGCCTACCAAAATATGTGATACTGGCCCCTCCTCTCGAAGAGGTCACAATCTATTTGGACCTAGAAGAGACCTTTACACGTGGGAAAAAGAAAGCAGTAAATGTAGAGGTCCAAGTGTGAGTGAGTGGTCTTGGAATTCAGGAGAGGAATTCATTTAAGAAAGCTTCTCCATTGATTCTAAGGACTGTGTATTACTCATTTTAAAACAGTGCATTTATATATATCAATAACCCAGAAATAAGCATGGGGATGGAAATAAAATAGACAGTCTTGCTGGTAACAAAGGCTTCAGGGCAATAAATTTCAAAACAAAGTAGAATGGTAATGTAGCTCGAATCCGACTAGATGTGCCAGAAAGAAAAAAACGTTTCCCACAGATGCAAACTTTTTTGGAGGCTAAGAAAGTGGACTTGTAAAGCTTCGCAAAGACTGCAAGTCATGCCACAGACGGTTAGAAGGAACGGGTGACTCCTGAAAGCCATTCTGCAGATTGCTAAGACTTAGGATGCCACTCACTCCAGCCAGAATTCATGGCCTCCCAAGGTCAGGGACGCCTTACAGAGCACACACCAGAATAGTCAGGCTGACCCAACACACTTTCTCTTTGATCAACCTTATATTTGACTGTATTTTAGTAAATTATCCATGTAGTTGTATTTTGACAGCTCTCTTTACAGCAGTAAAACAAAATGTGTGCATCGCAAATGGCAAAGATTCAAATTTCAGCTATGTTTATCCAAAATAGCACTGAACTGCTTCTGTACTTATGCTATACTGCCTACAGCTTTACGGAAGGGAAGACAGATGGGATGAATTTAGCAGGGAAACAGCTGTGGCTTGAAGAAGAGACAAGCAAAAGTTTTGCTATCAGGCTTCATTATGTATCAAGGTACCAGTAAAATGTGTATCCGTAAGGCAGCCAAAAAAGTGTTTTTCATCTGACTAGTGATAATTACCTTTTCTCAACAGCTGACAATGTTCTAAGTGGCATTAAATAGGTAGAGTAATTAAGCAGTAAGATACAACAGGCAGTGCCTTGCTGGGAATCATGGTTCCCCTTAAGTGTGTTGGAGGTAGAAGCTAGAGAGCNAATTACCTTTTCTCAACAGCTGACAATGTTCTAAGTGGCATTAAATAGGTAGAGTAATTAAGCAGTAAGATACAACAGGCAGTGCCTTGCTGGGAATCATGGTTCCCCTTAAGTGTGTTGGAGGTAGAAGCTAGAGAGCCATCGACTCCAACCTCCTGAGCAATGCAGCGAGCCCAAGGATTTGCCAGTGGGAGTGCACATAAACAGGAAAAAGGGGGGAAAGCCATCCATGGAGACTCGCAGTTGGGAGCTTAATTGTGTGGCAAGGACACAGCTAAAGGAAGGTAGGTAAGCTCCCACCTCTAACCTCTCCACCCACCTCTTAGTGATGACTGTGCATCATTCATACTTCGTGGCAATCAACTGGACCTTGAAATGGGAGAGCTTGGGCTATTTATTTTCCAAGTCATCTTTGCCTATTTTTAAATGTCCAGTTAGAAGTTCTTCAAGACGAAGATGCTTCAACTTTCTGAAAACAGGAAATCTCCAGTTTTTACACTGTTGAGGGGGTGATCAATTACTTTGTGAGTTAAGCTTGTGCAGAGTGACCATTTCTGTGGACACCAATCCCATCCTCTCCAGCAGCCTCAGGAAAAACTAACACATGTGCTACTGAAAATCCTATAGGTCCTTCTGCACCCTGCACAAACTTTGTGTTTACAATAATAAACCATGCCTTCTGTGAAAAAATTTTACCCCGGTGTTAATTACCTTAAGTGAAAGAAAGTGAAAGTGAAGTCGCTCAGTGGTGTCCAACTCTTTGTGACCCCATGGACTATAGCCTACCAGGTTCCTCCAGCATGGGATTTTCCAGGCAAGAATACTGGTGGGTTGCCATTTCCTTCTCCATGGGATCTTCCCAACTGAGGGATTGAACCTGGGTCTCCCACATTGTAGGCAGATGCTTTACCATCTGAGCCACTAGAGAAGTCAATATTAATTACCTTAAGTAGAAGACTCTATATTGGGAGCCCCCCAAATTATATATAATGTGCACTTTATTAACCTCTGATAAACTATATTTTATTAAACTGATAAACTGTTTTATTGAATACTTTTCTTCTAATAAATCTAATTTATGTCACAGTGGTAAGTAACATCATATTCCACCCAGATTAATAATATTAGCATTGTCATGGTAACAGACCGGAGAAAATCAGAGAAAGCCTTAAAAAGAAACCTACAAAATACAGTACTTCTCTGGTGGTCCAGTGGTTAAGACTCCATGTTTCCAGTGCAAGGGGTACGGGTTCAAACCCTGGTCAGGAAACTAAGATCCTACATGCTGCATTGTGTGACTACTATTTGGTGGCACAAACTTTTCCGAAAAAGCTGGAATTATCACATCACCACTGAATGGCAATAAATGAAAAGCATTCACATACTCAAAAAAAAAAGCATGTCCACTGTTTAAGACACTTAATAACTTCCTCAGTATTTTATCATCACTTTCTACTCCCATTCTTTCAAAAGGTGGTATGTTTTATTTCCTTTTATGTGAAACTCTCTGCCATCCCCCAGCCCACTGTAAGCTTACTGTAAAGCTCCTCTGCCTTTTCAGTGACTTTTGCTCCCAGCAACACTTTTCAGGCCTCTATCCACCTCATCGTGACAACCCCCCAACAGCCACTGATTTTCTGGGTCTGTTTAGTAGCAAAAAGACAGTGGGTTACCGTGCGACAAGCATAGGCTTTGGTGTCCGGCAAACCTGTCAGGCTACAGTCTGTGGGGTAGCAAGAGTCAGACTTGGCGACTGAACTGCTGCTACTGAAATTCACATTGGAGAAGGAAATGGCAACCCGCTCCAGTATTCTTGCCTGGAGAATTCCATGGGCAGAGGAACCTGACGGGCTGCAGTCCGTGGGGTCACAGAGAGTCGGACACGACTGAGTGACTAACACACACACACACACACACACACACACACACACAAGCCTGTTTAAATTCTAGCTTCTCCTTTTATGGGCTGTGCAACTACGGTCACATTTCCCTCTTCGGAGCCTCGGTTTCTTCATCTGTGAACTGAGGGTAGACCTTGCAGGGCTGTTGCAGAGTACTTGGTGTAATGGCAGAGTAAACTCTCAACAAGTAGGAAGGACATTATGGAAAGAAGATGTTACTGAATTGCCCTTCTGCCATCGTCTTATTTCAAACTATTGCTTCTCTTCTCTTTCTGTCACTATTCACCGATTTGCCGTAAGACAGGTATGTTGGGACTCAATACAGAAACTGGTCAGATGCTCCTTATGGGACAATTGTAGCAGTTTAATGGGGAAAGCAGCTCATAAAGCAGAGAAAGGGAACATAAAACAATACTGAATTTTTTTGAATAAAAGGAGGAATTTCTTAAAAATTGTTATTATGGGAGCTAAAGTATTTCTAAGACTCATCAGCATCCCTTCTTCACAGGCTTGGGAGCAATACTGCCTGGGATCAACTTCGGACTCTGTCATGTAGTAGCTGGGTGACCTTGAGTCAGCTACTTAACCTCATTATGCCTCAGTTTCCTAACTGGTAAAATGGGGACAATGCTAGTATTTGCCTCACAGGATTGTTATAAAAATTAAGCATGTTAATTAAGGAAGTGCTTAGAGTAAGAACAATGGCTGGTACATAGTAAGGACTATCTACATTAGTTGCTGCAATGATAATGACAAATATGACAAATACTATGTATTTATTATCTATTGTGTAATTATATACTGTATAATAATCATTACTGTAAGGGGTGTCAGGAAATTTGTACATCATAGCAAGTGGCTTAATACCGTGTTCAATGGCTATCAAACTGTGGAAACTGGGGAATCAAGGAGAGGGCCATGAAGCACAAAACGAGAGTAGATACAGGGCCCTGGAGCAGGGAGATGAAAGGTGTGGATGAATTTATCTTATATAAGCAATGATCTTAATATCATCCTTGGTGAATAATCAAACTTCTTTATAAGGAGTAAGGTCCTAAAATTAGCAACCTGTTCAGACCCACGCAAAAGTCAAGATCAAAAAGAACTGTTTTATGTATCCCGAGTGCTCATTCTGGGATGGATCCTGAAGGCTCCTACAGGGAGCTGTCTATCCATACCAGGATACTGTACTTGCCAATTTTATTTCTGACACAGGGAGATGCCTTGGATACTGCAGAGGACAAGAGAAGAGCACCCATTGCAACAGTCTAGCACCAATGCTGTCTTACAGTGTAAGTCAATAAAAATCGCCGTCTCTTGGTTTCCTTGTATTGTAAATGACAATAACCACCCATGGTAACCACTTAACAGGGTTGGAGAGTGCCAGCTGAAATCCAAAGGGGACACTTTGCTGTTGCAATTATGTAAACACAGGGATAATCTCTCTTTTAAGAATCAGTTTTGAATGACTTCAGATCCGTGTGTTAAGGACAAAAGCTTTATAAAACTAATGAAAAATTGGATGTACACACTGTACTTTGACATCAAGCATCAACATTTCAAATTTCAGGTTTGCACAAGGACTGCTACCAGCAGACAGTTAAATAAATACACTGCATTTGAAAAACTGTTTCTTCATGTAATGAAGCCACTCAACAATGGGAAGCTCTCACAAATAAGGATACTGACAGGCCAACTACAGCAAATATAGTTTTATCTAAAAGGGTGGATTCCTTCTCTATACTTTTGATAGGTCTCCTATATTACATTTAAAATGATCAGCTATAAATGATCAATTTTAAAGGAAAGAACTATGTCATGGGTTCAAAACCAACTATAAAATAATGTGGGCAGGTAAATAAATTATTTTTAGCTTTATGATAACTTTCACCATTGATGTGATACTGAGAATAAAATTTATTTCATGTCTTTGGTGTTCAGGACAAACAGAATAAACACATGCTGAAAGAGGAGAGTGAAAAAGTTGGCTTAAAGTTCAACATTCAGAAAGCAAAGATCATGGCATCCGGTCCCATCACTTCATGGGAAATAGATGGGGAAACAGTGGAAACAGTGTCAGACTTTATATTTTGGGGCTCCAAAATCACTGCAGATGGTGATTGCAGCCGTGAAATTAGAAGACGCTTACTCCTTGGAAGAAAAGTTATGACCAACCTAGATAGTATATTCAAAAGCAGAGACATGTCTTTACCGACTAAGGTCCGTGTCTACTCAAGGCTATGGTTTTTCCTGTGGTCATGTATGGATGTCAGAGTTGGACTGTGAAGAAGGCTGAGCACCAAAGAATTGATGCTTTTGAACTGTGGTGTTGGAGAAGACTCTTGAGAGTCCCTTGGACTGCAAGGAGATCCAAGCAGTCCATTCTGAAGGAGATCAACCCTGGGATATCTTTGGAAGGAGTGATGCTGAAGCTGAAACTCCAGTACTTTGGCCACCTCATGCGAAGAGTTAACTCACTGGAAAAGACTCTGATGCTGGGAGGGATTGGGGGCAGGAGGAGAAGGGGACGACCGAGGATGAGATGGCTGCATGGCATCACGGACTCGATGGACATGAGTCTGAGTGAACTCCGAGAGATGGTAATGAACAGGGAGGCCTGGCATGCTGCGATTCATGGGGTCGCAAAGAGTCGGACACGACTGAGCGACTGAACTGAACTGAACTGAACTGAATTTGAATATTTATAAGATTCTTTCCAGAAAGGAACATTATGAAATAATCAATAAACTAAGTTTTACAAAGTAGGATGCATCCGGCCAAAAAAGAATAGAAGATCCATTTGTTACTCACAAAGCATTAATGTTTTCTAACATGTGTGGTAAATACCTATGATTCTTCCATCTATTTTCCTTTTGGGAGGTTCATCACTATATATTCTGAGATAATCTGCTCCCCTAGAGTATGGAGTTTGAACAAAGCATATTTGGTTGATTTTTTTTTCCCTAGATGAATACACAAAGACCCTTAAAAAACAAGTGTTGTTTAAAATAAGGCATGATGAGTACATTTAATATTTATTAAAAATACAACATCTACCAAAAGACTGTGAAACTGAACTCTAGCTCTTCCAGCCCAATTTTGCAAGAGAGAGTTAAGTAAGATCAGAACAAAAGGTTTAGGAAAAGCACTAAAAAAGAAGGGATAAAGCCAGAAGACTGCCTCCCCAAATAAAAAGAAACAAACATTTCTCCCTCACCAGAAACAAACAAGTAAACTGCTTCCCCTACATTCTTTTAGATGCTGGGAATGATCCCCTTTGACCTATGCCTATTAGTGTAAAAAAAGAAGCTAAGAGACTGGTTTTCCTTATGTATTCTCAATAAAATAATTATACACAGCTGACAGCTCATTTAAATTTCCTTTATTGCTTTTTTAAAGTAGACTCTCCATTCTAGTTTCATTGCACATGGAGGCATCCATTTTTTTTAAATTAAATTTAATTTAATTTAATTTTATTTTTTAATTTGACTTTACAATACTCTATTGGGTTTGCCATACATCAACATGAATCCACCACAGGTGTACACAAGCTNTTCCTGGAGACAGTCATTATTTTTCCTTATCCTTTTTGTGTCATATACATCCAGCTACATTGATACACTCAGCCTGAAAGAACACAGATGGAACAGATGAGGTTTGATTTTGGTTTCTGTAAAAACAGTAAAATCAAGGTCGTATTGCATGTTTACTACTTATTGGATATGATATTTCTGATTTGGACCTCTAAGATTTTGCTATTCTTATTAGCTATTTTCTTTTCTTATTGATTTATGCACTTTTAATATATCCTGAATTTGAGTCCTTTTTCAGGACTGTATTTTGCATACATAGCCTTCCAATCGGGCCTTGACTTTTCCCTCTCTTTGCAGTGATTTTTAACAAACAAAAACAATTTTAATATATACTTGCATGCTCATAAGAAGCTCCTTNCTTTTAATATATCCTGAATTTGAGTCCTTTTTCAGGACTGTATTTTGCATACATAGCCTTCCAATCGGGCCTTGACTTTTCCCTCTCTTTGCAGTGATTTTTAACAAACAAAAACAATTTTAATATATACTTGCATGCTCATAAGAAGCTCCTTTGAAACTTTTATGTGTTTGTTTTCTCTAGAAATGCTTACCTTTTGTGACTGTTATTGCCTGTGATAAGTCAGGTATCATTATTAATGATGTTTCCCAGAATTCAGCATATCAATTTTCCCTGATTATTAGTAAGAGTTTTTCCCGCTAAAATAGATGCTTGGATTTGTCTTCAATGCTTTGCAAACTTCTGTCAAAACCACAGAGGTGGACTTGCAGAATTCCTTATTCATCTTTATTACTTTCCATATAGCGTTGTTCCTGAATAAGGAGCTTGTTTTATATGAAGTTAAGTACAACAGTGAATGGAGATTCTTGCTATGAGCAAAGAGATTATAGAATAGGCAATACATGAGGTAGTTATAAATATCAGTTACAACCATGTGGCCATTTGCAGTAACAAAAAATATAAAAGTTATGAAATTACTTTCATTTTATATGAATATATTTATGTATACATTAACCATTTTTAACTTTCATCTCCAGTTTTCCTGCCTGTAGTAGCATAAAATGTGCTACTACAAGTTAANCTGAAATCTTGACCAGATCAATGGCCCATCCAGTAGGAAATGCTTTGTTGCTCACTACACAAGATGGAAAAACATATAACACTTTCCAAATGCAAATCAAAACTATAATGAGGTATCACCTCATACTGGTCAGAATGACCATCACCCAAAAGTCTACAAATAAAAAATGCTGGGGAAGGTCTGGAGAAAAAGGAACCCTCCCACACAGCTGGTACAAAGAGAAATTGGTACAATCACTGTGAAGAACAGTATGAAGGTTCCTTTAAAAACTAAAAATAGAACTACCATATGACCCAGCAATCACACTTCTGTGATATCACTTATATGTGGAATTAAAAAAAAAGATACAAATGAACTTACATACAAAATAGAAATAGACCCAGAGGCATAGAAAACAAACTTAATGGTGAACAAAGGAAAAATGAGGCAGAGGAATAAATTAGGAGTTTGGGGATTAACATAAACACACTACTATATATAAAGCAGGTAACTAACCAGGACTTACTGTACAGCATAGGAATCCATAGCCAATATTTTGTAAAAATTTGCTATATATCTAAAGCTAACCCAATATTTTAAATCAACTATGCTTCAATTAAAAAAAAAAAAAAAGAACATTTCTCTCAAGGAATTCACCATCCGGTGGGGAACAGAAGTCTACGTAACCAGGAAGATAGTGCAGGTTACAGAAAGAACATGGGTTTTAGAAATCTCAGTTACTGAATAATTAAACACCAAATGAAGAGTCTCTCCTGGACCAAACTTTAGTCAGGTTCCTCTAAGTCCTCTTTTCAATTAGGCTTTGACCTTGGGCTTCACTGTCTGCCCTTGCCAGGCCTGCACTGCCAGTTTTAGCAAGAATATTATCAGTTTAGAGAGAATCTCCGACCCTTGATAACTGATCAACCTAAATATCTGATCAAGTTTCCTTACCCTTCACCACCCACAGTGTGATGTCTGGTCACCTTGGCCTGCCTTCAGGAAGAATCCTGTTAGATCCATTTAGCCAGAGTCCTCCCTTGTCTCTGGTGTTTCTTCTGAGTCATTTTCTGTCAACCGACTTCACAATCCCACCCCCACAACCGTCCTGCTCCTTGACTATGAGCCCCTGCTCTTCCTTGTATATGAAGGTGAGCCAAGTTCTATACTAAGCTCTCTCCCCACCCCATTACAATGGTGTCTCAATAAAATCTATTTTTACCCCTTTAGCTCCTGCAAGGCTCTGGTTTCTTTGATACTTCTCTAAGGCTTATTTTGCTCCTTTGGAGAATAAGATTACTATTATCAATATTAAAAATGAAATAAAATATTACTTTAGTTGAGGCCAAATCCCTATTAGTCATTCAGAAAATACTATTTCTTTTCTTGTGTGTTTGTGTCTGTGTATTAGTCACTCAGTCGTGTCTGACTTCTTGTGACCCCATGGACTCTAGCCTGCCAGACTCCTCTGTCTATGGGATTCTCTAGGCAAGNCAAATCCCTATTAGTCATTCAGAAAATACTATTTCTTTTCTTGTGTGTTTGTGTCTGTGTATTAGTCACTCAGTCGTGTCTGACTTCTTGTGACCCCGTGGACTCTAGCCTGCCAGACTCCTCTGTCTATGGGATTCTCTAGGCAAGAATACTGGAGTGGGTCGCCATTCCCTTCTCCAGGGGATCTTCCTGACCCAGGAATTGAACCTGGGTCTCCTTCATTGCAAGCTGATTCTTTACTGTCTACGCCACCAGGGAAGTAGACTTTGTTTCTTACTTACAGTTAAAATATATGTTCTAACACCCCCAAATGCATAAAATAACATAGTCTGTGGTGTACTGGGATTGCAGGGCAAGAAGAAATACATTCGGGTGGATGCGTTGTCTCCTACAGCTCCAAGAAAACCAAACATGAAAGAGGTCTCTCTGCCCAGATGACTATGACTATGTGTGAGCCCATGGAGAGGAAACTATGAATTTTAGCCGAGTTACAATTAGTTCCCAGATGCTCAACTTGGCCTCTATGTCTCAGACTCATTGTCTCAAAGGGAAGACAATACTAATGATCCATCTTGCACGGTATATATGAAAAAAATCTATTTCATGTTTTAAAGGTCACTGAATATATAACAGCTAGATAGTTAAAGCAAAATACCATATTCATCAGTGAAATAGAAAAGTTTAGCAGCATTCATCTGTTCTCATTTTAAATTTACCACAGTATGTAAATTAGAGGATTTAAAAAAGCATCAGGCACAAATCTGAGCTAGGTGCGAATGAAAAGCACAATCAGAAGCAAATTTGTGACTGCTTGAAGTGTAAGAGTTTGCCAAATGGGCTGGTACTTAGATTTTACTACTAATCTGAGTTTATATAAAGCCAATAGAAAGATCCCAATTATTGTTAAATACCCAGAGCAGAAATTTGCTGCTAAACTGCTGTATAGTATTGGTCTCAGGTTGGTTTTTGTAAGCATCTTATTTTAGGTACTGAAATTATCACAGGAATACCACACACAGAGCTGAACTTTAAATACACAGTCCCAGGCATATATATAGTCTGAGGAAAATAAACTCAATACAATTTGGATTAGAGGCTGAATTACCTGATTTTAAAAAATACTCTGCAATAGTAGAGAGCTTCTACTTAGCCAAGAACACTAGTTATCCTACCAACTTAACATGACAAGATACAACTGATAGCAAAATGAGATAACCTGATCATTCTTAACAGGATTTTCTTACATCCAAAACATTCACACTATATCAGAAAAGTACAGAGGCGGGTTTGTGATTCACACTCTTGTAGATCTCAGTGGGCCAATATGTTACATTGAGACATCAGCCTACTATTTAAACAGCACCTTGTCTGGTTTCCATGGAATGAATTATCTTCGAAAACAAAATGAACTAGATTAAGTTGAAGCCCACGGAAGGTCAAACTCAGGAATGCTGTACATTCTTGGCAGACCCTTGGGAGCCCTGCTGACTTGGGCTGGGGCCTTGAGCCAGCCAAGAGTGAAATTTCGAGTCAGAAACAGCTTAAGTGACTACTAGTCTAGCTGGAGAGACAAGGAGATAGATGTCCAGTCAGGTGCCAAGACCACCCCTGCTTCAAGACCAAACTTGTGACAAGACAGCATAAACCTCAGTCTCAGAATGCTTTCAATTATTTCCCACTTTCTCAAGTCACATCATGATATTTAATCAACTCTGAAAAGTGGGGATAATAAAATAAATGTCTTTTCTACTTCATAATGCCTAGTCATTCAAAATGTTACCCTTTTCGAGTGTCTGCTGTATTCTAAACACTGTTCTGCTGTGCTGCGTAGTCACTGAGTTGTGTCCAACACTTTGAGATCCCATGGACTGTAGCCCGCCAGGCTCTTCTGTCCATGGGATTTCCCAGGCTAGAATACTGGAGTGGGTTGCCATTTCCTCCTCCAGGGGATTTTCTCGACAAAGGGATTGAATCTGGGTCTTCTGAACTGCAGGCAGATTCTTTACCACTAAGCCACCTGGGAAACCCCTGTAGCTTTGTACACCCTCTAAAGTGATGTCTTGGCATCCCATCCTTATAAACAATTTCCCAACATTTTCCAGACTGGACTTGTGCCTTTCTTCAGTGATCCTGTATTGTTCCATGCCTGTCTCTACTACAGTCTTTACCATATGGGGATCATGAGGACTGTGCACCTCCTTCACCAGAGAACAAGAGAGAGGTCAGTGATTACTCAATATATCGTACATATCTCCAAGGCCTGTGGTTCCTATCATGGAATCATGTTTGTTTGTGTTGGTTTATTTTTGTTTTGAATGGACCAAACCATGCTGTAGTTTTAAAAGGTTATGTGCGTATGTTAGTTGCTCAGTCGTGTCTGACTCTATGTGACCCAGTGGACACGCCAGGAGCCCACCAGGCTTCTCTGTCCATGGAATTCTCCAGGCAAGAATACTGGAGTGAGTTACCATTCTCTTCTCCAGGGGATCTTCCTGACTCAGGGATCAAACCCAGGTCTCCTGCATCACAGACAGATTCTTTACCACTAAGTCACCTGGGAAGCCCTAGGTTTAAAATAGCTAATAAAGCCATTTCCTTCTCCAGGGGATCTCCCAATCCAGGGATTGAACCTAGGTCTCTGGCACTGCAGGCAGATTCTTTACTTTCTGAACCCCCAGGGAAGGTCCCTAATAAAGCCAGGTGTGTTCAAATCCTAATGGACTGGTAGGAAAAAAAAGAGGACACAAATGGAATCAGCATCTGTTAACCCTAACAATTGGGATAACAGCCTTTAAACAACAACAAAAAATCAGTTTCTAGATAATTATTCATTAATTCAACATAGTTTTATACACCAAGACTTCAGAGACTAACTCATGATTCATACCAAAGACTTCACAATCTAATAAAAGAGAAAAACATAAAACACCATGAAAACAGTGCTCTAAGAGCTAGGAAATAGAAACAGTTACTGCAGACATAAGAGGGAGTGAATGCCTAGAATTGAGAAATGCTGGCTGGCTTCTAGGGAGAGCTCAACTCTATTAGTCCTGCCCCTAGCCACCCCCAAATCCTTCCCTTAAAGCTGTTTTATATGAGATATCCGCAGATCAGGCCCAGACACATTTTTCAGCCTATCCTTGTGGTCATTTAGTCTCCACATTGAAGAGTGGGAGATCTAGGACCCCAAGATGGGAATGCAGACATGAGTGAAGGGAGGCTGTCTGGGCTACCTCATTTGCAGTCATTCAAGCCTCTTTGTTCTAGACAAAAAGCCAAAAGGAGTTCAGGCTGCTATGACCCAGCCAGGCCTAGCAGGAGTTAACCTTGCAGGTAAATACAGTGGCATAATTCTAAATGAGAATTGTGGGCTTCCCAGGCAGTTCACACAGTAAAGATTCTGCCTGCAATGCGGGAGACCAGAGTTCGATACCTGGGTTGGGAAGATCCCCTGGAGAAGGGAATGGCAACCCACTCCAGTATGCTTGCCTGGAAAATCCATGGACAGAGAAGCCTAGTGGCCTACAGTTGATGGGGTCACAAAGAGTAAGACATGATTGAGTGAATAAGTATTGTGACACTGTGAAATGCAAAACTATGTTCTAAGAGCCATGTGGGAAAACTGGAGCACTGCAAGATATAGGTCGCAAAAATGATTATTTAAATGTAGGACAGATAGAGAAGATAAGTATATTTGGTATGAGCCGGAAATGATCATTTCTTTCCAAGGATCAGCTTATAAGGGCCCTTCTGCCTGGCCATATAAAAAGAAGAAAAATGTTTCCCAGCCTCAATTCTACATTGTCACCTTCATCTATGATACAGAAATCACTAGCATTATGTGAAATGTTAATTTTTTTAGCTGATTAAAAAAACTGTCACAAAAGTTGCATCTTAATAATCATTCTGTAATGTATCAGGCCCTTTGTGGAAAACAAAAGCTTGGAAAATGTATAACCCATTCCAAATAACTGTCATAAAATGTATAAAGTCAAAGTCATTTGTTTAACTGCTAACAACCTTAACAAGTAGCTTCATTAAGCGTGATCTATAAACCTTGCAAAGTAAGGACCAACTAATAACACAGTGTAGTTAAATGGCCTAAACAGAGTGAGAGCTCCATTTGTTTTAATGAGATCAAAGCATACTAATAGTTGTGATTAATATTTACTGAGTGCTCATTGGTTGTGCATCACTATGCAGTAAAAATTTAGGTTTATATTACTTAATGATAGTAATTAGATGCACATAGCTTGAGCAGTTTTTCCACGTGTGGGGATGTGGATAAGAGGTTATAAATTATTTTTGAGTTGTACGTACACATCAAACTCTGCTTTTGTCTCATTTTTTTTTTTCCCTTCTACAGTTTTGGGAGACTGAAAAAGGTGAGTTAGAAGACAAAAATGACTGTGGATTCATTTAGTGAATGACTTCTGAGGGCCTGGCCCTTGGCTATGTGCTAGAGAAACAACGATTACTAGGACATTGTTCCTGTTCTTAAAGAACTCCTTCTCATGAGTTAGACATTTAAAGATACGTGGTAATAGAGATAATCAAGACTTCCAGGAACTATTATTTTCCAAATCCATTCCTTGATATGGCCTCCGTAACCTGTAATAACCACACCTCAACTTTCACCTGTGGGTACAGACTCCCACTGTGTGGCAGTGTGGCTGTATGCAACAGCGACAAACAGCTCTTCCTACCTAGGGGTTGGAAAGCATGGATGTGGTATTCATGCCACACGCTAGAGTCTAGAAGGAAAAAGTGAAAATAAAAACCGTGTTTGGAATAGGAAAAGTAAGGGACAAAAGATGATTAAAGAGCCATGAAAAAATTACACAGGTCCTCCATGAAGTGCTACAGTGGGTCATTTTCCACTGTAGATTAACATGTCTCCAAAAATAGCCCTACAGAACAGTTTATGCCACACTCTCAAACCCCCATCTGCAGAGTTTTAAATTTGGACAAAGTATTTTAATTTATAATATTATTTTAAACCAACTTAAACTTTAAAAATGATTAATAATTTCTCAGATTTTTGAAGACTTTTTAATACACTAATATGTATTTTGACTTTTCAGAGAACAAAGAGTCCTTGCAATATACCTCAGACTAAAACATACAGCATTCCTTTTTTCAAAAACCATTTTGTACGACTGATTGTCCATAGAAAACATATTGAAAAATGCTGCCCTATCCCTCTGTGCTGTAACAAATGTAGCAAGGGAGTGAAGTGGCAGTTACATAGCACATGTGTGTGTTTGTGAAGTGGATGTGTAATAAAATCATCATCTTGATAAAGACTGATTTAATTAAGAAAGGAAAATGGAATGGATGCACAAACCAAAAAAAATCGACAAAAGGAGAAGTCGAAGGATTATATTCATAACCCAATTTAGAAAAAGGATAGTTGTTAATTACTTGTTGATTTGTTCATTCATTATTTAGGAGTGAGACTTACTGCATTCATAGTACCCTTTAGAAACCAGACATAGGTTCTTAATACAAAAATGTGTTGAAATCAATTTTGAATCACTTGTTATTTTCAGCTGTGCAACTTCCTAGGAAAGCAACTTTTCCAGGATTTTATACAGAGAGAGTAGATCAGTTCCCTAAAGAAAGCAGGGCTACATCCCCAAGGATCCCCAAGTGAGTAGCAAATCACTTGAAAATCTGTACATGAGGGGTAATTCTCTAGGCTAAACAGTGGCCACTGCTTTTACTGCCAAGAAGTTGTGGAACATTCACTGAGTATAAGAATGCTCCATTTGCCCATCTTTTGGGCAATGTAAAGCTGACCTAAGACCGAGGGGGAAGAGAAAGCAAAAAGGCAGCAAAGAAAGTTAACTTTCTTCTGCCCCCAGGTTGGTTGCCTCCTCTCTGGTATTAATACAAAGGGGAAAACTGTGCATGGAGAATGCAAAGCAGCTTCTCCTACAAGACTAGTCTGGTGTATATCTTCACTTGTCTGACTCTAGTTGTTCCTTCCAAAGTATAGCAGAAACTCTCTGAATGGAAGGCTACTTACCCTGATCACCCGATGAACCAACACTCTCCCTTCCTTTCTAGTAAATGCACTGAATGGTGTCCAGGGCACTCTCAATGCTCACGGCCACTGGCTCCTACCCTACTGTACGACTGGGTGTTTGTCTCTCACCACTTATGTCATATTTCCCAAAGTCTGTTGTGTTTCTTTCCAAGTCTGTACATACTGCTAACACAGGTATAACTTAATGTCTAGTGAACTCAGAAATGTGATTATTAAAAAATGAGTTTGCTGATTCTATGAAAACAAAGTAGAATGATTTAGAAAGAATCAACAAGCTGAGTTTAAAAGAAGCCTGTCAAATTCAGTGTGCATGAAATAAATGTAAAAGACAAGGTAGGAGAACAAGACGGTCATTGAAGCATATATACTATTATGTAAGAAACGAATCACCAGTCTATGTTTGATACAGGATGCAGGATGCTTGGGGCTGGTGTACGGGGAGGATCCAGAGAGACGTTGTGGGGTGGGAGGTGGGAGGGGGATTCGGCATTGGGAGCTTGTGTACACCTGTGGTGGATTCATGTCGATGTATGGCAAACCCAATAGAGTATTGTAAAGTTAAATTAAAAAATAAATAAATAAATAAATTTATAAAAAAAAAAATAGCAAATTCTGCACGGAAGTTGCTTCTCAAGTATCTTTATGTCCTCAGTTGCTTCAGTGAAGTCAAAATTGGGTGAATCAAAAGAGGCAATTTTGGTATAATTTATCCAGGAAAAATGATATGGAACTCCAAATAGGGCAGTTCATACACGAAGAAGATGTCTTGGCCTTTAAACATAGTGTCACTTGCTATGACTTCCTGACTTTTCAATTAATCATCTAGCTTCTGGTCTCCAGCTTACTGGATGAGCCACTTTCTGCCAACATCTGTTTATCTGCATTTAATATTTTCCTTTTTATTTTTAGTACTAAGCCATCGCCCTACTTCTGGGAACCCATAAATTATTGAGAGGGTACAGCAGAACACACAGAAGCAGAAAACATAGATTCTAGTCGTTGCTGAACTGTAGTCTTAGAAATCACTCTCTCTCTGGGCCACCTTCCTCATCTATAAAGTGTCCTCTGTCCTAGTAGGGATGGAGGATGAGAGGTAGGTTATAAGAGAAGGAGTTGGACTGGATAACCTTTCAGGTCTCTTCTGCTTATTTAAAATGCCATTCTATGCAAGTCAGCCTGAATTTTGAAGAACAAGCAGAGTTCTTCAAAACATCTGTTAGTCTTTATTTGGACTATAACATAAATATTCGGGAAAAAATACAAAAATTCTTTGTTAATGTCAAGAGTAAGTAAATAAATTTACTTGAGAAAACAAATATTATTTAGAATGTTTAGAAGTCTTAATTACAAAAAAGAAAATACAAATTTATTCAAATAAGATCTAAGTTGCCAATATAAAATTAATAATTAACATCCTTATAATTTGAGAATGGGGGAAATGTCTCTAAGATGTTATACTTCAAGTATCCATGCTCTCTATAATAAAAAACTTTAGCAGAAACTATCCATATTAATTGATATTTCCAAAGTGGACTACAAAGCTATAGTTCTGGGAATAGCATGTACTGTAAACTTGTTTAAGTAATTCCCAGTGTTAATTTTAATTTGACAAATGCAAAACCACAATCACTGATTAGAAAAAATAAAACACTGAAAGAAACAAATGCTGCCTTCTTTAAACTCATTAGTTCTGCAACAGAACTAAAATGAAAAATTAAGCTCAAGACTCAATTTATATCAAAACTGAATTTCTTTAACAGCAGTGAGTCTTGTCAAAAATGTGTTTCTAGATAAAAAGAAAATTGCTAGAGAGTTCTGCCTAACATATTGTTTTGGTATTTCTTTCATTTTAATTAGAATGATGCCTGAATCAATTTTTGTGCAACAAAAATAATACAAACTAGATTCATATACAAAGATAAGAGATTTAAATCTATGTACACATCATCTTTTAAAATAACCATTTGCCATTTGTGAGTGGGAAAAGAAACTGTAATATTCAGTTTAAATGTTCCTTTGGAGTCTATATCAATTTCAAGTTTTCTTTTATGATTCAGCTATTCTAAGAATATAAAATATTTTATTAAGAATTAGTGTGTTATCCACACAAATGGCAAATATTGAAAATAGGAATATAAATAAGAAAATAATAAAAATAGTAAGTCTACTAATGCTGAAGAGGAAGGAAGACAGGAGGGGGAGGAGAGCATGTGAAAGGGAGAGAGATTTTAAACATCCGGTTTCTATTCTGGACCGTTTATAGAAACAGACAGACACAGCGAGCAGAAGCCAAATATATTCTCAGGCTCTGACAGGATTTGTTTCCTATCTTGTCATTATTTTTACTGTATTCTTCCTAATAAGATTTCTCCAGTGTTCCAGATTTCCAAACCAATAATACCAGTCTCACTGAGAGCTTAAAAATGAGTCTCCGAGGATTTGGGCATGTTCATGGAGTCTGGCTGTCTGTGAGCCTACTCGCTAGGGGTTTACAGGTTTTTCAGGAACTTCTCAGCACAAAGGCACACAATCATGGGAACATTCATCGCCCATCATATGCATCCTTCCCGAATTTCACTGAATGATTTTCTTAGGATCTAACATACAGTCCTGGCAGAGCAATAGACACCTGGTCTGTTGCAGAAAGGTAAAGAGAGATGCATGATGCACATTTCACTACTACTGGCACAAGGGCAATGGACTCAGTCAACATGCCTCCTCTTTGTATGCTCTCTTTATGAGAGAAATTTCAAGTCATATTAATATCTTAAGCAAGTACCTATCTACCTCAACCCTTTAAATGTCAGTGCCACAAAGAGAAAGTCACAGTGCCCACTAAACAGGCAGCTAGCTTGTCTCTACATCAAAATAAAACACAATAGAGTTCCTCTACTCCACAGATAATGAGGGAACTATTTTGAAAATTTGAATGATCTGTTTATGCTGACTATAAAAACATGCCTTTGCATCAAAATAAGTGTCCTTCTTTATTGCACACAGATTATTTTCTATAGAATTTAAATTGTACATGAAATTATAATTGTGTCTTGTTTAATGTAAATTGATTGTCTCAATTATTGGGAAAGCATTTGAATTTTAATGGACTACTTTGCTGGACATGTGCCAAACAAATCATCAAAAAACTCTAATAGCTCTAACTGTGGAGGTACACAGCCAAACATTTATATAAATCAGGAGGGACTGCTTGGTTGCAAGAATTAATCCTAAAGTGGTCCAGAACAGTTAGTAAGCTATTCGCCATGAAGAGGAAATCAGCTGTTGATTTTCAGTGTTAGAAGATTCTGGATAGCGAGGCTATAATTTGGTTTCTCTTTCTGAAAAAAAATGAGTAGAAAGGACTCATTGCCCTATTAGTAGAAAGGACTTTTATGGATATACTTTTTTTTAAAAATGGTTTTCCTTCTACAGATTAGGCTGTCCATGAAAAATCAAGACTTTGTCCTGAAGGTAGCACCAACAGAGGACCCAGCAGTACTGGGTCACCAGGCACTACGACACACTTGAACATGAACCTTGGGCATCTGAGAGAAGACCGGCCCAGGAAGTTGGCTGTAGGCAGACACATCTCAGCAGTACGCCACACAGTCACTTCTTGACATTTCTCCATTTGTAAATTTAGTGTCTATGAGGCCAAACACATACACTCCACACTTAAAATCATAAGCAGACCTCATCCAGTTTGCTACCTAGATAGTTGGAACATTTTCACAGTTAAATTATAACCAGTTGTGCTGGAGGTATAGATACATATCTGCCCAAAACTGTCAGCTTCATAAGATCCTTTTCTTACACCCTCAGCCTTAAGAAGCACTGTTGCTAGGTATAAAAATCACCCCTGGGTATAATATGATGAACTTCTTACTACACAGCCAAAGTTAGAGCTCAGTATCAGGCAAAGAAGAGATGATGAAGAAGCAGCAGATAAGCAGCACTTGCAGGTTAGAGAAAACTCAGCATGAGCTGCACATTTGGAACCTCAATACCCATCCACCGCCCTGGCCCCATATTTGCACAGGATTGGTTAAGCTTCACTTAGCAGTCAGTCAGCAATGCATCAGCTACATGGATGTCACCTTTCTTTTAATGATATTTGCCTAGCATATATACATTAAAATTTGCATTAAGAGGAAATGAGTGATTCAAAAGACACTTTAATGCTGCTTTTCTGTATTTCTGCAAAATACTTTAAAAATATATCCCTTTAAACTGCTGCATATTTTCCATAGGCAATAATGCGAAAATGGTTCTGCCCCTATTGACACATACAGACACACATGGACATCCACAGACACATACACATACAATTTCACGTACTAGTAATTTTTAAAACCAATTAATCTACAGAAAACAAAAACCCAGAAAATATCACTATCATCAAGATACTATAAAACCAGATTTTCTCTCTAGTCTTACTAAATTTCCATCCCCAGCAGTCTGCATGTTATACATGGCAAAAACAAACAAACAAACAAAAAAACGCATGAAATTGCCCTCCTCAACCCCACTCATGAAATGTTTAACTAAACAAAGGAAAACACTTTAAAAAGGACTGAAGGCATTATACTCCTTATGTAATCACCTTAGAAGTTATTTTGTTCAAAACGATCAAAGAAATGTCAGAAACAACATGGACTCCCACAGTTAGGGTTCTATTGATTCTAGATGTTGATCTTTAGAGCGACATAAAAGAACTAAAAGAGCATGAAAAGGAATACTACCTACACGGCTGCAAATGCAGCCTCAACTCCAAGCGCCCGGCTGGTCAGAGCTGAAAACCCGGCAGCTCTTCTTTGAGTTGAGAGGTTATGGGCTCTGTCGGGACGGCCCATCCCAGGTCACATGGAAAAGGTCTGCCCCGGAAAAAAATTCCACTAAAGCAGCCTAAAACAGAGAGTTTTCTGGGAGAAAAGTGAGCTATTTTTGCAGTCCTAGCTATCAGTGCAGCTTATTTTGTTTTAAAGGAAGACCTGCTATGAATATTTTGTGTTTCTGTTTTGTTTTATTTAATGATGATACGCTATTAAGTCTGAATTGCAAAATAAAATCCTAGAGCTTATTATTTAACAAAAGTATACATTGTTTCCTATGTGACTAGCAGACACTAAGCTCATTCAATCTCAGAATAACCCAGGCAATGGGGACTATTTTCCCTCCTTTTACACCGGAGGAGACTGAATCACCAAGAAATGAGGACACCCGCCTAACATCCCCAGCCTGTTCCTTGGTGGGGCTGGGCTTAGAATCCAGGCAAGAAGCTCCAGAAACTGCCTGTTTTTAACCACTATGTACCACATGCTCTATTAGTAACTTAAGAATCTTCTTAAAAGCTCATTTAGTCTTGCCATAACCTGGGGAGATTTCTAAAGCACATGAGCCTGAAAAGCCAGTAGTGGAGACGTTGACTCTTAGATGCCACACTGTCACTCATGACTTAGAATGGGAAAATCTGCTGGGGGGCTTTTGTGACCTGGGACTCTGGAGACCTGGAGCCCAGGGCCGGCTCAGATGCTGGCTTCCCGGGGAAACTTGGAGAGGTACTCAAGCACACTGATGGAAACATGGGCTCCAGCATTAGATAACCTTGCATTTTTAGACTGGAGATGCAACATATTAGTGAAGTGTCTGTGGATAAGTCACATAATCTCTTGGAGACTCAGTTTCCCCCTCTAAAAATATAGGAGATGAGTATTATCTCAATGAGATGGATGCGATGGTTGGATGGCATCACTGACTCAGTAGACGTGAGTTTGAGCAAACTCCGGGAGACAGTGAAGAACAGGGAACCCTGGTATACTGCAGTGCATGGGGTTGCGAAGAGTCAGATATGAGTTAGTGACTGAACAACATTATCTTAAGAGAATTGATCTGCTGCTTCAATTACTCAATGCCTCTCTGCTGCAGATTTTTTTATTACAAAAATGGAGTGCTGTGTTAGAGATCACAGTTCCATCTACCTAAAAATTACTGTGACTTCATAATACTATGATTACAAGACAGGTGACGGGGCTCCGCAGGTGGTACAGCGGTAAAGAATCTGCCTGCCAGTGCAGGAGACGCAAGAGATGTGGGTTTGATCCCTGGGGCAGGAAGATCCCCTAGAGGAGGAAATGGCAACCCACTCCAATATTCTTGCCTGGAAAATGCCATGGACAGAGGAGCCTGACAGGCTATAGTCCATGGGGTCACAAAAAGTTGGGCTCAAAGAGCATACGTACACAGGCATGACAGTTGACTGTACTAATAATACTGTACTATATATGGTGCTTATGATTTCCAAATATTTTCACATCTACATTCTGATTAGATCCTCATTACTAATCTGCATAGTATTCAACCCTCATTTTTACAGATGAAGAAATTGAAGCTGAGAGAATTTATTTGGCTTGGCCATGATCATACATTGTCAAGTGACATGGCTGGCCCACAAACTCTGAGCTTTTGCTCCTTATCCAGAGTTCTTTTCTTTATAATTTGCTGGGTTTCCACAGAAGACATAAGGCCTGCTTGCAATAAGTAGCACAAATGGGGAAAATAAAAGAACCTGAAGAAGTAGAAATGAATACTAATTGCTCCAAGATCCTGGAGAGGATGGAGCAGCCGTCTCTGGTTTGTGTGTCAGTTAGCATGTCCTGAGGGGCCTCTTACACATCCAGTGGAAATGCGATGCCCAGGCTTGCTTGGAGAGCAGAAGCCAAGGTAGGGTTTCCATGAGGAGAATGAAGCAAAGGAAATGAGAGACATTTAACGAAGACACAGTTGCAAGAATGCTCATAGCCAGTGAATGGTTAATTGATGGCTCTGGAAGGGAATAGAAGTGGAGCAGTTGAAGTGACTGGAGATGCACATAATCAAGGTTTTTCTCAAGGGCTGGCCTTGAGGTTGACATTATGTAATGTTATTAATATTCTCCATGACAGATATATCAGATTCGCTCAGGGCCATCCCTTCCTGGGCTCAATCCCTTGCTACTGCTACTGAGTTATTTGAGTTCATGGAACCCTCCTGGTTCTGCCACCCAAGGCTCACTGCATATAACTCAAATCTCAGGTTCCTCCTGTCACTTGAGAGTCCAATGACATGCCAACTTCTAGAATTTAGGATTTGACTTCTGAAGCAACAGCTAAAAGGACTGATAAATGTAACATGAAGTACAGGGGACTTGCCTCCCATGAGGAAAATTCTGGACCCATGGGAGACATGAGATGAAAGTGGGACAGATAAATTCCCTCTCCTTTCCTCCTTCCAGTGAGCTATTTGGAGGAACAGTTTCTTTGTACAGCCTGCCCGGAAACAGCCTGTGTGGCTGTGACTCTGTGGCTTATTATAAGGCAGTTGCCGGTATAGTAACACCGCCTTACATGATTTTGCATTCTTCTATTCCTCACCTTCCTTCCTTTCCCTCACTCTCACTGTCTTAGGTTTCAACTAAAATATACATTAGCATTTAATCCTTGCTCAAGTTCCAGGACAGCAGAAGTGAAGGGATTGGTGAAGTCATAGTTGAAATTACCCAGTTAATTAAAACATCCAAAAACAGGTATGAAAAGATATAGTAAGTCATGGAAATGTAAGTAGTCTGATAATGTAAGAAAAAAGACTGGTGAAAAAGTCAATAAACTCAGAAATCAGATGGGAAATGATAAGCAGAAAGCTTTGAAAGAACCATTCTAGCTCACAAAGAAGGAGATAAATATCATGATGTTTAAAAGGTTAACATCACAGAAATGCCAACCCTCACTCTCCTACCTGCTTCAAATCCTTCAGCAGCTCCTCATGGTGCCCAGGATAAGTTTCAAACATTTGTACATGACTCAAGAGAAAGGCCCTTCCAGGTCTCATTTCTGAGAGTCTCACTTTCTCTAAATATGTTGTTTAGTCGCTGAGTCGTGTCTGACTCTTTGTGACCCCATGGACTGTAGCCCACCAGGTTCCTCTGTTCTTGGGATTTTCTGGGCAAGTATAGTGAAGTGGGTTGCCATTTCCTCTTCCAGGAGATCTTCCTGACCCAGGGATTGAGCCTGTGTCTCCTGCATTGGCAGGTGGATTCTCTCCCACTGAGCTACCAGGGAAGCCCTCTTAATACACAGAAAGTGACACACACAAAAATGTTACTCCCACCCTAACAATGAGAGAAAAAAGTCAGATAATCAACAAAGCCATATTTATTCTCGAGCCAGAGAGCTGAGGTTGGACAATAAGTAGGTGAACTAAATTCCAAAAAGCAGTGTGCCTCTCTGAGGAGAGGCAGAAACACTTGAATTGTTTTATCTTTGACAGAGCACGGGAAGAGAAACGGCCACTATAAAAGGAGGGAAGGTGAAAGCAGGCAACATTTTAACCAGTTTTTAAGAGGGTGGTCATCTAGCGTGATTGTCTAGAACTCCTGGGAGCCCCAGACACAAGAGGACAAGAAGAGTTCACACTCAGTCTTTAGCACTTTTCCAGAGGCTTCCTTCCACTGGATGCTCACAAGAAAGACTGGGAGCAGGAGAGGAGACATGAACCCATACCGTGCAGGGCACAAGAAAAACCCTGCTCCTTGCCCACATACTGGACTCTAGTTTTTCATATGAAGCAAAAGCCTCAAGCCTCTGGGGAAGTGAAAAGAAACCTTGCCAGGAAAGGGTTCAGTGCCTCCTGGGAAATATTAGAAGCAAAAGCCATCTTCTCCTGGGAGGGGTGGAAGCCTCTTTACCTGGCCCTAGGAATAGCTAAACTTTCACTGAGGAACAGACCAAAGCAAAATCCATCATCAATATGATGGTAGATGTTTGAAATTCAGCTCTCAGGGGGAAAACAAAGTCCTGATTTGTGGTGTCTGCTCATTTCTGTGATGTGACTACTTCTCTGGGTGTATCTGTATATGTGCTAAGTCGTGTCTGACTCTTTTGCAATTCTGTGGACTGTAGCCTGCCTGGGTCCTCTATCCATGAGATTTTCCCAGGCAAGAATACTGGAATGGGCTGCCATTTCCTTCTCCAGGGGATCTTCCAACCCAGGGATAGAACCTGTGTCTCCTGCATTTCCTACATTGCAGGAGGATTCTTTACCACTGAGCCACCGGGTAAATATTTGTACCATGGCCAATTTAAAACTACTAGCATGATGTCAGATGACTCACACATTTATAAAAATTTAGCAATCAGCTCAAGCACACAATTGCATCTGACCCTGAGGAGGCATCGGGCTTCCCTTGTAGCTCAGCTGGTAAAGACTCTGCTTGCTGTGCAGGAGACCCGGGGTTCAATTCCTGGGTCAGGAAGATACCCTGGAGAATGAAATGGCAACACACTCCAGTATTCTTGCCTGGAGAATCCCATGGACAGAGGAGCCTGGCAGGCTATAGCTCATGGGGTTGTAAGAGTTGGACATAACTTAGTGACTAACACCCCCTCTGACCTGAGGAGGCATCAGAAAACCCCATGCTCATCCTAGTGCCCATCACTAAACCACAGTGAGAGTCAAATGGAAAAGACCAGAAATAAAAAACAAACAGAAACCCAGCATCAACAATACAGAATTTCTTTAATGGGCCTATGAACAGAATGGATTCAACACAGGGAAGGAAAATCATGAAGTCTGAGATTGGCCAATAGACATTATCCAAACTAAACACAAAGAAGAGAAAGGAGCTGGGGGGGAGGCAGGGGGTAGTGTGGGCGCAGAAGAGACTAGAATGGTGCATCTAAGAGCTATGGGACATCAAATGATCCGAGCAATGTATAACTGGAATCCCACAAGAGGGAGTGGAATGGGAAGATCTAACTCCTGTCCACTGCCTCGCCTCGTCTACTGTCAATCTCCCTTTTTAAAGCGATTGTGAAGCTATTGAAGAGGCCATGTCTTTGTCAACTCTCAGGACCTTTAAACAGTTATTCCTTTTTCTCTGTTAAGATTACTTCTACTTCTCAGGATTCAGTTAGGTATTATTTCTCTAAGGAATTGTACAGTGGGTCTCTAAACCTGAATTGGCTGCCAGTCTGGTGGGACCCAGAACATCCTGATTCACTCTCATCACAGTATGTTACACCCCTGTGATTACCTTGTGCTCCTGGCAGAACTGAAAACTCCTTAAGGGTAGAGATCATCAATTTTTTCTTTTGCATGCTCAGTTCAGTTCAGTTCAGTTGCTCAGTCTTGTCCAATTCTTTGTGACCCCATCAACCACAGCATGCAAGGCCTCTCTGTTCATCATCAACTCCCGGAGTCTACCCAAACCCATGTCCATTGAGTCGGTGATACCATCCAACCATCTCATCCTCTGTCGTGCCCTTCTCCTGCTGCCCTCAAACTTTCCCAGCATCAGGGTCTTTTCAAATGAGTCAGCTCTTCACATCAGGTGGCCAAAGTACTGGAGTTTCAGCTTCAACATCAGTCCTTCCAATGAACACCCAGGACTGATCTCCTTTAGGATAGACTGGTTGGATCTCCTTGCAGGCCAAGGGACTCNACAACCAAATCTACAATTTCCTGATCCTGCATTGCCTTCAAAAAAAGTTTTCCATTGCGGTATAGACTTTATGTCTGTCAGCAAATTATTGGCATTCAGACCCTGGCAAAGGCAATAATTGCTAGTGAAGGGATATCTTCATTGCCAGTCAAGACCCTTAAAATGATGCCATCAGTGACACCTGCTGTATACTTCTATGTGTCAAGCATGATGTTAGGTGCTATGTGTATACCTATATCTCCCTCTCTAAATTTCTAATTCCCACCAAAATCTTGTATCATAGTTTTTAAAAGGTTTTTACAAATGGAGAAGCTGAGGTTTGGAGAAATTAAACCAAGGACCCAAGGTTATGAAGCTAAGTGGCAAAGCAAGATTCAAACCTTATTCTTTCTGAATTCTGAAGTGTTTTTTTACTGCACACTGCCCATTATCAATAAAGAAATAGTGTGGAACCAGAGTCAGATCATGATACAAAGGGTAACACCATGCTTGTTCATTTCATTCATTCATTCAATATGTATTGGGTACCAATCAGATGGTAAAGAATCCACCTGCAATGCAGGAGACCTGGGTTTGATCCCTGGGCTGGGAATATCCCCTGGAGGAGGACACAGCAACTCAATCCAGTACTCTTGCCTGGAGAATCCCCATGGACAGAGGAGCCTGGCAGACTACAGTCTATGGGGTCGCAAAGAGTCAGACACGACTGAGCAACCAAGCACAGCACAGCACCAGCTCTGCATCAGACATAAAGGAATACATTGAATTTACAAAGTAGTGGTCAGGCGCTAGAATCAGAAGTGAGAGGAGCTGAAGAGAGTAGAGGCTGAGGTTCAGGTTCACTAGAGCAGGGTAAACTGATCGACCTAGAGCAGGGAAAAGAAGGCCTTAGCGCACACGGCACAGGTTAACCCAGGCTCACAGTCAACCCTCACGTATGCAAGTATGCTCCACGGAGATTTAAAGATTAATTTTTCCCTCCTAAACTTTCCCAGCATAATTACTTTGGTCTGGATTTTCTTTTGTGGTGGATATAAGATATTATTGTTATGAAAGGTCCTACGTAGGCTTTGGAAGCAGAAATATCTAAGTTAGAATTCTAGTGTGCCTACTTATTAGCTATTTAAATGCTCTGGGTATTGGTTTCCTCATCCATAAAAGAAGAATTCACGTCTCAAGCTGTTGTGAGAATTAAATAATATAAAGCAAGCATATAGCTTCTCTTTCTCTTTTATATACTTCAATTTCCTGAATTATACCTGAATTAGACAGCAAGATAATTAATCAGTAATCAATCCCAAAGCAATCTTAAGATGACACAATCTTTTAAGGCCCAATTTTTTCTTAAATTATTAATATGTTTGTTCGTATCTATGTGAAGTAAGTCAAATATTTACAGTTAGAATACTTCCTGTTGATATGAGGGTCTCCTCCAGGGCAACATTATTTGGGTTTCCTTGTCAAATTTCCTGGAAATATTGGGTATTTTGGCACTCTGAGCCTTTTCCCTTCCCAAATAAGACATCTAATTAGTATTCGCTAAGAAGGTGCATGCTCAGAGCACATTCTGAGTGTTATAGGAGTTTCTGCCTTCCTGTGAGCAGAATGAATTGGATTCATAAGTGTTCTGATTTTCAAAAAGATTCAGGGATGGGGATTCCACAAGCTAGGCCAGATTATTGATGCAGGAACCCAAGACGGGGCTCAGAGTGATTATGCTCTGATCCTCCTAGAAATTCGTTTTGAATGATATACCTAAGCCAGTAGTTGGTTTGCTGAGCCCTACTGCTTGCTGTTTGATAATATAAGCAAGTTTCAAAACAATATAAAAGAGAAGACACACTATTTTCCCATTAGGTTATATTGTAACTGATACTTTAGCTAGTTAAGTGAATGATTTCTTTTGAGTTCAAGTCAAAGTGATTCTGTGCAACATCATTCATTTGCAACAGGAAACCACAGTTCAAACAGGCCAGATAAATTTGTCCAAGATTACACAGTTACTGTCAGAGCGAAGATGAGAACTCAGGCTTCTTAGAATTTAGAATAGAAATAATTCATTTATCGTGATAATATGATTGAACAATGTACAGAAAAAATTCACTAAGATCTCAATCAATGGATTTATAAAAGAGCATATCCTTATAAAATGGACGATGGCTGTTCTATTAAAATAAAACAATTTTAGGAGAAAAGATGGTTTTGGTTTATTTCAAAGTGTCATCTACTTTAATTTTTATACGTACGTATTTTATTTATTATCATTTGACTTAAAGATAGCTTTTATGTGTTCATGGAGAACTATAGTAGACTAAAACATGTTGACTATATTAAAATAAGACTTTAGAACTGCTTGACCCACCTGTATGTTTTATTAGAATAATTGCCATTTTGACCCTTGTGTTCTAACATTTTATAGTTTTCAATTCTGAACATTAAAAAGGTCAAATAATAGTATGTATACCTAACTATGAAAAAACACTAAGGTGTCTATATGGACAATTAAGAAAATTTTCATAGAGAGAAAATGTTTTTTACAGGGAATATGTCAATACCTATATAATTTTGATAGAAGACTATAAAATAGTGGAAATGCTGTCTTAGAAAAAAAAGTACAGCATTCACATAAACAGTGCTCTGAAAGTACTGCATAAATAATATTACTCACCTGCTTTTCTGAGAGATTTGTTCCAGTTTCTTGGCTAACATGCAGCACTCTTCCTTCAACTTTGTCAAAAATGAATTCTGGGAGGTCAGCAATGAATACTGTTCATTTTCTAGAAATAACAATAAACCCTCCTGTAAACATCAGATGTTTATGGTTGTACCTCTGCAGTGCAATGAACAGTGGTAAAAGCAATAAGACTGACTACCACATGTTTCCTGTAGACCACTTTTAGGGTCCTAGGTCAAAGGAATGCTCATCTGGCAAGACTGAATCTTGTGAGACATTTATTTCCCTAATAATTATACACCAGAAACATTTCTGNGTAAACATCAGATGTTTATGGTTGTACCTCTGCAGTGCAATGAACAGTGGTAAAAGCAATAAGACTGACTACCACATGTTTCCTGTAGACCACTTTTAGGGTCCTAGGTCAAAGGAATGCTCATCTGGCAAGACTGAATCTTGTGAGACATTTATTTCCCTAATAATTATACACCAGAAACATTTCTGATCATGCCAGCTTTGTATAAATTTTAACATGCTAATAACTGTCAAATACCTCAAGTGGAGTCATAGATTTTTTTAATCTTTGTAATTTTCAATGTACTCTTCTTTTGAAAATTTTATTCTAAACAGAATGTCAAATTTATCACAATCAGATAATTTAAAACTAAAATAATTGAGGAACTCTTTCTATACTGTAATTCATGCTTTATGTTTCATATTTGCTCATATATTTCACTACCCCTACCTTGCATATACTTCTCTGTTTATAAAAGAAAAACACACAATTTTCCTTATATTTCCGTCAACAGTGTGAGCTTCAGTACAGATCTGACCAAAGAAACTGAAGAGAGTCTGTATTTTTGTGCAAAATACAAGGAAGTATCTTATGGTGGCTCAGTTAATACTCTTATCTAGTATTCAGAGATACTGCCAAAGACTCCTTGATCACCAGGATCCTCCTAGTAGTGGGGGCAAACAATAATTTATCCTATAATTTCCTCCTTTTGTTTTTAGTGGAAAAACAACTAGTAAGCCTTGTAAATTTCCATTTCTTCTGGCCAAACGCTGTGAGAAGAAAATCTCTACTGAAAGTGATGGGTGAATTATGCAGATCAACATGACATTTGCCTCTCTATTAGCAAATAAATAATTGAATGAATTTTATGTTAGCAATTTTTCACTTATAAGATAAGCAACACTTTTTTTTTTTACCATGTTATCAAATACAGTATACATTAAATTACATGAAAATTATCTTTAGGTGAAAGGTTTAACAGGCCCTTTCTTTCTCTTCAGTTTTCGATAGTGACTGGCAAAAAAGCATAGAGCATACAAAGCAAAATAAATCAAGACACTAAAAATTAAGCAACATTTTTCTGGAAGAGACAGGATCAATTAAACTTTCGTTTTAATAGTACAATCAGCTTGGAGTATGTGGTGTGGAATTATAATGACTGACACTGTCTTGTTTTGACTAACACTGTCTGTGAACACACAACTCAAAAGTGAAAGGAACTACAGAATGCTCTGACTGAACAAATCAAACTGCCTATTTTCAAAGTGCATTTTACTTTCAAATTAAAGGTAAAGAGTTACTGGCCAACTCAGCCTGCAGAATAGCGCCAATGTGATGAAAGATGGCAATTTTTAGCCAAGCTGCCAGCTGTGGTCAATGCCTTGTATTAGTGAATTTTAACAGCAGTTCTGAGAACTTGAAGAATGCAAAGGATTAAACATCACTTTAGACTGGATTGGGGGAGGTGGGATAATCATACAAATGCTAAAAATGTTCGAAGCTGCAAAGATTAAATAAAGGAACATATCAATTTGGAGCCACTGAATTACATCCAGCTGCGACAGTGAATTAAGAACCGATTAATGGCTAAAGCTTTTCTCCAGTTTGGATGCTGAAGCAAACTCATTAGGCTTTTAGAGTAGCTATAATGTGTGTACTGTGGGAACTGTTCAGTGCTATTCAGGAGACTCTAACTGTAAGCTCAGAGCATTTCCCGCAGAGCTTCTGATGCTATTTTCTTTATATAACATGTGTGCCTGAAAACCCAGCCAAAAACAAGCCCTTTGTTTTTCTACTTTGTTGTGGTCTCTCTCAGCTTTACGTTTCTTGAACACAGGTAAATAAACTCATAATCCAGATGGTGCAACAGATGTGAGAGCAGCACTCTGAAATCAACAGACAGTGGGCAATACTTTCCATTTTCTCTTTTAAACGCTAACTAATATGTAATTCGGAATCTCCGGTGTAGTTAGCATCTGCTCCCTTCGGCCAGCCAAAGGTTACAGGTGTTCCTGATGTCATTTCACAGTAAGGCGTGGGCCTGGCTTCTGAGCAAGTGCCCAGGCTCTAATCTTTCCCTACCACCTACCAGTTTTGTCATGCTGGGCTTCCATTTGCTGTATCTTCTGTGTCAGCTCCTGCTCTCTTTGCTGGGCCTGAAGGGCTTGGGCCTTTGCTTCATTGCTAAAGCTCTGCTGAATGCTATCTTTTTCCAGTCTACAAGGCAGAGAGGAGACAGACAGAAATTTAATCTACAGATGCACTAACCCCCATCATTTCCCCTACAGACCTCAGAGAGCTGATATGGAGTAAACTGTTCAGCATAAGCAGACAACAATCTTTCCACAGGCTCCCAATTTTCAGGGGAGAATTCAAAGGACCTTTCAAGCAAGGTTTAATACCTGCCATAAATCCAAATGGACTAAGGTAAGCAACTTTAAAAATCAAAATATCATGACAACTAAATTAATGGTGTTTTGTAACTTTAAAACACAAACACCATTTTTTATAACATTCTCATGGTTGCCGGCCGCCAATTAATCTTTTTTCTCCTGAATGGTCAATATTTCCAAAAGACTCTGAAGTTATAGGATCAATACAGTGTGACTCAATACACCCCAAAACTTAAATTCTTGAAACTAAGCTTTGTGGATCGCCTCTTGCTTTTCCTCCCAAACTTACTATGGAATCTCAAATATAATGTGGGAGGTTCTATCTAGAGACAGAAACGCATGCTTTCATTAAATATTTTCACACATTAGGCCATGTAATGTGAATACAAATATGAAAATGAAAAATGTCTCCTAGAACTTCATAATAAAATCCCTTTTGAGTCACACTGAAAGAATTGCAGGATGAGAAGCTTCTGTAGTCAAAGACAAGAGCTCATCCCACTGTGACTGGATATTGACCTGTGGCTAGGTCTAGATCCATTCACAGTGACTCCTAAAGAGATAAACTTCCTAAACAGAACCTGAAGAATGCAAAGGACCTCATCTCTGGCACCACTGTGGATACTGACGCTGTGTGCAAGCACACGCACGCACACACACCACACATGCTCATGCAAACAGACACATTAGGTGGGTTCTTTATACTCTAAATATGGGTAGGTGATATGAAAGTTTCCTTCCATTAACTGGCTTAGTTATTTCTAACTCCTAATCTCCTTGTGGGTATTTCTCATCCATGCTGCTTTAGTTTACTAATTGAGAGATTTACTGTCTTGTCTTTGCCAAACTAAAAATAAACAATCCCATAAACCTATCACTACTAGTCTACGTACCGCTGTGGAACTTCAAATCACTGGCTTCTAATTATAAAGCAACATAAGGAAAGACTGTATTGAAATCGGTCAATGCATGTGGTAATGTTGTAGTATAAAATTCCAGAATGAAAATACACCCACACTTCACTCGAATGGATCATCAGGGGGCCACGCTAAATGTGAAATAAGGTCCCTTCTGGTACTTCTAATAACAACACCCCTTGGACTGGCTCCAAGGTCTTGCCTCATACTCAGTTCCAAACTTGCTGCATACTGCATATTGCATATTGCAGCAAGTGGAGTCGGGCTAGGCCACTTTTTGCCTCTCCAGTCATACCACATATTTTTTGGCCATGGAAAACTGCATGTCTCTCTGTTTTGCTGGGATGTCTCCACACCCCCCTCACCCTTCTCTGCCCTCCACCAACTCCTGTCATCCTTGCCCAATGTATGCTACTCCTTTAGGACCTGCTCAATATTCCCCTCCTCTTCTCCCTCTTCTCCTAACTTGACTATTCTTTCCCCAAGGTGACATCAGTATGAAAGAAAGGGAAAGTGTTACTCACTCAGTGTCACATCCAACTCTTTGAGACCCCATGGACTGTAGCCTGCCAGGCTCCTCTGTCCATGGGATTTCCCAGGCAGGGATATAGGAGTGGATTGGCATGTCCTCCTCTAGGGGAGCTTCCTGACCCAGGGATAGAACCCCTGTCTCCTGCCTTGGCAGGTGAATTCTTGACTATTGAGCCACCTGGGAAGCCCTGTGTACATATGCATCCTACGAAGATAACATTTGTCACAGTTCCGTTGTTGGTTTACTTGTCTGTCTCTTTTTGTCCTATTTGTCTATACATACTCTGAGCCCAGTTCAGTATGTGGCATATAGGAAGTGGGCAGTGAACAATTAATGGATGTTCTTACATACTTGCCATACTCAGGGCTTACATGAGGAGGCAAAAACTTTCCAAACATGTTAAAAGAGAGAGAGAAGAGCACAGAAGAGAATGGTTCTAATGGTGTTGCCAGCTGGAGATGCTGCTGCCCAGAGTCAGTTTATTTTTTTATTTTATTTTTTTTAATTAATTAATTTATTTTTTAATTTTTACTTTACAATACTCTATTGGCTTTGCCATACATCGACAGGAATCCACCACAGGTGCACACAAACTCCCAATCCTGAATCCCCCTCCCACCTCCCACCCTACAACGTCTCTCTGGATCATCCCCGTGCACCAGCCCCAAGCATCCTGCATCCTGCATCGAGTTTAAAAAGGGTACCTTGGGTTCTTTCATTGAGCAACCATCCCCAAGACAGAGACTTAGGATTCTGAGACTCCCAATACTGGGTGACCAAAAAATGCAGTGTTCAAAACCAATACCCACTGGAGAGCAAAACGGGCAGTAAAAAAATTTATTAATTATTATTAATTAGTAATTAATAATAAATTATACTAAAGCCGTCATAACTGGGACTACCGTTTGTAGACTGGGGCTTATGGTTCACTTACACAAAGGAGTTGTCAATCTCACCAGTCATTTTCAGAATGAGGAATTNTGTACATATGCATCCTACGAAGATAACATTTGTCACAGTTCCGTTGTTGGTTTACTTGTCTGTCTCTTTTTGTCCTATTTGTCTATACATACTCTGAGCCCAGTTCAGTATGTGGCATATAGGAAGTGGGCAGTGAACAATTAATGGATGTTCTTACATACTTGCCATACTCAGGGCTTACATGAGGAGGCAAAAACTTTCCAAACATGTTAAAAGAGAGAGAGAAGAGCACAGAAGAGAATGGTTCTAATGGTGTTGCCAGCTGGAGATGCTGCTGCCCAGAGTCAGTTTATTTTTTTATTTTATTTTTTTTAATTAATTAATTTATTTTTTAATTTTTACTTTACAATACTCTATTGGCTTTGCCATACATCGACAGGAATCCACCACAGGTGCACACAAACTCCCAATCCTGAATCCCCCTCCCACCTCCCACCCTACAACGTCTCTCTGGATCATCCCCGTGCACCAGCCCCAAGCATCCTGCATCCTGCATCGAGTTTAAAAAGGGTACCTTGGGTTCTTTCATTGAGCAACCATCCCCAAGACAGAGACTTAGGATTCTGAGACTCCCAATACTGGGTGACCAAAAAATGCAGTGTTCAAAACCAATACCCACTGGAGAGCAAAACGGGCAGTAAAAAAATTTATTAATTATTATTAATTAGTAATTAATAATAAATTATACTAAAGCCGTCATAACTGGGACTACCGTTTGTAGACTGGGGCTTATGGTTCACTTACACAAAGGAGTTGTCAATCTCACCAGTCATTTTCAGAATGAGGAATTACCTGATTACTGATCTCCTAGAGAAAAAAATCACTTTCTTATTGTAGTTCTCCTCATAGAACAATTTAAAAGGATGCTCTACCAACAATGTTGTTACACATCAGTTTTTGTTTTTGGACTCCTTCTCCAACTTTTACTCTTTTTAAGAAACTACACATTTTACTTTCAGTTACATAAAGAAAGTCATATTCTTGCTTTCTTACCTCCTTTATATACTCCTTTCCTTCTATGTCGAACCTTTTCCCTGCAGGTTCTTTCTTTCTTCTTTTTTAAACACAACTTTAAAATGTTAGAAATGCGAAGGAATCTCAAATTTGTTTAATCAAACCCTTTCACATTATAGTTGGGGAAAAGAAGGGGGCCATAAAGCGTTAGAAATCTGCTCAAAGGTTATTGTAAATGCTATAAAGGCAGAGGTGGGATTTGATATATTTTGATTTAGGTAATGCAATAGTGGGTTGAATGAATTATTAAAAGTTACCTGGGCATTCAAGGACATGATCAGAGAAGAATCCAAAACAATTCATTTAATATTTAACATGGCTCTATTACGTGAAAGACATTCTGCTAGGCACAGGTCAAATGAAGATAGATAAATATGGCATAGTCCTTACACTAATAGGAAATTTAAAATGGCCAGAATAAAAGGTGAAATACACCATAAAAAAGGTACTAGGGAATAAAACTATCAAAGCATAGCAAGAGGTCAATTCCAGCTGGGTGTGAGAGCCTCATGAAAGATAGCTAGGCCAGGCCTTCCCTACTGGTTTTCATTCAGTCCTCACCCAAAATACTGATAATCTCATTTAACCAAACTTATAGTTAGACATATTTTACAAATTGGAATAAAAGCAATGGCAGTAGAGAAGAATTTCTTGGCTGTTATTAAAATAATACTGAAAGATTTATTCACAATAACTAAAACCTAGAAATAACCTAAATGTCCATGAACTGCTTAATAGATAAACTGTGATATAGCTTTACAATGGAATACTAGGAGTGTTAGTAACAAAACAGTAGTAAAAGGGAACTGTTACATATAACACCTGGGTGAATCTCAAAGACAGTATGCTTAAAGAGGCACAAAAAGCATATATTATGATTTCATTTACATGAAATTCCAGAAAATTAATCTATAGTGTGACTGATGAATGTTTCAAGGACCTGGAGGTAGGGGATGGGCATAAGGGAATCTTGGGGGTTGACAGAAACGTTCTCTATCATGGTTATGATAGTTCTGTAACTGAGCACATTTGTCAAAACACATTTAATTTCAAACTTAAAATTGGTGACTTTTATTATACTTAAATTTACCTCAATAGAGCTGACTTTAAAAAGAAGCAAATGTACTAGAATTGGAACATCCACATTTTTCTCCAAGTTATCCACATCACCTGTGGCAGCACGTGCATGTGTGGGTCATGTCGATGCTTACTTGATAAGAAGTGAGAGTTATTAATAAAAGGAGGGGGCAGTACTCTAGAGTCTCAAATATGACTAAGTATACACAGAGGTTTAGGCACTCCTTTTATACAGTTATAATTTGGGTTGATTATATCTTCTCAAAATGTCATTTTCTATCCCATTTTTAAAATATGGATTGAATCAAATGGAATTGAAGAACTAACTTTATGTTTCTAATCCACAGCTTTTCCATATTGTTTATTTTAAATGTTGCTATTTTAAAAAATCCATTTACAGAACAAAAATGATTTATTAGATAGATTAAAAAAAATTCACTAGTTACATTAAAGCACTAAAAGCTTCTGATGATCCTAAAGTTCGCCGGTGAGTGTGGGTCAGAAATCATGAAAGCCTTGAGTATCACCTGAGGAGAACGATGTGTTGGTGGCAGTGATCTGGGGCCCCAATCCTGTCTGCCATGTTTATTCTCATCTTTCTACGAGTGACTGAAATTTTAGTATCAGACATATAACCCTTTTTGGTTAAAAGGTGTTTTTCCCTTTTAGAGTAAAACAGAGAGCTTCGTAACAGTAGCATATTGGTATAATAAAATGTATGAGACCATTTACAACTTGCCTATTAGATGAGAGCCATTCTTGATGGACTTACAGAGAGAAGTAGCAGGGAGCTAAGATACATGATGTCCTTTTGTCCCAATAATGGTGATATCATCTTGGATCACTTGGTTGATGTTATTGGTGTCCTGGAAAATGTTTAATAATTGATTCGGGGTGGGGACATCCCTCATTTGCAGTGCTTACCAATTTTCAGTGTAAATACTTCTACTGGGGCCTATTCTAATAATATGATATTATCTTATTCTTGGGCACTTGTTGGCTTTCTATTCCATAAGAAGTTCCAGGTTCATCTTGTACTGTCCTTTACCAGTCTTGGAATCAGCATTCGCTCAAGGAGCTCTTGTGTCTTTCAGTGGAGAATCCAAGAGGTGTCACTAGGTGGTGATCATTGCTACTGACTCTTGGCTTCTAGGTCACCTTAGTAAACAGAGTCAGTATATGAATATGAAAGTACATATAAACATATAGATATGCATATTTGTCTATGGGCCTTTATATGAGTAAACATAACACATCCAAATTGACATCTCTAATTCCAATCCAATAACATAGATAGAACCTAGTTTTCCCTCTTTCTCTAAGTGTAACATTCTTCTCAATAGCGAGAGACTTGGAATCCATTATCTTCAACATATTCATTTCCTTGAACTTTGTATACACAGACAGTGCTTTCAAAGTTGCAAATCTACTATGGAAAGCAAATCTATGAGTAACTAAAATTAAATATTTCCTTATAGTTTTGCTTTATCCAAAAAGTTGAATAACAGTTGATTTATGATATTGTGTTAGTTTCAGGGGTACAGTTAAGTGATTCAGATTTTTTTCCATTATAAGTCACTACAATATATTGAATATAGTTTCCTGTGTGATACCGTAAATCTTTATTTTTTATTTATTTTACATACAGTGGTATCTACCTATTGATGCCTCTTTTTTAAAAAAAGCATACACACCATTTTTCAATTGATTCTCTGTATTCTGGGAAAAGCACATCTTAAGAGGCAATGGAATACAGCAGAAAACTCACAGAGCTAGAGGATTTTATTACTTCCTTATTACCTATGTGACCATGAACAAGTAACCTAATTCTTTAAATCTGAAGATTCTTCATGGAAATAGGACAGGAAAAATTCTATCTTTGAAGGTTAATAATAATTTTAGTAACATGTTATTTATTAATATTTAGCATAAGCTAAGTTCTTTATGCATTCTTTTATTAATCTCACACAACTCTAAGAGGTAGGTTCTCTTATTAGCCTCACTTTATAAATGAGGGAATTGAGGCCTGGAGAGGGTGTAAAATTTTTTGGAGTCACCCAGTTATTAAGAGACACAGCTAGGAAATCCAGGCCTACCTACATCTAGAGTGCACATATGAATCTCTAAGTTTTAGTATCTGACTCTGTCAGCAATGCAGAGAAATGAGATAAAGGGTGACAAGAGTCTTACTTCAATTATCCGTATATGTGTGTGTGTCATTTAATACCCACAGTACATCCATCTTGATAGCCCAGTTCCAAGCTAGTTCTCCTTCTCCTTTCCCGTTTGCCCCATATGCGACTGGATCACTTCTTCCTACAATGACACCATCAATTAGTTGTATCCTCCTTAAAGAAATAAACTGACCTGTGCAAAAACATTAAAAGGCACATAAATACATGTCTTGCCTCAAGTTGGTCACAGACTTCTAGGATAGATAAGACATGCACATCTTAATTGGAATGTAAGTACCTGAAGAACAGAGAGAGACCTTTGTTTTGCTCACTAATTTATATCAAGAACCTCGAATAGTGCGTGGAATACAGTTGTGTAGAACAAACATTTGATGAATGATTAATGAATGAATGAACAACTATCAAGGAGTATAAAATATTAAGTATCCTTAAGGGTTTAAGGATCCTCCTGTCTATTGATTAGAAGAAGAAAATGGGATAAACAATCCCTGTTTTAGCCAATCATTTAATTTGGTTTTGTTATTGTTATTGACAATAACAATAAAAACAATAGTAAAAGTAGTAGACAGCCTGATATCTTCCATTTTTGTGAAGAACCAAAATCCTTTACTTGTTTACCACTAACAAGGACTATGTTCTCGTACTGGAGCAAATGGAGAAAACCTGGTATAGAACAAACAGGGAAAGGAAAATGCAAAAGGATCATTGCTGCTGCTGCTGCTGCTGCTACTGCTGCTAAGTTGCTTCAGTCGTGTCCGACTCTGTGCAACCCCACAGACAGCGGCCCACCAGGCTCCTCTGTCCCTGGGATTCTCCAGGCAAGAACACTGGAGTGGGTTGCCATTTCCTTCTCTAATGCATGAAAGTGAAAAGTGAAAGTGAAGTTGCTCAGTCATGTCTGACTCTTCGCGACCCCATGGACCACAGCCTACCAGGCTCCTCCATCCATGGGATTTTCCAGGCAAGAGTACTGGAGTGGGGTGCCACTGCCTTCTCTGATGCAAAAGGACTAGGATTCAGTAATCCCTATTTCCTATGCTGTACTCAGTCATTTCTGTTGTGTCTGACTCTTTGCGACTCTATGGACTATTGACCACCAGGCTCCTCTGCCCATGGATTCTCCAGGCAAGAATACTGGAGTGGGTTGCCAGGCCCTCCTTCAGGGGATCTTCCCAACCCAGGGATTGAACCTGTATCTCTTTTATCTCCTGCATTGGCAGGCGTGTTCTTTACCACTTGCACCACCTGGGAAGTCCCAATCCCTACTTCCTCAAATATGCATCATGCATGTTTCTGAGAGAAAATTATTTATATTTTCTTCACTGCAAAGTGTATTACAATTTTAAGTACAATATTGAAAGATCAATTATCAGATCAGAGCATGAGTTACTTCTAGGAAAGGAAGCAGAAACAAAAGAGGTCAATTTCTTTCAAAGGAAGAAACATAAGAGGGAGGAAATAATTAACAGAAACCTTCCTAAAAATACTTTTGCCTCCAAAAATATTCTCTTTTAGTCTCTCCAAAATAATTTGAAAACTCTAACCTTCAAGGCCAAGGAGGGTATGGTAGACTCAATATTGCCTGCTTCTATTACACCTTCCGTATCATTCACATTTACTTAAGACAAAACCACAGACTCTTACCATCTCATCATCTTACAGTAGCTGTGCTTTCTGTTTTACAAAGCAGAGTTTGACGCACTGACTTCTTTATTCTTCATAATAATTCTCTAAGGCAAAGTGTTGGAGCAGATATCCTTGTTTGACAGATGAAGTATCTCAAGCTCAGATAATTAAGAGATTTGCTCAACACCACACAGCTAGCAGTAAGTTTGGTGTCCTTTCCATTCCATGGCATTGCCCTACATGAGGAGTATTCAACAAATACTTAAATAACTACTTTGTGCCAGGCACAAATGTGTGGAGGCGCATCACTATACAAGATAGAGACTGCGACTATCCCTTCAAAGAGTTCATGGTCTAGTGAAGAACACAAACAAGAAACAGCAACTAAAATGGTGGTGGTGGTGGTGGTTTAGTCGCCAAGGTGCGTACGACCCCATGAACTGTAGCTTGCCAGGCTCCTCTGTCCATGGGATTCTTCAGGCAAGAATACTGGAGTGGGTTGCCATTTTCTTCTCCAAGAGATCTTCCTGACTCAGGAATCGAACCTGGGTCTCCTGCCTTTCAGGCAGATTCTTTACCAACTAAAATAGTAAGGCAAATAATAAAAGGGGGCTAAATTCCTGCTATCCTACAGTGGATAGGACTAGAGCTGGGGAGTGGCTAGGCACAGGGAGGAAAGATTTCAGGAAGCTTAAAATATTAGAGGCTTAAAATGGGTAACAATTAGCCATATAAAGAAAGACAGGGATCTTGTTACAAGTGAAGTGGACAACTGGTGCAAAGGCCCAGGGACGAGAGAGAGGATCAGGTGCCTTTGGAAAACTGCAAACAGCTCTGGCACAAGTGGAGGGCGGAATATTATGGGCTGTGGGGTAGAAGCGAGCAGTTGGTGGAGGGGAGACTGAAGGAAGATGAGACTGGAGATGTAGGCAGGAGCCAGAACATGAAGCTATTTTTAAGGACTCCATCCTCAGGGAAATAGGGAGCCAATGTAGGGTTTTAAGCAGGGGAGTGTTGTGATCACACTCAAGCTTTAGAAAGATCACTCTGGCGGCAGTGTGGGGAACAGATGGGGAAGGGACAACATTAGAAGCAGGGAGAGCACTTATTACTACAGCAATAGCAAGAGCAATGCCTGTAATGGTTTCTTAGATATAGTAGATATCACAGGTGGATAAAGAGACTGAACGGCCCTCAAATGCACACTGTGGGATTTTCAGCCTTGACATTTTTTGAGTAGCACAGAGGTCTCAAATGCATTAAGTGCTTGCACTGATCAAAGTTCCTGGGAAAATGTCAGGCCCTCCTATGCTCTGTTTTACAATACCAGGGGCCCAGTTCTAAAGACTAAAGAATAAGAATAAATACACGATTGCATGGAAGAATTTAGACCATGATTTTCCCTTTGCATTTTCATATTGTCAAAATGTTCACGTTTCCATCTCTGGCTTTTCTGTGTAAATGACTGTATTGGTCCACTCTTGTCTTTCCTCCCTGAAAAGTATCAGTTTATCTACATATTCCCAATAATTAACCCTTCTGATGAGTAACTTCAAATTAGATATCAGAAGGGTCAATCTATATTATAATTGCAGTTATGTAACCTGTCAATGGATATGCATCACTGTCACAGTGTAGAACAACTGATGGAAAATAGTTTCTATTCTATTGTGAAAATGTTTTTGAATTAATTTTCAGGAAACATTTTTAAATGGGGAACATATTGGTTACTCTGTGTCTATTGAGTTCACTCAGAAATATAATAGCAAGGGTCACAAATATTAAATATATTTCATAATGTCATTTCTCAAGCCTAATAGAGTAATACTTCATTTATCTAGAATATTGGGAGTGTTGCACAAAAGAGACTTTTCCAGACCCACGGAATTCTGACCATTGCAGTAGAAATATGTCTAAAATATATTCCATCTCTGCTTCCTTAAGCAAACTACACCAAATATAACAGTCTCCATAATCAAGGTTCATGCCTTTTGCTGCAACATTTCCCTCTGCTTGGAAGCTCCTAGGAACCATTGTTCGGTGCTGAATCTTCAGGTGTCTAACATAGTGACTGGAAATAGCAGGCACTCAATACTATTTGTTGCATGGAAGGTCTCGGATGCTATTCTAAGGAAGCAGAAAGTATACTGAAGCACTGATCTGCTTATAATTTTTTTTTATTGGTTGGTTTGCTATGAATGCTGCCACGCTTTTTGTTTTGTTATGTTTCAAAATTCTTTTAACATATAAAACTGATGTTTAAGATAGTTCCACTGATCCTAGGCAGAAAACTACGAGGGCTTTGTGATAGTTACTTGCTTCTTAGAAGTACTTTTAAATTTATATCTCAGTTCATGGCTCTGTGTCAAATGGCTGAATTTACCAGAAGTCTACGCTTGAGGAAGTGGGGGAGTTCTGTAATAAAAACAGCAGCATTTTCATTTTTCTAACACGGTGGCCTTTGGTCAAACACCCAGTATGTTTGTACACAGAAATAAGGACTGTGATCTACTGACTGACCTTGGCTTGGTAACAAAAATGCAGTTCATTTTTAAAGTTGGACTGAGAGCTCTAAAACCTCTCCATTGTTGCACAAAGCTCTGGAGCTGAAAAATACTGCACTTGTAGAAGAAAGAAACTGACCCAAGGCCAAGTTTTCAGATTCTTACTCCAGTATAATTCTCACTCATCTCGATAAGAAAGTCATTGTTCTTGTCATAGTATATAGGTCATTTTCCTCATCAAAACATTTTTTTTTTCAGTGATTTTGTGATTTAACGTTATTTCTATTTGGTTCATAACACTTGCTTATAACTGTTCTTATCTACATCCTTAATGGTTTTCTCTGCTTCAGTAACATAAAATGTTTGTTGGGTTTTCTTCTTCAAGCCATCTCTAAGCCATCATCTTCATCATTCCTATAGTAACAGAACTGCCTTTTCTATTTCTGAAAACCTGCTTTTATCTTTATTCTAAATCTATATTCATTTCTAGGAGGCAGCCTGTCTTGAGCCTACTCAAACCAGCAGAATTTGTACCCTGAGAAAAGGAACATAAGCAACTAAAATCCTAAAATATATCTAAAAACAATGTTTCACTTTTGACCTTTACCCCTTAGTACATAAGCTTCACTGCCAGCAGGGCTGGGTTGGCTGTTACTCTTTTTGCACAAGGAAGCAGGGATGAGTGAGCAGACTTTGGTGTCAACTAAACTGGGCATCAGAGTCTCAGTACCTTCACTTGCATGTACCCTAAGTGAGTGAGTTACTTATGCGATCACTCAGTTTTCTTGAATGTGAAATGGGGTTAGTAACAGCACCTCTCCTTATAAGACTAGAAAAGTTAGCACAGCACTGACATAGTGTTAAATGTTCAAAAATATCAATTAGTGCCATTATTATTATCTGACTCCTTGTGACCCCAGGGACTGTAGCCCGCCAGGCTCCTCTGTCCATGGGATTCTCCAGGCAAGAATACTGGAGTGGATTGCCATTCCCTTCTCCATGGGATCTTCCCAACCCAGGGACTGAATCCAGCTCTCCTGCATTGGCAGGCAGATTCTTTACTAATCTGAGCCACCAGGGAAGCCTTATTATCATTAGTATTTCCTAAAAGATGATTCCTCAGTGTAACAATACGATTACCTCAAAGACAAAAAACATTGAGGAAAGAATAAAAAAATTCCTCAGTTTACTGATAAAAGCCACATAGAGGGAAGTGGTACAGTGGATGTGAGCTTGGACTTTGGACATACAGTGTCTAGATTTGAACCCTGGCTCTACCATGCACTAGTTGTGTGACACCAGAGTGGAGTTTCAGCCTAAGTTTTGTTCTATCATTTAATAAAATGATAGTATCAGAATATGTGAGGTAGTCTACATTAAATGACCAGCAATGTCCAGCCCAGATTACCATTTGAAAGGTGCCTAAATTCACATGATGGGCTGGCATCGAGTTATTTGTCAAGTTTAATTTCCACAGCTCTTCACATGTAAAGGTAAAGAGGGGACAGTAAGATACGGCAGAAATTATTGTAACGTGCTGCTGCAGCAGCTGTTGTTCAGCTGCTTTCCCTATCTTCCTCCTCCCCTCAAAGTGACAGTTCTTCAGGAAAAAACTAACCAAAGTTAGTCCTGGCTACTGGTTTCAACTGTGTTTTTGAAAAGCTGACATGACTTTCTCACGTTACGGAATGGTTCCAATTGCAGCAACGGCCTCTGGGGTTCACGGCTGCATCTACAGTGGGCACTGTGGGAAAGTCAACCGAGGAACAACAGGTCCAGGGCTACAGCGGTGAGGACGACCGCCGCTGGCCGCACCTGGCTGCTGAGCGCTCCAACTGTGGCTAGCCTGAAGGGAGACCTGCGGGAAGTCTGGGCCTCTGTGAAGAATTAGGGATAAAAAAGAGTAAGATGTATCTAATCAGTTTATCTTGGTTACATGTTGACACTATTTGGTACACTGGGTTAAGTAAACTATGTTATTAAAATTAGCTTTCCCTGTTTCTTTTAAAATATGACTATTTGAAAGTTCAAATATGTGGTTGGTTTGCATTTTGTGGCTCCCTTATTTCTACTGAAGTGTGCTGATTTTAACAAAACTCCTTTCCTTCTTCCCTAAAGCAAAGCATCATTTTTAATCTTGATGTTCCATAAATCAAACCAACCATGTTACCACATACTAACTTTAAGTACATCATGAAGATATAAAATCTCATCACTTTTATAAAAAGAAAAAAATTATTAAAATGACATTTTCTTATCTTGATAAATTGATTTGTGTCANTTTTTTTTGTGGGGGCCCATCTCACTGCATGTGGGACCCTAGTTCCCCAGCCAAGGATCAAACCTGTGCCCACTGCATTAGAAGGCAGAGTTTACTCACTGGGCCACTGGAGAAGCCCCTACATTTATGTTTAAGGTATTAAAAATGATTTTAATGAAAGCTATTATTCTTTAATATATTACAGTATGTCAAGTTCATCTGTCTTCTTTTTATTATATTGTTCTCCCATTATTCTAACCCTTGTGAAATATCTTCCGTAATATCAATATAAGAATTATCTTGCCAACTCAAATATGCTTAAAAATCACTGGATTCCTAACTAGCTTAATTTTTATTGTCTACTCACTAATAAATTTTTGTGTCATTTGTTTTAGTTTGTCTCTGAACTATCACTAGATTTTGGTGATTAGTCCAACTAGTCTTCTCTTTCTGTAATGAGCAATCCTGGACGATTTAGTGGAGCATATGTACTTTCTAAAGCCTTAAACTTGACACAACATTTTGAATTCTGATTTTATATCTCTCTTAGTAGAAAATCAGTAGAGTATAGGAAGAATGCTTTGATTCCAATAATATTTGTTTGGATCATAATGTAATCACTTGTTGCTATGTAATTTGTTGCCAAGGACTGAATTCTCTGCCCACTTTTATTTATTTATTTTTTTACCATTAAAAAACTTATGATAATTATTGAGGTAACAAAAGTAAAAAGTAGCATAACACCTAGGCCATAGTAAGTGCTCAGTAAGTGTTAACCATTCACCAGATCATTTCAGCTCCTAATTAAAGAGCTGAAAATCAAGTACTATAGACATGCTGGGTACAGTGATCTGCACTGAAAAACAAGTCAAAGCAACAAATACAATGCTCAATCATAATAACAAGCAAGGAAGCAAGGTCCACAAACAGTTCAAAACTATGTGCAAACCTTCAAAGGTATGCTGAGGAGCTCTGGAAATGTGGCAGTGACCTGTGCAAACCCAGAGAAGCAGGCAGCTTTGCCAAAATAAAAGGCAAAAAATCCTAAAGAAATAATAAACTCCAAAATATAAAACATTTTTACATAATAAGCTCTTTAGACCTATAAGAAAATATGAAGTATAATCTGTAAATTAGATCAACTTACTTCAAAAGACTCTGATGCTGGGAAAGATTGAGGGCAGAAGGAGAAGGGGGCAACAGAAGATGAGATGATTAAATGGCATCATTGACTCAATGGACGTGAGTTTGAGCAAACTCTGGGAGATAGTAAAGGACAAGGAATGCTGGCATGTTATAGTCCGTGGGGTCACAAAAAGTTAAATACAACTGAGCACAACTTCAAATAATTGAACTCAACAGTATTATAAAACTCTTACAATATAAAAGATACCATTAAATAATAAATCTGGAAACTGATTCAATATCAGAAAAATCCTTATATAAGCCACACTGAATTTATCACCTGTCACTCTCCTCCAAGAAATTTAGGTTTTGTTTTTCATTTTGCCTTTCTTGCTATACGTCATATATTTGTTCATCTTTGATTGTTTTTGCTTAAGTTGTTTGATTTGCTTTTCCTCATCATTTGTATTGGAAAAGATCCAGTTATCCTTTAAATTCCAACTCAAATATTTCTTTCCATAACCGGAAATCTCATAACGTTCTGGACAGAATAAATTTCTTAGTCCATTGTATCCTTCCTGAACTTCTCACATATCTCACCTTGCTATGACAGGTCCCCACTAAGGTAGAGTGTCTTCTAAAACATAGAGAGTCTTTTAAGAGCAGTGAAAAGCTTACTGCTTCTCACCCTCAGTACCCCAATACAGGGTGCTGAATAAGGCCTAATCATAGGAGACACAATATAACATGCCCAGGATGCTGAATAATGCTCTTTTTCAGTAATTGTTTTCTACTTTGTAATTAATGATGGAGTGAAACAAAGGGTTTCAGTTGGATTTTACTTAGATGTAAGCACTACAGTATCTTCATCTAAAGTGTACCTTCTCTCCTCTTTCCCTTTTTCGTTAACTTTTCCTTCTTCACTTTCCTCCATATTTTCCACTTTTTTCTATCACGTAAAAATTATGATAGGCTTTTATGTGACCACATGGTGGCAGAAAGAAGAACAGTTTATAACCCAAGATAGACTGGGTTTTATTGCATTTGTAAGAACAGAATGAATGTTCAAACTATGAAGCTCTGATGTCCTTCTGTTTCTGTAGACATCAGCAAATGGACCAAAGGCATGGAAAACAAAAAATTTGAAAGCAGGAGCCAATAAGAAGGAGCACCTAAATGTGTGTGTGTGTGTGTTTCTGTAGATATGTTTTGGTATGTAATAGAAAGATCCCCGAGAGTAAGAAATGGCAACCCCCTCCAGTATTCTTGCCTGGAAAATTCCATGGACAGAGGAGCTTGGCAGGCTAGAGTCGATGGGGTCACAAAAATTCAGACACTACTGAGCGACTAAACATATGCACACACAGACACACTCACTTGTGATAGGAACACAGAAGTGGGAAAATACAAAGCAAGTACTATTGGTGATGAAAAAGAAATATAGAAGTGATTACTTCACATTGAAATTAATGCCAAATTAAAATATATGTGTAATATTTTTTGCTTTAGTTTCTTAATGTGTGGAAAAATAACAAAGCTTAACATTTATAGAAATATTTATTCTTATTTTTACTCTAAGTAAGTAATTTTCTAAATTTTTGTTTTCAATGTTTCTTTCACGTCTTCCACTATCTTATGATGATGCTATTACTGACCTCATTTTACAAATTATTAAACTATGCCACCAAGAGGTAAGAGAACACAGTAAGATGTCTCTTTTGTCAAAAATTTTGTTAAATAAGTGTTGCACATATGTGATATTCTCAGTCATGTGCTGTACTGTAATAAATAGCAAATTTTTTGTGACCGAATATATTCAAAAAAAAGCAATAGGTTATTCTTCAGTCTTTACATTTTCTTTAAAGAGCATTATTTACTTACATTTATTTTTTTTTTCATTTGATATGTCAAGTTCTGAAACAATATACTTTAAACATTCATAGAAACTGGTTGGGATTCAAAGGTAATAGAGGCGGCAAAAGGACTTATAATGTGCCTAGTGTGTACAGGTAAAGTGCCAGTTATCTTTACCTGTCTTTTTTATTCTCATCAATCCATACTTTATGGGTAATATTAACCTAATTATTAGGCAAGGAATCTGAAACCTAGAGATGTTGAATAACATATCAAAACCCAAACTTCTAATTAATGAACTATTCTGCAACTATGCCAATGTCTATGTAACTACAAACACTTTTTCCAGTTGTCAATATCACTCCATGATGAAACTTATTTACGTTTTAATTTTCAGCTCAAGTGAAATTGATGCCAAAGATCATGCTGTAAAGCACCACATATGAAGGCAGAATCCATTGAACACACAAAAATAAAGATGCTATGGTCCACCCAAAAGGATATCACAAATCTAATAGAAGAGATAGGAAAAATGAATCATGTGCACACAGAAACAGTTCTATAAGGTCAAAGTAACAAAAGCTTTAATAATTACATAGATATAGTGATAGTTATATTTTCATTCTCACTCAGATCATTGAGTTATAAATGCTGGGAAGAATGACACACAATAAATCATGTGTATCATATATTTATATATGTATAAATACATATATACATAAATANCTTTAATAATTACATAGATATAGTGATAGTTATATTTTCATTCTCACTCAGATCATTGAGTTATAAATGCTGGGAAGAATGACACACAATAAATCATGTGTATCATATATTTATATATGTATAAATACATATATACATAAATACATACATTTATATATGTATAAATCATGTATTTATACATATATAAATTCTTTCTTTCACCCTTTATGTATCTCTAAATTCTTTCTTCCTCAATAGATTTACTTAACCTATGAATCTCTGTGCTTTAAAAAATACTGCTTTATGAAGTTATAAATACATTTTAAGAAGAAGGCTAAAAGTTGGAGCAGAAGTAGCATTCTAACTTTACAGATATCATGTTGAAACAAACCTCAAATGTGCATAATTTATATATAGTTACTGAGATCCCAGCATCAATCATAGAGTTATTTTACAATTGGAGAACAGTGGTTATATTGAAGACTGAAAACAAACAAAGCAAAACAATAACAAATACAATTAGATTATACATAAGAAAAAAAAGATCCTATCTTGGTTAAAATACCAAGTTATATGAATTATTTTTCTCTAATTTGGTGAATTTACTTTGCATTAGGAAGGTTAAATAGAACATTGAAATACATGGATATTCCAAAAAGTAATCAATTAATAGGAGTAAAAGTAGAAGGAAAGCAAAGAAGTAAGAGAAGTAGAAGTAGAAGTGGAATGGGTAAAGAAAGGTGAAGAGAGGAAAAACAAAAATTAGAGTGCAAAAAAACAAATACATTAATTCATTTTGGACATTTTATATCAATCTGAACAAAGATGCTAGATGGCCCAGGAAGGAGAAAAGGGAATATATAGAAGCAATTTTAATGGTACAAAGTCAAGTTAATAGTTAATATAAATAAAATGATTACTACTTGTTTCCACAGATTATAATTCTTTGGAAAATATAACAAAATGTCTTAATCATATCTTTAACTTAAAAATAAAATTATGCTATTTACTCTCATATAAAATTATGAATACATTTTCTATATATTTAGTATTAATATTTTTATATCCTTACCAAAATCATGATCTATGAGAGAGATATAGAGTTGTAATTAATATTTTCTCTTACACGTCAATGGTAAGCAGGAGTTGAATTATGCTGACATCAGTCCATGGACAAGCAATTCCTAAGGATGGCATATCATCATGCTATTATAATATATTAGTTTATGTACAATTAAAAAAACAAACCATATTTTTTGAAAATTCTACAATAGATCATTGAGGAAATAAAATTTAGTGACAAACATTGTGTAGGTTGTTTGGTGTTTTATGGTTTCTTCTCTCATCTTTAATGTGTGCCAAATTTTACAACAGATATATTTTTAAGGGTTTATTTTATATTCAAATATAAGAATTCATTTTATGTTGAATTTTTAGTTTATTTTGAATAAGTTATTAATACTAAAAAATGATCAAAATCTTATTAAACCGCTATCATCTTACAGACTAGCCTAACATTATTTGCTAATACCAGTATTTCTAGCTAAGATACTAGACATGCATTTTTTTTTTCTCTCTCTTCCACATCTGTTGAATGAATGTGTGACCAAAAAAAAATTTAGGCATAGTTGTTTTTCTTCAGAATAAATGTTCCTAATATTAATAATATATTGTCTTCTACTCTCTATATATTATGCAATAGACATAACTGTTTATCTCTTGCCACACCAGTCAATGCCATTTAATCTTGAAAATTAGAGAAAAAAAAAATAGTAGAAGCTACTGCATAACTGAAGCTCTGTTAGCCAAACAGAGCCACAATCTACAGGTATACTTTTCAATAGATGTGTCACTGGTTACAGATCTAGTTCATCCAGGGAAACTTTCTCACTAAATAAGCATCCAAAATTTGCTCCAAATCTCTTCACTTGTACCTAGCTACTCTTTTCCTTGGGCTAGTTTTACTAGTATTTCCATAATATTACACAGAAGCAATCTGGGAATATTTTTTATTTTTGGCAATGTTTTGTATTTTTTTAAAGCTTTGATTCATTTTTGATGAGTCTTTCTATGCTGGTACCTCAGGTTGCCTAGGTTGACATGTCATATTCAAATATTGTAGAGCACAGTACCCTACTCTATTCTGGTCAGTCTTATTNATTGCAGTATATTAAGTGAAGATAGCATATTAAAAAGCATGAGATAAAAAGCAACCTAGACAGCACATTAAAAAGCAGAGACATTACTTTGCCAACAAAGGTCCGTCTAGTCGAGGCTATGGTTTTTCCAGTGGTCATGTATGGATGTGAGAGTTGGACTATAAAGAAAGCTGAGCGACGAAGAATTGATGCTTTTGAACGGCGGTGTTGGAGAAGACTCTTGAGAGTCCCTTGGACTTCAAGGAGATCCAACCAGTCCATCCTAAAGGAAATCAGTCCTGAATATTCATGGAAAGGACTGATGCTGAAGCTGAAACTTCAATACTTTGGCCACCTGATGAGAAGAACTGACTCATGGGAAAAGCTCCTGATGCTGGGAAAGATTGAAGGCAGGAGGAGAAGGGGACGATGGAGGATGAGATGGTTGGATAGCATCGCAGACTCAATGGACATGAGTTTGAGTAGGCTCCAGGAGTTGGTGATGGACAAGGAAGCCTGGCATGCTGCAGTCCATGGGGTTGCAAAGAGTTGGACATGACTGAGCAACTGAACTAATACCAGTTGAGGATACAGAGACTGGGCAAGTGGTACTTGAGCAAGCCTGTACAATGTTTTTGTGAAAGTCAGGAAAAAAGCAACTTCTCTGGGAAACAGACATAAGGTGTTCCTTGGGCTATGTGCAGCTCTAGTCTGAGCCAGACAGCTTGGCAGGGAGCATAGGCACAATCCTGGCTTCCAGTCTCCCCCTGAACCAGCATTTTTGTGCATTATACAAGCTGCATAGCTGTATACAACAGACCACAAATGATGTATGAAAACTTTGGAATCTGCTGCTTGTGGGAAATGCCAACCTAGGTTTCATTTTTCTCTTATAAAGTTTGCAAATTGATACAGAAAAATGGCTAATAGGTATGTATGTAAGCATGTGTGTGTATGTTGGCCTGTATATAGTAGTTGAATTGGGTGCTTGATGATGGTTTAGGAGAACCTACTGCCGGTGAAGTCAAGAGTGTGGGTTCAATCGCTTCATAGGCTAGTCAAGTTCTTCCTTTCCTAAGACTCGGGCTGTGTCCTGGAACTCAGGCTCTTTACAGAGCACCAAGCTGAGCTCCTTGTGCTTTATAACATGTTCCCACAAGCTTTCTATTTACACAGGGCTTCCCCAGTTGGCTCAGTGGTAAAAAATGTGCCTGCCATGTAGGAGCCACGGGAGCCCTGGGCTTGATCCCTGGGTTGGGAAGATCCCCTGGAGAAGGTCATGGCAATCCACTCCAGTATTCTTGTCTGAAAAATCCCCATGGACAGAGGAGCCTGGCTGGCAATGGTCCACAGAGTTGCAAAAAGTTAGACACAACAGAAGCGACTTAGCATGCACACAAGCACTATATATATGTCAATTCCAACCTCTCAATTCATCCCACCCTCCCCTTCCCTCCTGTGTCCACTATAATGCTTTTCATGAACTCCCAATATCTTCCAACTGACACCTGGGTATTATCACACATATACCTTATACTGAAGAAAAGGGATATGTCCATAGCTATGGACATGTCCATAGTACCTCTACTGAGGTACTTTCTGTAGTAGAAGAAATTTAATATTAATTTTCTAGTCTTCTTCCTATAGTCATCAGTTCCTTTACTCAGTATTTGTTGATTTTACATACCTGTTATTTTGCTGGACATGCAAAAAAAGTCCTTAAATGACTTTAGAGTGATAGTGGCACGTAAGGATGCCAAATGCTATAGAAAATTGAGAGGTCAGAGAAATAACAACTTTTGGGTGAGGAAGGAGGAATTGTTTCCACTCCTCATAGAACATGTGGCACATGAGCTCTGCTTTATGGAATGGACAGGAGATCTGAGTAGACAAATAAACAAACCCAAAAGAGATAGAAAGTACAAAGTGTGCTTGGGGACGAGTACTTGGTCATGTATTGCACTTACAGAGGAGTAAATGGAAAATAATCTAGAAAAATGAGATCAGTTGAGATTATGGAAGAGACTAAGTGTGATAGATTTGGAGTCTTTGCTTTAGGACATCACTCAGGCTTTTGAGATGGGTTATAGTAAAACAGCAATGTTGTAGAAAGGCCAATCTGGTGGCTTGATTGGGCTGAATGGGAGGAGTTGGGAGGCAGGAGGTCTTACTGGAGAGACTAACCCATTAATCCATGAATGGGATAGGATGGGCCTTGGACCCTGTAGAGACTGTTGGATGGAAAAGGAGGGATTGAGGGCAAGATGGAAGATGGAAAACTAGGACCATTTCCTGATAGAGGAGTCAGTGCCAGAGGCAAGAGTGGCAGCCCAAAATGAGACTGAAAGTTCAGCCTGAGTAACTTAGGAATTAGTTATACTAGTTATATTAATAGACAATTTGAGTTTTTTTGGATATTTTAATAATATTTAATTTTAGTAACTAATAATATCTGTATGATAATTCCCAGCAGTTAGCTGGAAAGGTAACTAGCCTGAGAAAAGATCTTGGGACTGGAGAGATCCTTTTTGAAGCTACTTTCTGAGAGAGAGTAATTTAAAGCTCTGAAAACGAGAGTGTGAAACTAACTCATTTCACTAAATTTGGATTAAAAAAAACTGCAATGTAACTGTCCAGGAAGATATACAAACACACATGAATTTGATGTTATAAAGAGCTTTCTGTTATCACAGCCTTAGGTATCCAGTAATAAGTAAAAGCACCTGGTATTATGAAATCAGTGTGTACATATAATTTAGGCAGCCATCAATTAATACTTACTAAACACTTGTAAGGGTAACCCAACTGGCTCAGTGGTAAAGAATCTGCCTGCCAATGTAGGATATATGGGTTCCATTCCTTGGTCAGGAAGATCTCCTTGGGAAGGAAATGGCAACCCACTCCAGTACTCTTCCCTGGGAAATCCCACAGACAGAGGAGCCTGGAAGGCTATAGTTCATGGTGTTGCAAAAGAGTTGGACATGACTTGGTGACAAAACAACAAAATACATGTAATCACACCATTGTCCTAAGTGAAATAATTTTTATGTATGAGGCTAAAAATGCAATAAACCATGACCCAGAAGAAATGAACTTTTATTGTGGCTGACAAATAGAAAAGAAATACAAATTGTTTTCTGTATTTCTTTTACTAGCCTATGATTTAAAGAGGCAACAATAGTCAAATGAATGAAACAACGTAAATGACTGCTCATGCTGGGTGCTTGGGTGTATGATGATTTAAACGATTGATGGTTTAATGGAGTAAGAGTGGCCCTTCAGTAGCTAATTATTTTATTATTTATGGCATAATATAATGAGACCAAGATCATAATAATTTCATTGTAGATAGATTTTTCCCAACCAGTTCACAGCTATTGGCTGAGACTTTGTTCTTATTTGCTATTCTGAAAATTTGCTTATTTGCTATTTTGGTTTAGAAGCTTCATGAAGGTGGGGATTTTTCCTTCTTTCCTTCCTTCCTTCCCTAGGTTTTTCCTTCCTTCTTTCCCACCTTTTCTTCTACTTCCTTCTCGTGAATAATGTCTTTATTTTAAGAAGACTGGCCCCATTACTCTGGTTTCTGTGTGTTCAGCATATTCAAGAAATCTTTCAAGAAAGGCATTGACTAGAAGCAATAACTGATTCTTATATTAAAAAGACTATAATAGAATGTGACATATACCAAAACCAAGAGTCTTTGTTCATAAGTCAGGTTGGTTTCAAAGACTTTTTCAGGGGAATAAATTCTTGACTGTGGAAGACTTATCCAAAGAAAATCAAAGTTCTTCCTGTTCAAATCAGAACTCTAATGCAACCTTGCTGCCATTATTTTAAAGTAAGCATTTACAGATGCTTGTTTCTGATCTTTGTTTGATATTTATCTTATTTTAGACTAAGGAAGGAAATGGTTTATCTGAATTGTCCCACTCATGCTTCATTTTTCTCAGGCAGATGGTCTGGTTAATCGAATGGAGTAGACCACTGAGGAGGGTTTGAAGAATGCTGCTGGACTGAGATCAGTAAAGTTTGCCAGGTTTTCCTTACTCAGAATGTATCTCCATATTCAGTAATAGAGTTAGACTTGTATAATTATTAACAGAAGGTATTTGTTGAATCCTAAATGATAGAGTCAGTTAAAAGACTTAAAGGCATTTTTTTTAAGTTATTGCTCTGCTAAACTCGGGCCTCCCAAGTGGCACTAGTGGTAAAAGAACCCATCTGCCAATGCAGGAGACATAAAAGATGTGGGTTTGATCCCTGGGTCTAGAAGATATTCTGGAGGAAGAATTATGACCCTCTCCAGTATTCTTGCCTGGAGAATCCCATGGACAAAGGAGCCTGGTGGGCTATAGTCTGTAGAGTCACAAAGAGAGGGACATGACTGAGCGATTCAGCACAGTGCTGCTAAACTTAATATATATGCTTCTATAAGAAAAGTCAACTTTGCTGAAACTGTACAGCTGCCCAAAGGATAGGTTCTTCTTTCATAATTGAGATGATCGAGCCTTTTCAGTATGCAAACAGGCACAGTGGTACTATGGTACACAGTGACACTGTCTGCAAAAGTGAGCCTGCCTCAGTGATCTGAAACAACAGAAGAGTAAGCTACTTCTGGAACTTGAGATGCTGATATTTTAAGACTATTTCTCTAGAAATCACCAAACCCACAGTCATGGAGTCATGCTCTCTTGACTCTACCACTAAAAACACATGTCCCTGGTGTATCAGTACAGACACTGTAACAGAGAAAGTCCTGACACAGGTTCCCTGTCTTCTTGGCTGATTAATGTTAGGGGAAGATTAGCATGTACTCTAGAGGGCACTGCTCTCCGTATTAGTACTCCATCTAAACTCTAGAAAGTGTAGGTAGCTACTGACTGATTCATTGAGCCCAGAGTAGTTTCAGAGTAAGAAATAACTATTTAGTTGAAGACTTGCTTGTCTGTATTCCTCCAAATAGTATTTTTCCTATATAGATTTAGTTTTTTTCTTTATTTTCCTTAAAAAAGTTTTTTTAAAACTAAAGTGAAGTGAAAGTCACCCAGCCACATCTGACTCTTTGTGACCTGGTGGACTATACAGTCCATGGAATTCCCTGGGCCAGAATACTGGAGTGGGTAACCTTTCCCTTCTCCAGGGGATCTTCTGAAAGCCAGGGATTGAACCCAGGTCTCCCGCATTGCAAACAGATTCTTTACCAGCTGAGCCACAAAGGAAGCCTAAAGATGATATTTAACCTTTATTGGCACCAACATTATTTTGCCATCTTTCTGCAAATTGCAAAGGAATATTCATGATACTATATACATGTGATATTTTTATTTTTTATTGGGGTATAATTGCTTTAGAATATTGGGTTCATTTGTGCTATACAACAAAGTGAATCAGCTATGTGTATACTTATATTCCCTCCCTCTGGCACCTCCCTCCCATACCCTCTTCCTACCCCTCCAGGTCATCACAGAGCACCGAGGTGAACAAATTGTATTATACAGCAGCTTCCTACTAGCTAGCTATTTTACACATGGTAGTGTATATATGTCAAGCATGTAATGTGATATTTTATTGTCAAAATGCTCTTTTAAAAATGTATGTTTGAAATTAGTTTTTAAAATTAAATCTGTCTACTAGGATGATGAAAATGTTCTGAAATTTGATTTTGATGATGGTTGTGCAACCCTGTAAGTATACTAGAAACCACTGAAATGTACACTTAGGTGAACTTTATTATACATAGTTACATTTCAATAAAGCTGTTAAAATTGTTTATCTTTTATGATTCTCAACTTACTGCAATAACAAAATTACCAAACTTTCAAAGAATAATTGACAGTTAGGGTGGACTTGAACTCACAGAGACGAAAAAGGACTCAATAACCCATTCAGTTCAAGTTTCAGTGCCGTTTCCTCCAAAGCAATTCTCAGCTAGGTATTAGAATGCAGTGGTATGTTGTCATTAATGACAACAGCAACAATAGCAAGCGAATTGTTACAAGTAATAGTTAAAGCATCAGAGTTTTGGAATTATTTATACACAACTTAAAGAATAATTCCACCATAACATTGCTCTCACTCATTTGTGTTTTCCTTTTATTTATTTATTTTTTGAGTGAAGTTACAAGGAGTGCATTGGGAATTGCTTATAAGCCTGGTTAGATCTACAGAAGTCTGTCACACATATTACTGTTACTTGTCAGGGTAGGGAAAAAAAGGTAAGAAGTCCTAGAGAAAAACTTATATTTAAATTCCATCTGCTAAATGACCAAAAAATCCCATTCATTTTCTACACATTCACCAATTCTCCAGTTTCTTCCTTTCTTATGCAGCCTAAACTGACTAAATAACAGTATCCCCCAGACTTATTTGAGTGCAGAAACATTTCTTTCTGCAATACCTAACATTTTGAGGAGCACAATGTTCCTGCAACTCAGTTAAGAAAATGCTCCTCTGTGAGTTCTGACTGGCCTAAATCACTCAGTGTTTCTGCAGGAAAGGAATGGGAGAGCTACTGCACACCCAGCTTAAAGGGCATGCTCATTCATATGTAAATACAAAGAAGTACATCTTGCTGTGACTCTCTTTCCATTTTGAATAATATTTGGAAACTACCTTGTAGCTGTTTAGTTTCAGTTGGCTTGTTTCGTACTTATATTTCAATATATATATGAGTTGCCTGTTAAAATGCAAATTTAAATAGTGAATCTGGGATTGGGCCCAAGATTCTGCATTTCTAACAAGTTCCAGGGTGATGCTGATGTTATTGGTTCAAGGACCACACTTTGTGGAGCAAAAATTTTGGATACAATTAGATCAGAATTGCTCCAAGGCAGAGAAGAGTGATTTTTAGTAAAGGCATCATAGTTTCTTCTCTGTTTCCTGAGGTCCAAGTACAATGGAGACAATCCTCCTATAAGATCATTATGAAATGTTGAAAACCTTAATTTACTGCTTTGTCAAATATGCTGACCCTAATATAAAACCAGATATGTATTGTTTTCTATAGGAAATAAATGAGTGTAGTATTTAGGGGATCTTACTCCTAACTGAATGTGATCTGATTTGTAATACCAAATTGAGAGCATCAGGATATTTCCGGTTTCATTGTTTCTACAAAACATGTCTCAGTGAGGTGAGAAATTTGGAGAAGCACAAGGAAGCATTTTTTTGTGTGCTCTAAATGTTTTTATCCTACAATGTTTAATTTGATTATTCTTTATAGACCCAAATTTTTGAAATTCTAATAATTGCCAATGAGACAATCTGGTTTAATTTGTGTGGAAACACATATACTAGATTTTTAACATTGTTTACTTGTGGGGGGACAGAGAAGGTACAGTGAATGATGGGGTGGAAGAAAGAAAATGAAATGTACAAGTTAAATAAGAACGTATTAGTGTAGGTTCTAAAGCAAGAAAGACATTTCAGCACAAGCTGGATGGAATAAGTTAGTGGGCATGATAGAATAGAGAATCTGGAAATTGACTGANTTGAACCTGTATCTCTTTTATCTCCTGCATTGGCAGGCGTGTTCTTTACCACTTGCACCACCTGGGAAGTCCCAATCCCTACTTCCTCAAATATGCATCATGCATGTTTCTGAGAGAAAATTATTTATATTTTCTTCACTGCAAAGTGTATTACAATTTTAAGTACAATATTGAAAGATCAATTATCAGATCAGAGCATGAGTTACTTCTAGGAAAGGAAGCAGAAACAAAAGAGGTCAATTTCTTTCAAAGGAAGAAACATAAGAGGGAGGAAATAATTAACAGAAACCTTCCTAAAAATACTTTTGCCTCCAAAAATATTCTCTTTTAGTCTCTCCAAAATAATTTGAAAACTCTAACCTTCAAGGCCAAGGAGGGTATGGTAGACTCAATATTGCCTGCTTCTATTACACCTTCCGTATCATTCACATTTACTTAAGACAAAACCACAGACTCTTACCATCTCATCATCTTACAGTAGCTGTGCTTTCTGTTTTACAAAGCAGAGTTTGACGCACTGACTTCTTTATTCTTCATAATAATTCTCTAAGGCAAAGTGTTGGAGCAGATATCCTTGTTTGACAGATGAAGTATCTCAAGCTCAGATAATTAAGAGATTTGCTCAACACCACACAGCTAGCAGTAAGTTTGGTGTCCTTTCCATTCCATGGCATTGCCCTACATGAGGAGTATTCAACAAATACTTAAATAACTACTTTGTGCCAGGCACAAATGTGTGGAGGCGCATCACTATACAAGATAGAGACTGCGACTATCCCTTCAAAGAGTTCATGGTCTAGTGAAGAACACAAACAAGAAACAGCAACTAAAATGGTGGTGGTGGTGGTGGTTTAGTCGCCAAGGTGCGTACGACCCCATGAACTGTAGCTTGCCAGGCTCCTCTGTCCATGGGATTCTTCAGGCAAGAATACTGGAGTGGGTTGCCATTTTCTTCTCCAAGAGATCTTCCTGACTCAGGAATCGAACCTGGGTCTCCTGCCTTTCAGGCAGATTCTTTACCAACTAAAATAGTAAGGCAAATAATAAAAGGGGGCTAAATTCCTGCTATCCTACAGTGGATAGGACTAGAGCTGGGGAGTGGCTAGGCACAGGGAGGAAAGATTTCAGGAAGCTTAAAATATTAGAGGCTTAAAATGGGTAACAATTAGCCATATAAAGAAAGACAGGGATCTTGTTACAAGTGAAGTGGACAACTGGTGCAAAGGCCCAGGGACGAGAGAGAGGATCAGGTGCCTTTGGAAAACTGCAAACAGCTCTGGCACAAGTGGAGGGCGGAATATTATGGGCTGTGGGGTAGAAGCGAGCAGTTGGTGGAGGGGAGACTGAAGGAAGATGAGACTGGAGATGTAGGCAGGAGCCAGAACATGAAGCTATTTTTAAGGACTCCATCCTCAGGGAAATAGGGAGCCAATGTAGGGTTTTAAGCAGGGGAGTGTTGTGATCACACTCAAGCTTTAGAAAGATCACTCTGGCGGCAGTGTGGGGAACAGATGGGGAAGGGACAACATTAGAAGCAGGGAGAGCACTTATTACTACAGCAATAGCAAGAGCAATGCCTGTAATGGTTTCTTAGATATAGTAGATATCACAGGTGGATAAAGAGACTGAACGGCCCTCAAATGCACACTGTGGGATTTTCAGCCTTGACATTTTTTGAGTAGCACAGAGGTCTCAAATGCATTAAGTGCTTGCACTGATCAAAGTTCCTGGGAAAATGTCAGGCCCTCCTATGCTCTGTTTTACAATACCAGGGGCCCAGTTCTAAAGACTAAAGAATAAGAATAAATACACGATTGCATGGAAGAATTTAGACCATGATTTTCCCTTTGCATTTTCATATTGTCAAAATGTTCACGTTTCCATCTCTGGCTTTTCTGTGTAAATGACTGTATTGGTCCACTCTTGTCTTTCCTCCCTGAAAAGTATCAGTTTATCTACATATTCCCAATAATTAACCCTTCTGATGAGTAACTTCAAATTAGATATCAGAAGGGTCAATCTATATTATAATTGCAGTTATGTAACCTGTCAATGGATATGCATCACTGTCACAGTGTAGAACAACTGATGGAAAATAGTTTCTATTCTATTGTGAAAATGTTTTTGAATTAATTTTCAGGAAACATTTTTAAATGGGGAACATATTGGTTACTCTGTGTCTATTGAGTTCACTCAGAAATATAATAGCAAGGGTCACAAATATTAAATATATTTCATAATGTCATTTCTCAAGCCTAATAGAGTAATACTTCATTTATCTAGAATATTGGGAGTGTTGCACAAAAGAGACTTTTCCAGACCCACGGAATTCTGACCATTGCAGTAGAAATATGTCTAAAATATATTCCATCTCTGCTTCCTTAAGCAAACTACACCAAATATAACAGTCTCCATAATCAAGGTTCATGCCTTTTGCTGCAACATTTCCCTCTGCTTGGAAGCTCCTAGGAACCATTGTTCGGTGCTGAATCTTCAGGTGTCTAACATAGTGACTGGAAATAGCAGGCACTCAATACTATTTGTTGCATGGAAGGTCTCGGATGCTATTCTAAGGAAGCAGAAAGTATACTGAAGCACTGATCTGCTTATAATTTTTTTTTATTGGTTGGTTTGCTATGAATGCTGCCACGCTTTTTGTTTTGTTATGTTTCAAAATTCTTTTAACATATAAAACTGATGTTTAAGATAGTTCCACTGATCCTAGGCAGAAAACTACGAGGGCTTTGTGATAGTTACTTGCTTCTTAGAAGTACTTTTAAATTTATATCTCAGTTCATGGCTCTGTGTCAAATGGCTGAATTTACCAGAAGTCTACGCTTGAGGAAGTGGGGGAGTTCTGTAATAAAAACAGCAGCATTTTCATTTTTCTAACACGGTGGCCTTTGGTCAAACACCCAGTATGTTTGTACACAGAAATAAGGACTGTGATCTACTGACTGACCTTGGCTTGGTAACAAAAATGCAGTTCATTTTTAAAGTTGGACTGAGAGCTCTAAAACCTCTCCATTGTTGCACAAAGCTCTGGAGCTGAAAAATACTGCACTTGTAGAAGAAAGAAACTGACCCAAGGCCAAGTTTTCAGATTCTTACTCCAGTATAATTCTCACTCATCTCGATAAGAAAGTCATTGTTCTTGTCATAGTATATAGGTCATTTTCCTCATCAAAACATTTTTTTTTTCAGTGATTTTGTGATTTAACGTTATTTCTATTTGGTTCATAACACTTGCTTATAACTGTTCTTATCTACATCCTTAATGGTTTTCTCTGCTTCAGTAACATAAAATGTTTGTTGGGTTTTCTTCTTCAAGCCATCTCTAAGCCATCATCTTCATCATTCCTATAGTAACAGAACTGCCTTTTCTATTTCTGAAAACCTGCTTTTATCTTTATTCTAAATCTATATTCATTTCTAGGAGGCAGCCTGTCTTGAGCCTACTCAAACCAGCAGAATTTGTACCCTGAGAAAAGGAACATAAGCAACTAAAATCCTAAAATATATCTAAAAACAATGTTTCACTTTTGACCTTTACCCCTTAGTACATAAGCTTCACTGCCAGCAGGGCTGGGTTGGCTGTTACTCTTTTTGCACAAGGAAGCAGGGATGAGTGAGCAGACTTTGGTGTCAACTAAACTGGGCATCAGAGTCTCAGTACCTTCACTTGCATGTACCCTAAGTGAGTGAGTTACTTATGCGATCACTCAGTTTTCTTGAATGTGAAATGGGGTTAGTAACAGCACCTCTCCTTATAAGACTAGAAAAGTTAGCACAGCACTGACATAGTGTTAAATGTTCAAAAATATCAATTAGTGCCATTATTATTATCTGACTCCTTGTGACCCCAGGGACTGTAGCCCGCCAGGCTCCTCTGTCCATGGGATTCTCCAGGCAAGAATACTGGAGTGGATTGCCATTCCCTTCTCCATGGGATCTTCCCAACCCAGGGACTGAATCCAGCTCTCCTGCATTGGCAGGCAGATTCTTTACTAATCTGAGCCACCAGGGAAGCCTTATTATCATTAGTATTTCCTAAAAGATGATTCCTCAGTGTAACAATACGATTACCTCAAAGACAAAAAACATTGAGGAAAGAATAAAAAAATTCCTCAGTTTACTGATAAAAGCCACATAGAGGGAAGTGGTACAGTGGATGTGAGCTTGGACTTTGGACATACAGTGTCTAGATTTGAACCCTGGCTCTACCATGCACTAGTTGTGTGACACCAGAGTGGAGTTTCAGCCTAAGTTTTGTTCTATCATTTAATAAAATGATAGTATCAGAATATGTGAGGTAGTCTACATTAAATGACCAGCAATGTCCAGCCCAGATTACCATTTGAAAGGTGCCTAAATTCACATGATGGGCTGGCATCGAGTTATTTGTCAAGTTTAATTTCCACAGCTCTTCACATGTAAAGGTAAAGAGGGGACAGTAAGATACGGCAGAAATTATTGTAACGTGCTGCTGCAGCAGCTGTTGTTCAGCTGCTTTCCCTATCTTCCTCCTCCCCTCAAAGTGACAGTTCTTCAGGAAAAAACTAACCAAAGTTAGTCCTGGCTACTGGTTTCAACTGTGTTTTTGAAAAGCTGACATGACTTTCTCACGTTACGGAATGGTTCCAATTGCAGCAACGGCCTCTGGGGTTCACGGCTGCATCTACAGTGGGCACTGTGGGAAAGTCAACCGAGGAACAACAGGTCCAGGGCTACAGCGGTGAGGACGACCGCCGCTGGCCGCACCTGGCTGCTGAGCGCTCCAACTGTGGCTAGCCTGAAGGGAGACCTGCGGGAAGTCTGGGCCTCTGTGAAGAATTAGGGATAAAAAAGAGTAAGATGTATCTAATCAGTTTATCTTGGTTACATGTTGACACTATTTGGTACACTGGGTTAAGTAAACTATGTTATTAAAATTAGCTTTCCCTGTTTCTTTTAAAATATGACTATTTGAAAGTTCAAATATGTGGTTGGTTTGCATTTTGTGGCTCCCTTATTTCTACTGAAGTGTGCTGATTTTAACAAAACTCCTTTCCTTCTTCCCTAAAGCAAAGCATCATTTTTAATCTTGATGTTCCATAAATCAAACCAACCATGTTACCACATACTAACTTTAAGTACATCATGAAGATATAAAATCTCATCACTTTTATAAAAAGAAAAAAATTATTAAAATGACATTTTCTTATCTTGATAAATTGATTTGTGTCATCCACTCATCACTGCTTGAAAGGTGAAACAAAGAAGAACTCTGATAGAAAATTAAGAGCTAAAGCTGAAGTAGTCACCGTATTATACAAATGTAAGCAATATAAGCTTTCTAAGCTTTTTTTTGGTAGATCAGATTTGGTTTGAGGCAACTCTCAAAATACATATTCATATTTAAAATTAAATTATGAAGCATATTAAAAATTATTCCATACAGCCAAGTTGGCAAATTACAGAAAAATGTCCAGTTATATACATGGATTACAAGCTCCTAATAAGTTAATGTGTGTATAATTGGAAAATCTTTATCATTTAATAGCCTTTGTATAACTGTTAAATGGGAAATAGCAGATTCTCTAAGATCAGCTCTCTCACAGAATTTTTTACTGAATCTTCGGCAATCATCCTCATATCATTCATTCTTTACTTGTTCATAGTAAGAAACTAACAGTTTCAAAGTCTATCAAGAGTATTAGTCAGTCAGTCATCTATCAACCCGTGTAATAAACTGTCCTTCTGCCTGGTGAGTTTATCCATTGCCTTATAGTTTTTACTTATTGCAAAACATTATCTCCATTTCGTGAAATACAAATAAGCCGCTGAATGGTTTCAAATCTCTACAGACACTGGTGGGGTTTATTTGTTGGAAGAAATACTATTTGAGAACCCGGAAAGGAGAGTGAGTAGGAGCGCCAGGACCACATATAAGCCCTCATGAGAATCATAATTCCAATCATCAATATCATTACAAGATCATTATTTATAGAAAATCTCACTTGAAATATTTATGAATTCTAGACACTTTCAAGTCTATTTATAGAAACGTTAACACATTATGAGTGCTAAACTTCTCAGCTCTTAGAGCGTACTGCCCATGAGTTTGCTGCCTTTCTTCTGAATACGGGAAAGGAAACACACAGAAAAGAGGAATATCAGTATGCCAAGAACTGAGGGAGAATGAAATCTATTGCAGAGCTTGACTTAGGGTCCCAGACTTTAAATGCATGCCAATAATTCCTAGCAGAAAATTGCTTAAAATAATTTATACCCAAAAGTACCCATCATGTTTTACTCTATGATATCTTATTCTAAGAATCAAGCTTTGAAAGGTACATCAACTCAATTAGCTGATTGGCATCAAATTATTTAATTGTCAAATTTATTTTATTTTCTAGAACTGTTGACATATGTAAAGGCAAAGTTGGAAGAGCAAATATGGAAGGACTTGCTATAATGTGACTCTGGCACAGCTAACTGTTCAAGTGACGGTCAAAGACGTCTCCCCTCTCTCACTTCCATTTCAGAGCACTGATTACACCTGACATGAAAGTTACCCACCACCCTGGTCTCTTCATGAACGAGAGTGGGAGGTGGGGACAGAGGGAAGTTCCAGAGGCACGGATGAGATAAGAAAACAGTTCCCACGTAATAATTCTCAGATGTCCTGCTACGAAGTGATTTAGATTATTTTGTGTATTTCCCAAAACCTGTTTTCTGGGAGATATGTGGAGATTTAAAAGAAAAGTTTCCTTAAGTCATATAAATTTGGGAAATAGGGAAAACAAAATTCCTTTCTAAAGAGAGTCATACTATGTGTTAGCATATTAAAAGCTCTGAGAAGCCCTGCTGTCAGGAATCCTATTTAATTCAACTTCCCAAAAAGAATATTTTCATGAACCACCCACTACCATCAGAGGCAAATAGCATGATGGATAAAATCTTATTCTGGAGCCTAACTGCCTAAGCTTGAATCCCACCTCCACTACTTGGTGGTGCTGTGACCTTGGTCAAGGTATTAACCTGCAGACACCTCAGCTTTCTTATCTGTAAAATGGGACTCATGGCAGAATCAACCTGGAAGGGTTGCATGGAGATTGAGTTAATGTGAGTAATGTGCTCATCTACGAAGTGTGTCCAGGGAGCTATCTTTACCACCACTCCTAGGAGGAGTTCCAAGAAGCTGTAATTTTTGTTTGTAAGCTAAAACTCCTTGCTTTTTTGTTTCAAGAACAAATAATCATATGCCTGAGCTCCCAAAGAAAATTAGTTTCCCTTTCAGCCACAGGTCATCTGAGATTTCTGCAGAAAGATTTTAATGTGTTTATTCAGACAAGCTATATTATCAATTTATACAAAATAGTAGTATGTGGAAGGCAAGGAAAAACACTAGGTTAGAAGCAAAGAAATGGAGATTCTACTTCTAGCTTCCACTAAATGACTGTTGACCTTGGACATGTCACTGAACTTCTGTGCATCTCAGATTTCACATAATGAGTATTGGCCTACATGAGTAGTTTCATTAATTCATTCATTTAAGATGATCTTGAGTTCAGGACAGTTCATAAATCTAACTATGCTGTTTTCTAGCTTTTATACACACACACACACACACACACACACACACACACACACGATATGTAGTTACATAAACCTTGTCCACTAGGTTGTAGGATATTTGTAAAGAAGAATCACACTCTTTTCATTTAAAAACTTCACAGTGCTTAAATGTTCCTTCTATAGCTGTAATAGAATATGCACTCAATAAGTTTTCAATGAGGGCCTTCCCTGGCGGTCCAGGATCTAAGACTCCGCTCTCCCAGTGCAGGGGGCCTGAGTTTGATCCCTGAGCAGGGAACTAGAGCTCACATGCCACCATTAAGAGTTCGCATGCCACAACTGAAGATCCCATGAGCTGCAACTAAGACCCAGTGCAGCCAAATAAATAAACAAATATTTTAAAATGAATAAATGTTGAATGAATGACTCTTTAACAGCAATCAAGTACCTTTCATTCAAAAAAATATTTCAGACCCCTATGATGTAAAACACTCTGATAGGTACAACTAAGTTCACATATTTCTGGAAAGTTATTAGTTCTACCTATAAAGAGCTTGCAAATTGATTTGCAGTATGAATATCAAATGATGACACTAATTGTTTCAGTTTTTGTTCACTATTTTTCAATTTGAATTCCATAATTCAAGTGAGTTTTATGGTATTATTTTACACAGCAGCACCATGCTAGTAACATTACTATCAAAAGGTATTTAGTCGCTATGATAGAACAGTTGGCAAAATCAGTATATTACAATGAAAGCAAGTAGCTTCTAATCAATTTTATGTAAAATTTTAGATTAATAAGATATCTATTGTATGAAAACTTCTTGACGAGTTGGAAGAAAGAAGTACATTTTAGAGTTGGCTTTAAAAAATCACAGAGGTTATCAATTCCCTTTTATTAGAAAAAAATCACTATTTTCCCTTCAAATGGATAGATGTATATAGCCTCATCCAGTCTCAAAAGTGACAAAAAGTGTTGATCTCTACAAACAATATAAATGTAAGTAAATATCTTCTATAACTGCCAATCAAATTTCATTTCTCCTCACTGACAAAAGCATGTCATAGACCATAGACATTTTCTCTAAAATCAGTGTCTCAAAATACCCTGACCTCATCAAATGTAATCTATTTGATCCAGGCAGCTCTGAGATAGGGAATGTGAACAGAGTGCTCACTGAATTTACTCTGAGTATTTAATCTTTGTGAGAAGAATGCAGAAACTTTTGTGGGTAAATTATTAGATCTTTAAGATCCCCAAATAATTGTGCAATTTTCCTGTTTTTCCTGGTGATTGCTTTCTCAAGGCTGCTCTTCTATCGGCATCTTTTTATCAATAATGTAACATAGGACAAGAGTGGAAGACATGGGCCCACATAAATGGAAGGCATGATGTGACCAGACAGATGATCAGCAAGATGTCTTTAGTTTGCAGAGAGAAGGTTTCGTTTTTATAGGTCTAAGAAAAATTGTTTAAAAGTCTCTTAGCTCCACTGTAAACTGTTCTGATTGTAAACGATACTTAGTTTGCAGGTGTCTGCCTGAAGGCAGGTCACTGAAAGTCAATGAAAATCAGGACAATCTCAGCAACAGAAATTAACCTGCAGATTGTGGCAGGCAAACATATATTTTGGAGAGCATTATTCTGACTGAAACAATCAAACCGGACTTCACAAAATGAACAGAGACTTACAACAACAAAAGCAACGGCATCTATTTTAACATTGCAAATTTCTTAGATATTACAGATGCCACCCAACAGTGCGTGCATTCGCTTCCCATATGTGAACAAAACTGAGGCATCACAAGATAAATTTGAATGGAATGTTAATCTTCACTTTGAATTTTTTTTTTTCTTTTCCTAGCTGACGACACAATTTTAGTATTATCATAACGGAGCTTCTGGCTGGAAGAAATTAAATTAATGGATGGATAAAAAAAGCTCAGAAACTTAAAAAAAATAAACAACTTTCAGATATCTATACTTGATGGTGTCAAGAGCCAAGATGAATGTATTTCAATTGCAACTTCCAAACTAAACTCACAAATTACTACCATTATGCTAAGTGTTAGCTATCCCACTGTGCAGTTTTGCTTTGTGAATTTTTACCTTCCTCTATGAACACTTTTAGCCACTGATCGCACAGCCTTGCAATGTTTTCTGCCTTTTCCTTTAAATAAACTGGCTCTGGCTCCTTCCATCTGGTTCCCCTTCCGTCAGCAACCCTGCACCTGTTCACACCTCCTCTCCTGTTGGATTCCACTGAACATTTCCTCCTCTGCCAGGGCTATTCTGGCACTCGCAACCTTTCTGTCATTCAATCCATCTGTCAGAAGTGAACTTTGTTTACCGCAAGCTTCTGCTTTCTTCTTCAAGAAGCAAAGCCCCTCAAGGTCATTGTCAAATGAACTGTCGGCATGGATTTAAATCCTCTACTGCTAACCAGCAGAAGATGAAGTTCTGTTGTGTAATGTACTTGTGAAAATTACTTTTGGGTTCGGAAAGACAATAATTTGGAGTCAAAGTAGTAAGACATAGTGTTTTAATGATCATTTGTAAAACCAGACAGCTGATATGTATCTCCTTCATGTGTGTCTGCACTTCTTATTATATCGAGTATGAACTATATGTATAAGAAGCAAAATAAAAGTTTTAAAGTGAAATCAAAATATCATAAACAAGTTTACACTATGTAAAAATTGCTTCATACTATATAGCATTAACTTGAGGAATAAATATTTTCACTAATGAATTAGCCAAGGGAAAGAGTATTCCAATTAAGAAATTTTACACTGAAATGCTTAAAATGTACAAATATGTACCATTTCAATTATAAGCAGCTATATATTAACACACAGCTCCATTACTGCTTTGAAAACCATAACCTATGATATACAAATCAATTCATGGTTATTTTAAATTCCATCATGTAAAAAAAATAAACAACTCTGCTTAAATAATACTCAAATACATGCTGCCAAACATATCATCTATCTAAAGAATGTAAGTTGTATCAATAGGCTAGTTTTGTGAAAGAAATAAACTCATGGAAATTAGGTGATTAGATGAAAATGATACACTCAATTAAATTTATTCTGTGTCATCTACAGCTATCAAAGACTTATCCTACCTTCATAAATTGAATATGAAATCACTTTATGTTGAATTATTCACCAGTATTTTAGACAACCATATTCTTTAGCAAAAGACAAATCAATGACTTGACTCAAATTTCTTATAAGAAAAAGAGATCACTTTTTAGGAGAAAATATATTTTAACCAAAGCATTTTTACAAATATAATGTTAAATGACACCTTGTTCATAATGTTGCTTTTATAATTTGGGAGAATTATTCCAAGATTTAATCTTATTATGTGTGCTTTTATTAAGTAAAATTAATCAAACCTATAAAATTCACTAAATTATTTTTAGAAAAGATAAAAATTAAATTCTTTTCACTGATATATAATTGAAAGCAAGTTTTATTAATAAAAACATTCTAAAAAACGTAATTTAAATTTTTAATCTTAAGGTTCTGACTGATTAAATGTAATTTACTTAAAAAGACTTTATCAGAGCAATTTTTATATGTCTTTTAAGAAAATTATTTTAATACCAAACATAAAAGTAAAAATGAAAGCCAAAAATGATAGCTTAAAATCCAAGTGCAGAGCCATTCTTTTTTAGCTCTAATTTCAATTTTATTACTAATATCCAAAATACTCTATATCCTATAAATCACTCTGCTGTAATATATATATATTATAATTTAATATATGGATTTTGAACACAAAATATGAATTCTTAGAGGTGCTTTCTCTTTCATCTTCCTAAAAGATAATTTCTAAATAATTCCTTTTCATGTGGAAAATATTTCAAAAATAGTATCTAATTTACCCAGCAAAGTTGCTAACATTATTTTGGCTACTTTTTCCTTTGAGTGTAATCTGTGCTTTATGGTAGTTTGGTTCCCTGGGTCCCTGCTTCTGAATCAATGGAAAGAATACTGGTAATTTAATCACTTCTGTGGTCTGATTTGCTATATGATAGAAATAAGTATTAGCAAAATGTTAGTTTAATAGAGGTTGCTTAAATTACCGTGAAGAAACTCTTCATTTTTAGCAAATTGCATTTGAAAAACACACTAGTAGGGCTGTTTTGGAAAATTTGTATAAGAACATAAACAAATAAAACCACTCAGTTTAACATCACTTATAGTCACACACAGATGTATGAATGTGCATACACACAAACACACTCACTATTCCCCTCCATAAACACGTAAGAAAAAAGAACAGGGAAAGAATACTATGATTACTTCTACAAATGGGCTACTCTAAGAAATTCAAAGACTACTGTCAATGTTAATATGCCTAATACATAACATGCTTATTTTATCTTCTAAATAGAAAACACTTAGGAAAAAGTTTCAGATAGTTTGCTACTAACACCTGAAACATAAATTTCACAGAAGAAATAAAGACTTTGAAGCAATGCTGCCGGGTTGCACTAGAGAACAGGAAAGCCGTTTCTAAGGGCGCTGCCAGGTAAAGACCAAGAGCTGATGTCGTTCACGTTCCTTAACGTCGGTTTTCCTAAAGCAGCATATGGACATAGGATGGAAGGTAAAATATTTAAACTCCTTAACGAAGAACTGACCTTAATTTACCTACATTCTGAAGGAGACAGAGTTCTGTTTTTCTAAGAATCGAAAATGATTAAAATACTATTATTTTTCTCTGGTTTATGGATTTTTCTGCCTTTATATTCACGAAGTCTTTTAACACCGGAGGATATCCATTCTGCCACCCCCTTCCTCAATTACCTTAAGGCAAGACCTTCTTTCAGATGTGGAAATATTTGCAGGACTGCAGGACAAAGAACTGAGACATTTTCATAGAGTTGATTAAGGGGGAGAAACGGATTTGCAAGATTCTGTTAAGTAAGAAGAGACTAAATGACAACTTTAAATCTGCCACAATCATTTACTAATGTGCTGCTATATCAAATAAGTCTAATTTTTTGACAGCACCAAATTAGATTTATTGCAGAAACTGCTGCATAAATAGCATATGGCTATGTTATACCACCTATTTCAAATCCTGGTAATGTTTCCCCTCCCCCTTCAAAATGAATAAATTGAGCCAAGCTACAAACCTTCTGCAAAGAAAGAAATATACTAGCTCAAAAACAGATGTAGGCGATCTGGATTTCTTTGTTAAAGTAATAGTTTTAACATGAATGTCCCACTTCTATATTTAAAAAATAATGGGCTCCTTAGTCAGTTATGAAATTTACCAGGTCAGTTTTCTCTTTCATTTCTTTCAGAATGACTTACTTTGATTTTTGTTTTAAGGTTTTAGGTTTTGAATGATGCTTACATTTTGAGGTTCAATCCACAATATCACAGGAGAAAAAAGAAGGGCAAGTGGCTCTGAATCAAACATGGCTTCAATCAGGTTATAAGAAATTATTAAGCACAAGGGCATGGATCTTACAGTTCTTTTTGGTTTGCATTGATGAAAGACATGTAATAGAAATCGTCGAAAAGTCTTTTCTAATTTTAACTATAGCCTTGATACTGTAAACTCTTTGGTACGTAAAATATATAAGGTGATTGTTCCACATGCCACACTATACACACGAGGATGGCAGAACCATACAAACTGCAAAAATTAAAGTTCTGTGAAAACTGGGATTGAAAACTCACACAACCATTCTGAGATGGACAATTCTTCCTTTCTCAATCTCTGCCCAATACTCACCCCACCCCCAATTGTGATGCAATTCAATTCAATTTTTCTTTTTGAACAAAAGTTTCAGTTCTTCCTTAGATGGGAAAGACATTGCAAGGTCTTATCTCAGACCAATGGGCACACCACTGCAAACATCATGGCACTCGGCTACCCCGCAGATTCTCTCTCTGTGGTCAGTCTTCCCAGCTGCCCTATCTGTTACTGTCTGATTAGTTCTGCTAAGGAGCCCCTCCCCTGCCAGCTTTCGGTGCCATCTGTTCTACACAAGATGGCTGCTGCCCAGCAACCTAACACTGCCCTCCTACCTGGCACCCGGCTACCATCCTTACCCCAAAGTGCTAACACAGGTTCTCACTGCTGGCAGAGTCAGGATTTCATTACTACTACTTTGACAAGTGCAGGGTTGTTTGTAATTTCTCTTTTATCCTGATTTTGATTGTACAACAACCTCCCACTGATTCAGTTTGCTTCAGTTTTGTTGCTCACAGATTTTACTCTCCACATTAATCTCCCTCTGGCATGTTACTGCATCTGTTCCCTTTTTTATTATTAATTTTCAAATTCCCACCATTTTTGACAAAAAGGAGGTAATCTACACTCTGTTTCTGCCCATTTCATTTTCTTTAATTTGGAAGATAAGTATGAAAGCATGCCAAAGAAGTTAATTCTCCGTTAACAGTTTATTTTCTGGCATCCCTAAGCCTTTGTATATGAAAAACAGATAGGAATAAATGTTGACTGAATCACAACAACAGAGTTGCAATCGCTCCTGAATTTAATGAAAAGCAAACATATGAAACAGCATTTAAAAAGTTTATTAGTTACATGAGTTGCCTCATGCCGTCATTCTTTCTTCCACTTTTAACAGATAATTCTTCAGATAATTCTTTGTGCGAATTAGCCGGAGTACAGGATCTGAGTCTGGCTTCACCTACTGTTCCACCATGAGCTCTATTTTCACTGTGGATGAATTTTATTCCTTAATATAATTATCATCTCTCCTCAACCCAAACATTGATGATTATGTCCATTGTGAATGATTGCGGATAAATGCCTTATTTCAGAAACAGGCTAAGAATAGAGAACTGGCATCAGTGGACAAAAAGCAGAGCTTGACAATCCCCTAGGTTGAAAGACTGTTTCCATTAGGTCTTGTTTAACAAACAGTTAATATCAGGAATGGCAAGATGGTTTTTCCTCTAAAGACGAAGAGGGCTACCTAAGATTGAGAAAATAGGTAGTTGTATTATTTAATAATGTACTCTCTTTGTATCCCTAATTTGTCAACACCACTACCTTGCAACAAAGGACTTGAGTAATGAGATCATTGCCCTAATATTTTCTAGATTGAGCAACACACTGTGACTGATAATTCATTTATTTCACATGAATTCATACTTGCAGCATTTGAGTCCCTGAATGGATGAGCAACGCCTCAGATTTACAGAAACCTGTATTAGTTTACATGATTTTCATACTCATATATATCCTCATAAAATCACAGTTAAGATCTGTAGGAAATAAAGTGTGGTAAGAGACTTCCCAGGGTGATGGAAGATAATCAGAAACAGAACTATATCCAGGCAGGTGAACCACATTTCAGATCTGCTACTGAAAAACCAGAAAATCTTGAATACTGCTAAAACTCACTTTTAAAGTCCTGTCTTGAACAGCTCCCTACCGCTCTCTCTTGCATATATTCCAAACGTGAACTGTTACTTTATTTTATATAATTCTTTTGTGGGTACAGTTATATTTATAACTACTCTCTCAACACAGGGTGCCTTGTTTTGCTAAGTCCCCTGGTCTACAGTACGCTCCTTGGAGGCAGTCACACATTGGTTTCAAAGGAATGAGTTTAAAAGACACTGGTACCTTACCTGTGCTCCACCTCTCCACCACCTGGTCAGGGAGGGGCACGCTCAGCCCTCCCACAGGTGACCTGAGCTTGCTGGGTGGAGAGCGGTCACAGAGAGTCAAGGTGAAGCAGTCTTTGCTCAGCTGGACATCTGCTCTACATGCTGCTTCTACACATTTTCCGACCTCTCTGGTTCCCATGCTGAGTCCCTGAGTTCAGGGCACTGTCTCTTCTGCTCGGCCTGTCTAATGGAGTGGTAGTTTAATAAACGTTTGTTTACTGAAACTGGGCTTTCTGGTGGCTCAAATGGTAAAAAGTCTGTGTGCGGTGCAGGAGACCCGGGGTTAATCCCTGGGTCAGGAAGATCCCCTGGAGAAGGAAATGACAACCTGGAAAACCTGATGGACGGAGGAGCCTGGCAGGCTACAGTCCATGGGGATGCAAAGAGTCAGACACAACTGAGCGACTTTACTTTCTTTTCTTACTTGAACTGGGCCCTCGCCCTCCATGAGACAAGGTCCAAGACAGGCACTGGGGAGAGCAGTTGTACTCCAAGCCTCGTCTTTCCTCAGGATCCTTAAAATGAGCTTTGATTCCAAGATTTACCAACCAATATTCACCCTTACCTTGGGTATAGTGTGTATATATTCACCCACTCTGTGGGTATCAGGGAGACATTAAATAACAAGTGGCGTATGCCTAATATTAAGTTGGTGATTTTTTAAATACTTCTTTTACCTTAAATTAGTGTTAGACAGCAGATCTTTCCTGCAGAGACATATTTAGACTGAGGACTACTAGGATAACAATTCTGCTCTTGCTTTCTTCCTCCTGTTTTCACTGAGGTTGATGTTCAGTGTTTTGAGTCAGGCGAGTGGTGTGGGTAATACTTTCTCGGTTTCCTCTGGGCTTCCTCAGAAAATGAATTGGCAGCCCCTGCCACCATGCTCCAGGCTGTGGGCCTGTGTGGCAGGGAGAAGAGTATATTCCCAGTGTGGATGTTCATCGCACGCACTTTCAGGCTTCACAAACATTAAGCAGAACCTGCAGAGACCATTCTCTGCTAGCCTTGGACTCTAACCTCTCTTGCTCTGGGCCACACCTAGACGAGGGTTCTTAGCTGGTCAAACAGGTGGAGCAGAGTGGACTCAGGCAACGTGGCATCCATCAGAGCACAATGAAATGCGGTGTCTTTCCAGGCTCCCTGACAGCCTGCTCCCTCTGATACTGGGGAGGGGCTTCCACTGTATAATCATAAGGGATTTGATTTAGGTCATACCTGAATGGTCTAGCGCTTTTCCCTACCTTCTTCAATTTCAGTCTGAATTTGGTAATAAAGTGNGGTGGGGGGTGGGGAGGAGGGAAGGAAAGGAGGACGCAATTTAAAACAGTACCAAGGCCGTCTATTTCAAGACTTAAAGATGTTGGTTGCACATATATCCATTTAAAATTATTTTTGACACGTTCTCTGCTTAATTTATTCATGAAAGGAGTATAAGAAAAAAAATGAGCTTAACTTTTAAATGGAAACTTTAGGCTAAAAATTCCTCAATAATTTGGGGAAAAAAAGATACAGTTCACTATGGAATAGCAAGAATACATGTTAATGTTATACCATTCCCTTCAAAAGAAGAGATATTGAAAGCCTGGTCTTTTGACCTAAGCTTGTTGTCACCTGAAAAAGAGTGCTAGTCCTTCCAAATTTTCACTGACAATAGAGAGGAAAGGTATGTTAATCCAGCATTTACAGAGATCTTATCAAACAACCTACTGACCAAATTGGTGCTAAAGACACAGAGAGGAAAAAGGCCTGCTTCCTGGCCCATGCATGAACTGACACTTTACAATCCCCAAAGTATTCCTATTTAGCTCTCAGATATGTTTTTACACTTATTTGTGAATACAAATTCCAGATCACAGGTTCTAGAGTTTGATGGATCCAATGAAAACTCTGCCTCCTGTATTCTCACTCCCCCTTCCCGCTGTGTGACTTTTTTGGTTCCCTTTTCCAAGACCCAGCTTCTTCAGGCTTGTTGTTCTCACTGAGAAAGCAGGGTGTTTCAAACTTCTTATGTAAAATATCATTTTTATAAATAATACCTAATCTTTTGCAAAGCATTAACTTTGTAAAATGAAAAAAAAAGAAATACTAGAAAAAAAAATAAAGATACACACAAAAAAAGAGAGAGAGCATACGGATCTTGCACGTGGATGTTGTAGCAATTTAAGATTATAAAAACATTTCCAAACACTCTCATCTTGGATTTATCTTGCCACAGAGTAGTAACACACAGCCCACCATGGACCACATTTACTAAACCACTGTTATCTGAAGCCAGGCACAGTGCCTGGCACGTGCTAGACATTCATCTATACATCCTTTACATCTCTCCTTTTATATTCTAAGAGTTCTCCAAATAGAACCACAGAGCATCCCTGTGGAGAACTGATCATGCCTCCTTAGACTAATGCTGAAAGTGGAGAATATCATTCTCAAGCAAACATGACAGAGAGGTACTCTTCTTTCTCTTCTTTCCACTCCCAATCATCCCTTAGCCAAAGGAAAAAGCCGAGATTGCTAAAAAGACAGTAGAGGACACAGAAGGGACCTCTGTTCTTAGATTTAGTCAAGATCTCTGACGACCTCCCCCTCGCTTAGCGCAACTCTCTTCCCTTACTCTTGGGGTTTGGCTGAGGCTGCCAGCCCCAGGACCCACGATGGTGTGTGTGCGCAGGACTCAGTTTTGAAATGTGAACTGAAGGTTTCAAACTGGAAGTGGAGGAGCCAGGAAATCATGTCCTTACAGTTTGAAAACAAAGCATCTCCTTTATCTTTAGTTCAGATTGAGGGATGTGGCTCCTTGGTACGGAAGAACCTGAAAGAATGAACCAACATTCAGACAGAAGTCGAGCCCTGTGATTGACAGAAAATGACTGCACTCCGGTGCTGCCTTGAGTCCCTGGTCCAAGAAACCCTGGGTTTTACATGGTCTGGTGATCAAACTAACCAATTCCCCCTTTTGGGGGTTCTGTTTACCTCAACCAAAGAGCCCTCACTCATACTGGCAATCTGCGAAGTCAGACCGCTAAATTCAGGAAGGTACTTGTGCTCAGTTCTGTCTGACTCTTTGAGACCCTAGGGACTGTAGCCCTCCAGGGTCCTCTGTCCGTGGAATTTTCCAGGCAAGAGTATTGGAGTGAGTTGCTATGCCCTCCTCCAGGGGAATCTTCTTGATCCAAGGTTTGAACTCGCATCTCCTGCGTCTCTTGGATTGCAGGTGGATTCCTTACCATTGAGCCACGGGAGAAGCCCAACCAACGGTTACTACCTGGAAGCTAAAGGCTCTGGAATGGAAGACTTACTCATCCTCCCAAGGTTGAAGCACCTGTCATTCCTGGATAAGCTGGTGACTTCTCTCTTACACTCTTCTTCACTCTCAAAAGACTCAAACACTAAAGTTCCAGTTTCTACACCTCACGGTCATAAGGTTAAATCGTCCCATCTAGATCACAAAAGTATGTCATCGCATAATTACCCTTAGATTGCCCTTAGATTCCTGCTCTGAGAAGTTCTTCGAAGTACATATCCTTGAAAACATTATTTATGTAAAAGGGGAAACATACATTTTGCTGATATAAGCTGGAGTCTGCAGGATTACTGGCAGTTTGGCCCCCCTTTTGCGTTTCTGGCGATTCAATTTCTAAATTCTATGGAAAATAAACAGGGAAGACTTCCTGTAGTAATTTCCCTCCAGATTAGATCTGAGAAAAAGATACAGGATTCAAAAGAATGTGTTTCAATACACGCATGATAGTTATGGAGAAGAGTGATTGCCTCAATCAGTATTTAATAACAATTACACAAGCATTCAGAAATGGTTGTTTTAATATATAATATCACTTTATATAATATATAATATCACTTTATATATCACTATGTATGTAAGTGGTAGTCCTGTGAGAGGGACTTAAATTCTATAGCTTTTTAAAGATGTTTGGACATGTCAAAAACAAATAATGTGAAGGAATTTCTACTTTTTAATAAAAGCCTCTCTTTTCTCTTGGGTACAAAAGAAATGAAGAAGTAGAGTGATAGCTTTATTATAATACATTAAATGACTAAGGTGAATGATGCACCAAAGGATACTGTTTCTTAGGAAAATCACAAGCTAAGTCGACAATTCATCAACTGGTAATTTTATCAGTGTATAAGGGAACATACTAAAAAGCAGAGACATTACTTTGCCAACAAAGGTCCATCTAGTCAAAGTTATAGTTTTTCCAGTAGTCATGTATGGATGTGAGAGTTGGAATATAAAAAAAGCTTAGTGCCAAAGATTGATGTTTTTGAACTGTGGTGTTGGAGAAGACTCTTGAGAGTCTCTTGGACTGCAAGGAAATCCAACCAGTCAATTCTAAATGAAATCAGCCCTGAATATGGATTGGAAGGACTGATGATGAAGCTGAAACTCCAATACTTTGGCCACCTGATGTGAAGAACTGACTCATTTGAAAAGACCCTGATGCTGGGAAAGACTGAAGGCAGCAGAAGGGGATGACAGAGGATGAGGTGGTTAGACGGCATCACCAACTCAAGGGACATAAGTTTGAATAAGCTCTGGGAGTTCGTGATGGACAGGGAGGCCTGGTGTGCTGCAGTCCATGGGGTCGCAAAGAGTCGGACACGACTGAGCAACTGAACTGAACTGATAAGGGAGCAGCTTACACTCATCTCTATTATAAATTTATGTTATTGGTTTTCTTGGTTGTCTTTTGGAAATGATCGCATTAATCCATTTCCCTACTAACTCACATAGAAAACCAACTCACACAGAACTACAGCCTGATGGATAACTATATAGGGTTTGCAGGCAAATTTCTGGGTTTCAAAGGTATACCAGTTGTGTGACCTTAGATGAATCATTTTACTTCTTTGTGCCTTCGTTGCATCCTCTGTAAACAATGAAATAATAGTCTTCACCTTACAGGGTTATTGTGAGAGCTCAATGAAAAGCACTCAGCTCAGTTCCCAGAACACAGTAGAGGTTCAGTAAGTGATGGCCACTTGCCTTTAGCTAACACTTCTGTTATTATTTTTTAAAAAGCCACTGCATGTGGCATGGTACCATGCAGACCCAAAATGAACGTATTCTTAACCTCAGAGACTGATAAAAATGAAAGTGAAAGTGAAGTGAAAGTCACTCAGTTGTGTCCGACTCTTTGGGACTCCATGGACTATATAACCCATAGAATTCTCCAGCCAGAATAGTGGAGTGGGTAGCCTTTCCCTTCTCCAGGGGATCTTCCCAACCCAGGGATTGAACCCAGGTTTCCTGCATTGCAGGTGAATTCTTTACCAGCTGAGCCACAAGGGAAGCCCAAGAATACTGGAGTGGGTAGCCTATCCCTTCTCCAGCAGATCTTCCTGACCCAGGAATCAAACTGAGGTCTCCTGCATTGCAGGCGGATTCTTTACCAACTGAGCTATCATGGAAGCTGACTGCTACTTGTATGTATTTAACTTTCTCATGTATACCTGTGTACCTCCCAAATGCCAGTTTGGCCCCTGGAATTTCCCATGAAATGTCCAAATGCTACCAAGGATAATAAGAAATTATCTGTCCCTCTGTTTGCATAAAATCTGAAAAATCCTTTCTGGATCTTATCATTTATCTTACCAACTCTTTGTGTACTTTCTTTTTGCCCCCATTAGCCTATAAGCTTCTGAAGAGCAGCATCTGAAGCTATTGTATATTTATGTCTCCCACCATCCCTAGGATAGTGTCTTGTAACAGGAAATGTTCCATGGAGAGTGAGCAAATACACGAACATATATTTTTAAACATAGCTGGAAGTTTGTTATGGAAAAGAAAGAAGTTATTTGATTACAATTAGCAAAGACATAAGTGGGAAGGGAGTAGCCTTGCTTTTGTTTTCATGTATACTAGGCTATGTATGTTTAATGATCATGTTTATCAGGCACTGGTTTCAAACACTCTCAGAGGGACTATCTTTTAATTATAGAGATCTCTAGTTTGAAATTCTGTGTGTATGTGAGGTTTTCAAGTAAGGTGAGAGGCACTTTACCAAACCTACTGAGTTGTTAGAAGGGTTATCATTTGATTTGCCTATACTTAAACAAATATGTGCATACTAAGTTAAAAATGAAAAAAGTTATGAAATCATAACATAGTATAATATGTATAAGAAAAATTCCCAAGAAAAATTTTCATCTTTGTTCCATCTCATATTTTTTACCTGATATATCTGAGAATACATATATTCACACACATCAATACTGGGCTTGAATAAACAGTCATAAACTTGTATTAACCATTCTTATAATAATGACTCACAAAGAGCTAAGCTAGGTGCCTGAGAACTGTGATATTAATAAGATCTCTCCTCCGATCTGAAGAACAATACATCAGAGAAGAGAAGACAAGCAGATATATAAAAATCTTCAGAGTATGAATTTATTTTTTCAGATGTTCATTTTCCCTGTTTTGAGGAATTTGTTTAGTAGTAGCAAGTGCCTTCAGCTCTAAGTGGGAAGGAGGATTCAGAGCGAGATGTACTCCCTCTAGCATGGGTCCTCAGGGAGGACTACAGTGGAAAAATTAAGATTTCAGGGAAACCTGGAAAATAAGATTATAATAGGGCTAAAGAAGCTCAAAGGGGTATTCTGGGTTTACAGAGTAGTAAATGGAGAGGAGAGACCAAAAGTCAAAGGAGGTCTGCCTCTGCTTAAATCACATGCTGGAAATCAGCATGTGAGAGGATGGAAGTGGTAGCAGGGAAATAAAATTAGAAGGTTGGGAGCCTGTCATGTGTGCATGCGTGCTCAGTTGCTCGGTCATGCCTGACTTTTTGCGACCCCATGGACTGTAGCCCTCCAGGCTCCTCTGTTCATGGGATTCCGTGACTGAGTCAAGACAGTGCTTATGAATATACACAGCAGTGGCTGGCAAAAGAGATTGGAAGGATGTTAGGAGAGTGTCTTCATAACCCTTAAGGAAAGTCACTAGAACCTCAATTCTGATGAATGTAAACGGTGGCAGGAAGGACATTTCCATGAAATCTCTCTGAACTTCACAAACTAAGGAAACATCTTGAGCAAAGATGTAATTTAAGCACCTAATGCCCAGAAACAGGAATTTAATACTGCATTGTCTTAACTCATGTTGTTTAACTATCAGAGTTGGAAGATAACCTAGAAATCATCTTGTCTAACCTAACTTTACAGGTGAGTATGCACGTTCAAAGAATTAAGTGATTTGTCAAAAGTTGCAAAGACAGTGAGAAGATACCAAAACTCAGTTTCCTCAATCCTAGGATACCTGCCCCCCCACCACCCTTGTTAACATGTGTATGGTTTTAATTGTTACTTCACCAAAAGTACACCTGAACCACACTTTATTCTTTTCTTATACACCGAAGGCCCCATTTCATTTCCTTGGCTATTCTTCCACAGTTCTTGAAAACATGATCCCCACTATGTGCTTCTACCCACTTCTTTGGTTACAATCTCTTTATGTAAAAGCATCCAGATCTAAACCTCTGTCATGATCTTTCTCCTCACACTGGATCTACACTGGACATCTTCATCAGAGCTCCAAAATAAAGCACATTCTTTCCTCTGCTACTCCTTTAACATTCCCTAGTTGAATTAATGGATCATCCACTTAACACAGGCTAGAAGCTTTGGAATCATCTTTTTAAACTTTTTTAATTGGAAAATTGCTTTGCAATTTTATGTTGGTTTCTGCAGTACACCACCACAAATCAGTCATAATTACACACATATCCCTTCCCTCCTTTCCCTCCCCCCATCCCAGTCTTCTAGGTCAGGAATCATCTTTAATTCTAGTCTCTCTTATCATCACCCTAAATGCCTCCTGAAGACACTATATCCTTTCTATTTTCCTGGTGCACACACAGCTGAGGACTACTACTGTACTTACATTCTGATTGAAGTCCCTGCCAATCATCTCTTCCACAACCAATCTGTTTTCACAGTGCCTTTCAATTACCTTCCTTAAATATACATTTGATCCTAGCATAGTTCAAGCTCTCTTGACTTCTTGAGTTAAACAAGCCTCCCAACTGAGGGGCTGTACACTTTTTCTATGAAGGACCAGATAATAAATATTTTAGGCTTTGAGGATCATACTCAATTCTGCCATGGAAATGCTATACATAATACACAAAGGATAATCATGGCTGTGTCCAGTAAAATTTTATTAATGATTTTTGTGTCATAAAATATTTTTTTTTCTTCCCAGTCATTTAAAAATATATTAAAAAAAAAATTCTTAGCTCAGGGATCACTTTAGAAACAGATGATGCACCAGATTTGGCCCATGGGCTGTAGTTACCAACTCCGTCCTAACTGGTTTTCTTGTCTCCTACATCAACTCTCCAAGTTCACCCTACAGCTGTCTGAGTCGGGATCCTAACCCCAAAAGTTGATCATGTTAGAAGCCCTGATTAAAATATTACATTAAGAGTAATCCCTTATTCTCAGAATGGCCAAAATTCCAGAATATGGCCACAACACCCTTCCTCTGGTCCAAACACCTAAAGTCACTGTAGAGTCTACATTCATTCCCAACTTTACGTCTTTGCATATATTGTTCCCTCTGCTTGGGGTGTTTGCCCCACCTTTCTCTACTTTGAGGACTCCTCTTCATGAACTCAGAAAGCTTTCCCTATTTCCTTCACCTCCAATTAGTAGAATGAGACAATTCTCTTTCCTGTGTGCTTCTGTGGCAATCTTAATTTCTCTCATTACACTGTTGTCACACTCTACTGTAGTTGCATATATAGATCTGGCTCCTTTGTAGAATGTGAACAACCTAAGGATAGGACCTGAGTTTTTCTTTTCTCTCTATGTCCAGGGCCAGCCAACGCATGTAAAAGATAGTAGGTGCAAAATAAATACTCATTAAATAAGTGGATGGAATATTTACTGATTGAGTTCTTCAAAAAATGTTGAATTTCTATTTTCCATTTTTAAGTCCAAGTAGATAAAAAAGAGAAATTCCAAAAGAAGTAACAGATTGACCCATAAATTTCTACTCATTTAAAAAATTTTATTTGCCCTGGAAAATTTGAAATCCTTATGTTATCACTATTTTATAGCATCTTTTTCATATTTAATTTTAAACTCTGTTTAGAATGACATTCCAAATATTTAAATTAAGGCTAAATGAACTGTTACCTGTGCTAGATTTTTTAATTTCAGCTAAAAACGAAATATATGAAATTTCTCAGCCACACACTTGAGTATATAAACCAATAAAGAATGGTGAAGGGAAGCAAATGCTAAAAAAAACCCCAAATTGTGTATCAGAAATATTTAGTCCAACAAGCAAGTCATTTTCTGTGCAAAACAGAGATATATACAGTTCTTTTCATTTTTATTGTCATCTTTAAATTTATGAAGGTGGATTTTATAAAACATGAACATAAACTAAGTGTAAAATGCTTACAAAAGAGTACTGCATTTAGAAGATGGATAATTAAGCTTTATTTTCTATAAAACTAAGTTAAATTTCTGTAGACTTGTAGTAAATAAAGCTCAATAGAAAAAGCTTTCTATGGAACCAAGCAAAACCGTTTTTCTTAAGAACAAAGGAATTAGTTACCACCAGTCCATTTTCAGCAGTTGCTGCATCTTAATATGCTCTACTTGCAAGAAATGGATCTTGTCAGACAGTACAAACTGATACAGCACAGGAAAACTCTCTATGGACTTTGACTTCAGAAATTCACTCTCTGAATAAGACAGAATGGCAAAGCCAGCATTAATATTTATTTATTGAAGTTCAGCCACACTAAGACATTAAAAGCTGTCCTATTTCTGTGCGTTAGTAGTACTTAGCACACAAATGGTTGGTTCTCAATGGAAGTCTGACAGAGAAGAAAAACTATTAAATATCATGATCAAGCTAAATTCTGAAACTTCTAAGATTAACTAACCATAGGAACTAGGTTAACATGTTCTCACTTCTATAGTGAAATAATTTAAATGGGCATTAAAAGAATGGCTATTATTCTGCAGTATTAAGCAAATGTTTTTCTCAATAAAGTGTTTCAACTATTGGGATTTTTCCAGATATCACATGTGTATAAATAATTTATTTTCTTTCTTTCTTTCATTTTTCTCCTTTCTTTCTTTCTCCTCCTTTCTTCTCCTTTCTTTCATTGTTTAAAAGGGAAGTTGGCAAACCATTTGGAATATTATCATAACAAAATGTTTTTTTAACAAAGTTTGATTTTAACAGAACTAGAGGCATCTTAACACTAACCAAAAACTTTGGGAGGTTCAACAACCTCTACAATATTTTTTTTCTCCAAATGCAGGCTGTTCAAGTGGTGCTTTTCTCCATCTGTTATCATACCGTGCTCAGAATTACATTGTCATATTTAATGTAAAAGGGATCAGTCCCCTTTCATAGTTTAAATTCAACATTTTACTATGATTAGAAGACCAGTGTTTTTCTAACTTATGAATAAACCCAATTTTATAAACTTACGTAGCTATTTAGACAAAGTTCTCTCTAAAAACTGAAAAACTCTAAGAATTGAACAAACCCAAAGGCTTGATCTGAAAACTGAATAATTGTTCTAAAACTTGAAAGGAAAAGAAACCATCTATATGGTACTGTGAAACACCTACAATCTCAGTTTGAATTTTTCTCTGTTTCTGTATATTTATGCATATTGTGTGTGTTTTCAATATAACAAATTTCTCAATGTTTACTACCTAAAATGTATTTTGTAATTTAGGGCTGAGCTATGTATTCACTAAAGTTTTATGACAATGATGCTCTCACATCAAAATATCTCATGATGGAAGTGATATAATTTGAAACCACGATGGTATAAGCAGGGTTAGAGTAATGATTTAAACATGAACAGCGTCAATCAGTTCCATCTCTAACTTTTACACCTCCTTAGGACTCAGGTTGCTTATTTTGTAGCACTTCTACCTCAGTTTGCATCTTAGGATATCTTTTGTTTCGTCTCTTTCAGCACTGACAGTATCTCACTATTTCCCTAAATATATTCCTCAGATACTTCAGTTCAACATTTTTATGAGACATAAAATTAACAGGAGAGGTGGTGGCTGTGGTAGAAGAAATATGTCACTTTGCTTATACTGACAGAGAGTCACCTAAATATTTGAGCGTTGTAGATGAAAGGGTTTGTAATCTATCAGTGATTCCCTGCCACACTTATCATTCACGTGTCTGGGTGTTTTGCTTACCACATCTCCACTTTTCTTAATATGCCTAAAAACTGTGTGTGAACTGAATGACTAAGACTTAACTCTAACAACTGTTTGGAAGCCTGTGGCAAAAACCCGAGGAATGAAATTGGTGCTCTGGTGCATAATGGGATTAGGCAGTACCTGGAGAGGTGCAGTTGGCGCTCGGATTCGCCCAGCAGTTCTGTCAGTTTCAGGCACTCCTCTCTGGCCCGGGTTGCCTTCTCCTGCTGCTGTTCCAAGCGCTGCTTGCTTTCACTCAGTTCTAAACTCAATTTCTCTATTTCCTTAGGCAGAGAGAAGAGAGTGAAGAGTATCACTATAAAATATATGCACTTGAATTCAAAATTACCTCATTTTTATTTTTGCCATGAATTTCAATATGATGGAAAATTATTAGAAAATGTAGGCTAGCTTCCACTTTATGACAAAGGGAATTAACCCAGCCAGAAATGCACATTAGTGAGGATTTTTTGGATCGTAAGATGCAGTCTAATTTTAAAAATGAAATGATTAAATGAGGATGGTCAAAATGGATAATCTGTGCTTTGAATCTAAGGCTCAGTCTCTTTAAAAAATAATACGAACTTAAAAAGTCACTACTTTTTAAATATAACAGTTTTGTTTGTGAGATAAGATCAGCATGTGCAGTGATTTATATCAAATGTGAGACTTGATTTTAAAAGATACATTTATGGTTTCATTTGGATGTTTTGAAAATCAAATTAAATGGTAAAATAATTTATATCTTTTAGAAAAATATGAGGTATAAAAGAAGACATCATTATGATGTACAGTATTATTTGGAAAAAAATATTTTAGGAAAAAATAAAATGAGAAATTTCAAGCATTTTGAATGTATGACATTGCTGAGCTAAAATAATATTGCATTTAAAAGGCAATAAAACCACTCTGAGATTAACAAATATAAACATCAAAATATATAAAAATCTATAATAGCTTATTCTTTGGTTTCAGTATGAAATTATACTTTCTTATTGAAACTCAAATATTTCAAAGCAAAAATACTTTACATAGAACATGGTTAAAATAATTTACACATTAAAGTACAAATATTTATTTATTATAGAACATCCATAATTTTAAAAAAAAGAAAATAGAGATAAATATTCAGGCCATTAAAACAAGAAAAACAAAACAGGGGAAAGTAAAAAGTGAAATATTTTCAATTCAACAGAAAGCAAGAAGCAATTTTTATAAACAAAAATACAGTCCACTCTTGGAAAACAAAACCATGTCTAATTAGAGTTTTAAACTTAGTATTTAAGTACATTTCAAATTTCCTCATGTTATTACTCAGTATTCTGAACAATCTACAACTACACTGAATATATCAGGTAGGATAAATCGTTTATTTTTCTACATTTATTGCACTACAAATATTCAGTTTCTCTCCATCAAAACTGTATATTACCATATAATAAAACAACATTTCAGCTATTTTTTAAAAATTATGTAATAATGAGTATATTGCTTTCATTCAGAGTAGATTTTCTATATCTTTCAGATTAGATTACTAAGTGAAACTGATTTGTTTAAAATATTTTAAATTGTTAAAGTTTTATCAGTACATTCCTATCTCATTATGCAATATAATTAAAAAGATAGAAAAACATAAGGGAAAAGCCTAGCCTACTAAGTTTGGTCTAACATTTATGAAATTAACAAAAAAGCAAAGTAGAACTGGAATTATATGTTAATTTTAAAATTACAAAAATGTATCCATTAATTTTCTTTTTGCTCCTGCTCATGCTCAGTCACTTCAGTTGAGTCTGACTCTTTGCAACCCCATGGCCTATAGCCCACCAGGCTCCCCTGTCCATGGGATTCTCCAGGCAAGAACACTGGAGTGAACTGCCATGCCCTCCTCCAGGGGATCTTCTTGACCCAAGGATTGAACCTACGTCTCCTACATCTCCTGTGTTGCAGGTGAATTCTTTACCACTGAACCACCAGGAAATTACAAAAATTTATCCATTAATATTTTTACACAGTGCTATGTGCAAGAAACTATGCTAAATATTATGACGGACTCAGAGTTTTCACATCCACACTCAGGACTCAGCAATTCAGTTGAGTAAATGAGACAAACACACACACAAAGACAACCAAAATATCAAGCATGTAGAAAATAACAAATGAGTCTTAAGAGAAAATCTGTGCTTCAATAGGCCAGATTAAGGATATACTAGCAAGGGCAAGAAAAATGGGAAAGAAGATAAGGCCACATAAACTCATTGAATGATAGATTAGACCAATTATCAAACATTTTAAATTCTAGATTTATAAAGCTGTATTTTTCCTTATAGATAATGAGGAAACAATGATTTAAACAGGTATGAGAGAAGCTGAGCTTCAAAATACTGGATTAATGTGTATGATCATTAAGACAGTAGAGACTGGTGGTAATAGTAGACTACAAAAAGATGGTTGCAATACTCCAAATATAAGAAGTAGTGACAGTTACAACAGAAATATAAAGAGAACACGATGAGTACATGTAAATAAAAGGATAGATACCAGAAGATAACAAAGATGACTCCAGAATTTTGAGTTGAGAGGACACTACACAGTGACAGAAATAGATGTATAAAATTCTAAACTTCTTTCAAAAGAAAGTGTAACAATTTTTATAAGCACCATTCAACAACAATAATGTATGTGACCTTATATTGGTAATCAGGTTTTATGTATAAAGTAGCTGCTTTCTTAGTCTCATGTAGTAAAATGTCAGATGCTGCGTGGAATTCCAATCAAACATAGAGATAAAGAACATGGGCGGCCCAAGAATCAACAGAAATCAGGGCTCAGACACAGCTCTGGCACTCTTCAGCTCTGTGACCCTGGACAAGTCACTCAACTCTTACCAGTTTCTTCAGTCTAAAATGGGAGGGCTAACTCTAGAAAGCTCCTAAAACTATTGGGAAGACAAAAATGAGATGGCAAATACTTACCAGAGTGCCCAGGATATAGCAAGAGCTGAATAAAAAACAGCTGGTATCATTACTGCTGATTTTTCTCTACCTTTCAAGAAGAGCAAAAATTTAAGTAAAGGAAAATGACCTGCCTAAGGATTTATGGTTATCCCTGAGCACTAAAGAGTTCTTAATTTAATTCAATAAAATTTCCGGATAAGCACTCTTTTGGAGGACACTGAATAAAACTTTATTATAATTTCAAAATGCAAAAAGCATNTTGTTTAAAATATTTTAAATTGTTAAAGTTTTATCAGTACATTCCTATCTCATTATGCAATATAATTAAAAAGATAGAAAAACATAAGGGAAAAGCCTAGCCTACTAAGTTTGGTCTAACATTTATGAAATTAACAAAAAAGCAAAGTAGAACTGGAATTATATGTTAATTTTAAAATTACAAAAATGTATCCATTAATTTTCTTTTTGCTCCTGCTCATGCTCAGTCACTTCAGTTGAGTCTGACTCTTTGCAACCCCATGGCCTATAGCCCACCAGGCTCCCCTGTCCATGGGATTCTCCAGGCAAGAACACTGGAGTGAACTGCCATGCCCTCCTCCAGGGGATCTTCTTGACCCAAGGATTGAACCTACGTCTCCTACATCTCCTGTGTTGCAGGTGAATTCTTTACCACTGAACCACCAGGAAATTACAAAAATTTATCCATTAATATTTTTACACAGTGCTATGTGCAAGAAACTATGCTAAATATTATGACGGACTCAGAGTTTTCACATCCACACTCAGGACTCAGCAATTCAGTTGAGTAAATGAGACAAACACACACACAAAGACAACCAAAATATCAAGCATGTAGAAAATAACAAATGAGTCTTAAGAGAAAATCTGTGCTTCAATAGGCCAGATTAAGGATATACTAGCAAGGGCAAGAAAAATGGGAAAGAAGATAAGGCCACATAAACTCATTGAATGATAGATTAGACCAATTATCAAACATTTTAAATTCTAGATTTATAAAGCTGTATTTTTCCTTATAGATAATGAGGAAACAATGATTTAAACAGGTATGAGAGAAGCTGAGCTTCAAAATACTGGATTAATGTGTATGATCATTAAGACAGTAGAGACTGGTGGTAATAGTAGACTACAAAAAGATGGTTGCAATACTCCAAATATAAGAAGTAGTGACAGTTACAACAGAAATATAAAGAGAACACGATGAGTACATGTAAATAAAAGGATAGATACCAGAAGATAACAAAGATGACTCCAGAATTTTGAGTTGAGAGGACACTACACAGTGACAGAAATAGATGTATAAAATTCTAAACTTCTTTCAAAAGAAAGTGTAACAATTTTTATAAGCACCATTCAACAACAATAATGTATGTGACCTTATATTGGTAATCAGGTTTTATGTATAAAGTAGCTGCTTTCTTAGTCTCATGTAGTAAAATGTCAGATGCTGCGTGGAATTCCAATCAAACATAGAGATAAAGAACATGGGCGGCCCAAGAATCAACAGAAATCAGGGCTCAGACACAGCTCTGGCACTCTTCAGCTCTGTGACCCTGGACAAGTCACTCAACTCTTACCAGTTTCTTCAGTCTAAAATGGGAGGGCTAACTCTAGAAAGCTCCTAAAACTATTGGGAAGACAAAAATGAGATGGCAAATACTTACCAGAGTGCCCAGGATATAGCAAGAGCTGAATAAAAAACAGCTGGTATCATTACTGCTGATTTTTCTCTACCTTTCAAGAAGAGCAAAAATTTAAGTAAAGGAAAATGACCTGCCTAAGGATTTATGGTTATCCCTGAGCACTAAAGAGTTCTTAATTTAATTCAATAAAATTTCCGGATAAGCACTCTTTTGGAGGACACTGAATAAAACTTTATTATAATTTCAAAATGCAAAAAGCATTTTTGTTAGGAAGATGGAAAGTTACTGCCTGATTCTGATTATCTGTGCCAGAGAAACAGCTTATTGGTGCAGATAATCAAAATCAACAAATAATCGAACCAGCTGGACCAGGGCTCAACACTTACTCCCCGAGTCAGGAAAATCTGCCATAGCACCAACTCCAACAGTTAGAAGAGGAATCTCTTGCCAGAAATGCCATACTCCCATTGGCAGGATAACCCTTTGCTTTGCCCAACTAGGTCAGGGCTGATTCCCTGGCTGTATACAGTGGCTCAGGGATGAAAGACCACAACAGTCATAGGCCAATTGTACACTACTCTCAAAGTACTCTATTAACCTGCAATGTACAGTGCAGTTTGAAATGGCCATCTCCTGGCTAACTGGGCAAAGACGAGTCGGATAGCTTTACACTTTATCAAAAGATACTTCAAGTCATGAATGTAACCGCCAGAATAACTAAAAGTGGTTCAATTGTCAAGTCATGTCCGACTCTTTGTGACCCCATGGACTGCAGTACACCAGCCCTCCCTGTCCCTCCCTATCTCCAGGAGTTTGACGAAGTGCATGTTCATTGAATCAGTGATATCATCCAAAAATCTGAGTAACTAAAAGTAGAAATGGTTAAAAGTGGCTACCTCAGGAGAACACTACCAAGGAGGGATATGGAGAAACAGAGACTACTGTTCATTTATAATCTATAACGCACACAATTTTCCTATTATTCATTTCTTTTCATTATTTATCAGATTTTCTTATCAAAGTAATGTGCCTAATTTAAGTCAAATAGTACTCAGTTGCTCCTAACAAAGAAAGGTAGTGCCTGTGCCCTTCCCCTCCTCCATCTCTAAGCCAAATCCACAATGGCACATAGTATCCATCCCTGATATTTATATTCCTACTTTAAAATAACATGCTTGCTTCCCTGGTGGTTCACATGGTAAAGAATCTACCTGCAATGTGGGAGATCTGGGTTCAGTCCCTGGGTTTGGAAGATCCCCTGGAGAAGGGAATGGTTACCCACTGCAGTATTCTGGCCTGGAGAATTCCATGGACAGAGGAGCCTGGTGGGCTACAGTCCATGGGGTCACAAAGAATCAGACACAACTGGGTGACTTTCACTTTTATCATGCTATCCTTTGATTTTGCTACATAAACTTCATCTATTGATTTCCTATGTGGCACTATTGGTAAAGAATCCACCTGCCAATGCAGGAGATGGAAGGGATGAGGATTTGATCTGTGGGTGGGGAAGATCCTCTGGAGAAGGAAATGGCAACCCACTCCAGTATTCTTGCCTGGGAAATTTCATGAATAGAAGAGCCTGACAGGCTACAGTCCATGGGGTTGCAAAGGGTTGGACATGACTGAGTGATTGAGAACTCATCCATGTTGATTTCCTATATTAAAAAAGGTAGTGATTTATCTCTCTTATACCACCCAATATACCCACCTCATCCTCCTCTATAACAATTTTGGTTAAATCATTACTTGATAGTTCATTTACATTATAATGATTATAGAAATATTGTTCATTACTGAGACAAGCATTAGTCTGCTTAAATTAATTTTCTTGTAAAAATCTTTTATTATTTATAATTTAATTGCTTGCTTTTTTAATAGTTTATTTTTCTAGGTAAGTAACATTTCCCCCCCAACTGTTCAAACAGTTCTGTCAAATACCCATTAATAATATTTTTTCAATAGTGAAACATATCAGTAAATTATTAGTTCCTTTAAATTATTTTCCTAGATATATGCTGCTTGGTGACATGTCTAGCCTGGTTGATCTCTGATTTGGTTGATTTTCTTACACATGCTCTTATTAGAGTTTCTTGTTTTATGTGTTTTAAGTCATCCTGTTTCTCAGTTTACCCTCTTTTGTAGTTGAAATACATTCTCCAGGTAACTTTCACAAGAAAGGGTATACAAATAATGCATTTTCAAAAAGTATCTGTATGCCTGAATATGTTGTTATTCCATGCATATCCTTGATAGTTTAAAGTGAAAGTCACTCAGTTATGTCTGACTCTTTGCAACCCCATGGACTGTACAGTCCATGGAATTCTCCAGGCCAGAATACTGGAGTGGGTAGCCTTTCCCTTCTCCAGGGGATCTTCCCAACCCAGGGATCAAACCCAGGTCTCACGCATTGCAGGTGGATTCTTTAGCAAAAGAGCCACAAGGGAAGTCCAAGAATACTGGAGTGGGTAGCCTATCCCTTCTCCAGCAGATCTTCCTGACCCAGGAATCAAACTGGGGTCTCCTGCATTACAGGTAGATTCTTTGCCAACTGAGTTATCAGGGAAGCCCACTTGATAGTTTGGCTAGGTATAATATCTATGCTGAAATTAACTTTCATTCAGGACTTACAGTAACAATGTCTTCAAGATTGTAATATTACAATTAAAAAGCCCTCTGCTATTATGATTCCTAATAGTCTGTGATTTGCTTTTTTGTTTCTAAAAGCCTTTATAATAATTTTCCTCTGGAATTTTGCAACTTTACAATGCTAGACCTTGGAATGGGTCTTTTTTCATACATTGTGCTGGGTTTTCAGTAGGCCCTTTTTAATCTGGAGGTTTTCTTTGGTTTGAATAATTTTTCTTGTATTTTTATTTTAAAATATTCTGATGCCATATATTTTAATAATTCCTTTTCCTGGAACTCATGGATATTGGTTTTTGGCTCTGTTGCATTGATCACCTAATTTTATCTATTTGTCTTCTGATTCTAACTTCCAAGATAGTCCCTTGACATCATGTTCAAAAACTTCTATTGAATTAAAAAAAAAATTTAGCACATCTTTCATTCCAGTAGATATTTCATTTTTCATTGTTTTTATATAGCATGCTATTTTTATTGTATGAATATAATATTGTATGCCTCTATTAAAATATTAAAGTATTTTAGATGTTCTCTTCTGGAATACTGCATCAGTTTGCTTTTTTACTATTTGTTTTAGACACTCTATTATGTAAGAGGCTCTCCTCCAATATGTAGTGATGCTCAGCTGTCTTTTTATATTTGAGAATGAAGTATTTAACAAAGATTTGGTGTAATGGTTTTTGGGTAGTGTAAAAAGTTTACATTATTCTTCAGCAAATATTCACTTCTATCTCCTTCCACTGGTAATGAGATACACTATATCTCCCCAGTGACTTTGGGCTTCATCATCTCATTTCAATTAGCCAATAGAATTTTCATGTTGATAATGAAAGCAGACGTCATGAACATGTTTTTGTAGTTTGACTTTGTTTTTATATTCTGGTAATTCTCCAGGAGAAAAGCATGCCTTGAATAGCTGCTGTCCCTTTTGCCTGGACCACATAGTAAATACATGTGGATCAGAACCAAACCCAAACCAGAGCTCAAACAATCACAGCCTGAAGCAGAACCACCAGTCAAATGTACCACAAATCAGTCAAATTCCAGATGACCTGAAGATTCATAAACATGAGCATAAATGATTGCTATTGTAAGCCATGAGTTTCTTCAACATAAAATAACTGACAAACCATTCTAAAGGAACAAAAGGAACACTCTAAAGGATTCTAAAGAAACTAAAGTGTCAAAAACATTGAATAATTGTCCAAAGAGTAAATCTAAGTCTTGAACCAGATCTTCTGATTTTGCTCATTACCATACCATAAATTAGCCAACAGCTTTTAATTTCTTTTCTTTTTAACCAAGATCCATAGTAAGAAATACATTTTAAACCACAGTTTAGAAACATATACACTCTCACACACATATGTATAAATGTAACTATTATATCATACAACAATACTAACCCTAATTATGTTTGAAGCACTCAGGTATTTCTTATTCTTTCTAATTCTATTCCCCTTAAAGAAAGAAAAACTTTTGGTTTCACCCCACAAAATTGACTTTATGATAGTACAATTTAAAAAGTAGTGAAGGAGTCAAGATGGTGGAGAAGGAGGAAGTGAAATTCACCTCTCCCCACAAATGCATCAAGAATGCATCTACAAATGGAACAATTCTCAAAGAGCACTGGCTGAACATTAGAAGAGGTCTCAGACCCCTAAAAGGACCAGAAAGACCCAGGCATAACCAGGCAGGATGAAAGAAAGAAGGGAGAAAGAAAAGGAGAGGAAGAGGGATGGGAACGGCACCACTGGCGGGGGAGCTGAAGGACAGAAGAGGTTTTACAAGAGAGGCAGCCTCCTCAACAGAGGGGAGATCAGCTGGGACAGAATGTGAGCACCGGGGACTATCAGAGGAGAGCACAACTGGTCAACAGGGCAGAAAGGAGTGAGACCTTTACAGCTGGGCTGAGCCCCAGCCTAAGATGTGTGCCCACCGGTACAGATGGGGGCTAGGTTCTGAAACATGGGTTTGGAAAGCACATCCGGAAAGGGGGCTGCTGTTAGCTGTGAAGAGACAGCCCGAGGGGATAGGAGTGAGGAAACCCATAACCCTGAATGCTTGTGGAGGAAACCTGGACTCCACAGACGCAAAGCACCATCGTTGTGATGTGCAAGGGGCAGGGCCACGTCTGCAGCCTCTGTCACCATGCACTGGCCTCTGCCTCACTGCACAGTAGGGAGACTCCCACCAGGGCTGACTTCCACATGTCCATGGCCACTGGCCAACGCACCTCATTCCAGTCTAGGCTGGCTCTCTTGTGAATGCAGCTGCAGGCTTCCCCAAGCACCTGTCCCCACCCCTGCAGCCCCAGTGGCTGCCATCTCACCCTCCTCACTCTATCTCCTCAATAGCAGGCACTCTTGCAACCACAGCCACCACCACTTCCATACCCCTTTCTTGCTGGGGCAGACTCGTGTGATCTGGGGCAACCTTGAGAGCAGATCCCTGTGGGGCTGAAAACCAAGCTAAACTCCAGAGGCCATGCAACTAAGGAAGAAGAGGTAAAATCTCTCCTTGCAGCTACACAAACCATGAATTGATATTGCCATGATTGGCTTTGTAAACTCAGTGCCTACAAAACACCTGAATGGACAAGCTCCCCAGGTAAGACAGATCTAGCTTTAACAGCTGCAAACTTTGTGAGCACAGACATGTCAGGGTTGGGCCAAGCCAGAGTTTGAGCTGCCTCCATGGTGCCTATGGGGGGTCCAGATCCAGGATTACTGCAGTCCTGGGACCTGACTTCAGTGGACCTACCTGAGACTAATACAATATTGTAAGTCAATTATACTCTGCTGCTGCTGCTGCTAAGTTGCTTCAGTCATGTCCGACTCTGTGCAACCCCATAGACGGCAGCCCACCAGGCTCCCCCATCCCTGGGATTCTCCAGGCAAGAACATTGGAGTGGGTTCTCATTTCCTTCTCCAATGCATGAAAGTGAAAAGTGAAAGTGAAGTCACTCAGTCATATCCGACTCTTAGCGATCCCTTGGACTGTAGCCTACCAGGCTTCTCCATCCCAGGCAAGAGTACTGGAGTGGGGTGCCATTGCTAGAATCACAGATGTAGAAACACTTATGGTTACCAAAGGGTAAGAGGGGGAGGGATAAATTGGGAGTTTGAGATTGACATAAACACACTACTATATATACAATATATAACTAATAAGAATCTACTGTATAGCCCAGGTTACTCTAGTCAATATTCTGTAATGTCCTATATGGGAAAAGAATCTAAAATAGAGTGGATATATGTATTCGTATAACTGATTCACTGTGCTGCTGAACAGAAACTAATACAACATTGTAAATCAGCTATACTCCAATAAAAATTAATTTTAAAAATTAGGGTATATTTATGATTTTTTAAAACTATATTTTTCATATAAATTAAATAGAATGAAATAAAGAATTTCATTAAGATAAGTTCAATATATACTTCTCCTGACTTCCTGAGTAAAAAAACACTTAAGAAATGAACGTAAAACCCATTTAAATAATTATGTCATCTTAGTTCCAAAGAATAACTTTACTTAGAATGAAAAAGTAGCATATAGGAACGATTTTAATGCAATGGTAGTGATTTATCCCTGCTAATAAATATGTGAATTAAAAATTATTTAATAATCATTAATCTACGGTGATTTATTTATACACATAAGAAAATGAGCAGAAAAGAAAAAATACTACAGAACACTAGGAAGACTGGAACTCTCGCACAATGAGAAAGAAGAACCTGTGGTTTTGAAGTGGTCAAAATTTGAAAATGTGAATTTATCACTCAGAGCCCAATGGATGAATTCGTAGGATATATTTAGAAAAATAAAGTGGCACATGATATTGAAAAATAAAACATAACAATATATCATTTGAAAGATAAACAATTGTTTCTATCAAGTTCTGTGTGGATAAAAAGAATGTACTCATCTGAAATTGAGTATTCATCTACTGACACTTTTATTAACTTGTTGATGTTAAGAATGACTTTACCAAACCATTAATAAGGTTGTCTGTGGCTGTACTAGCTACCTATGGGGATAAAAAATTAATTTAATTAAAACAGAGAACATAGCTCCCCAACTGCATTAATCACATAGTCCTCAGTAGCCACATATAGATCATGGCTGCCATAGTGAACAGTGCAGGTATAAAATATCTCATCATCGCAGAAAATTCTACTTGATAGCACTGGTGTAGAAAATAGCCAAATGTATTACTAAGACTCACTCTCCAAACTAGACTCTTGGAAAACCAGCCTATGTAAATAAAAAGATATTATAAGTAATATGAAAGTCATTTTAGAAATGGACAAAAATGGTTGTCTCTACTGTAGTAGATGTGGAAGTGTAAGCAGCTCCTTTGCCCCTTTTCTGTTCATTCCTCTTTTCTTCTGGTCTTAACCATAAAGAAGAGATCATGACACAGCATTTAACCTAACTTCTGATTTCTGCTTTAATGAATGTACACAATGCCTTGCCTAATCTATTGATGCCTTTCCTGCATTAGAAGGTGTAAGAATGAAGAATTAAGTAGCTAAAGAATGATTGGTTCTCTGTCCCTAGCTTCCCCTTAGTAAATCTGCAGGCAGACCCCACAGGTGCAGTTGCACCATGTGGGTAAGAGAGCATCCAATTGCACAGGCAGATCCCACGAGCAAGACAGCATCCTAAGGAAGATTAGAAGTCAGAAGGCTTACATGAAATGGAAAAATGGTGAAGAATCTTACCTCCTATTTTAATGATTAACTATGTTTTTTTTCCCTTTAAAAACTCAAGGCTAAGCAGAATCTTCAGAGTTGGTCCCTAGACAGAAGTGCACCTTCTCCCAGGTTGCTGGCTTTTCTGAATAAAGCAGCTTTCCTTTCTTCCCTGGTGGCTCAGAGGTTAAAGCATCTGCCTCCAATGCGGGAGACCCGGGTTCAATCCCTGGGTTGGGAAGATTCCCCTGGAGAAGGAAATAGTAACCCACTCCAGTATTCTTGCCTGGAGAATCCAATGGACAGAGAAGCCTGGTAGGCTACCGTCCACGAGGTCGCAAAGAGTCAGACACAACTGGGTGACTTCACTTTCACTTTCCTTNTCCCCTGGAGAAGGAAATAGTAACCCACTCCAGTATTCTTGCCTGGAGAATCCAATGGACAGAGAAGCCTGGTAGGCTACCGTCCACGAGGTCGCAAAGAGTCAGACACAACTGGGTGACTTCACTTTCACTTTCCTTTCTACTGACACTTGCCCCTCGACTTATTGGCTTTGAGTGGGAAGGAAACTGAACAAACCTGAGTTCGATAACCAAAGGTTGCTGATACCATCCTAGAAGTTCTGTTCATGCTTATCATCGCTGAGGGCACACAATATTGATTTAATATGCTTTTACTTCAGGCCTAATAGTAACACTGACACCAGCCATCATTTCTCATGTGTCAGGCACTGGGTTAGTATTTCATACTATTAGATTTTCTACTTTTAATCTCATTTTGTGTTCACAGCAATCTTGTAAACATAAATATCCTATCCTTGTTTTATGATGAGAAAACAGACACAGATATTTAGTGACTTATACAAAATGATATAGTGGCAGAGATGGGATTCAAAATGGGATTAATCTGATTTCAAGTCCTATACTCTTTATACTATACTGTATATTGTCTTCCTAAACAAACTTCAGAAAATAAAAAGAAAATGTCACACTAGCTAACACAAGTCTCTCAATTTGCAAAGCCCTGGCTGAGATTCACTTTGAAGAAGGATTTCCCCAAGAGATTTTAAGGGTAGCCTTGAGGGTGTGGAGTTTGAATGTGCTTAGCCTTAGGTCCCAAAGTTTATGACACAGACTCCACAGAGCTGGAGAGCCAAAGTGGCACTTGACCTTTTGGCCTTCCCAATACAATATGTAACAGTTGGTAAAACTTTTCAGTTTGCTAATCATTTCTGACTCCTAAATCAATTCTTACTCTAAGCAAATATTCTTTAAATAGCTTTAATAAAAGTTTTTTTCTCTTTCCATAATGATAAAAGAAGTGGTATCGACGGATCACTTATACTCAGGAGCACTTCCTTGGAGCTAAAGGAGCTCTCAAAACAAGTTTTCAAAACACATGAGATGGATCTATGGCAAAACAAAGTAACTTTCTACAAGAGTGGATCTCAAGAGAAGAATTTAAGACATTTGGTACAAAGCTGATTCTGTTACACTGTGACAATACAGCAGCCTTTTTTGTTAAGCAAAGTTCACACTGCTGTTAGGCGATGCCAGAAAATTCATGGGCAAGAATAAGAATCATCACAGCCCTGTGGTCCGTTTACAAAAAAGAGCTCAGGTGATAGGATTACTTTTGGGGGCTGGTTTACTCCTTGTCTTCATTCATATCTGGTCTCTGTCTGAGTAAATAGTAATCTATCCCAACAACATTAAAAGTAAAATGATATGAATTAAAGTTTTTAAGGGAATGCCCTGGTGGTCCAATGGTTAGATCTCTGCAGTCTCACTGCCAAGGGCCCAGGTTTGATCGCTACTTGGAGAACTAAGTTCCCACAAGACCTGCAACATGGCCAAAAAAAAAAAAAAAAGTTTTTGAGAAACTGTAGTAGGAATACATGGTTCTAAACACATATAAACCAATATATACAAATCCATGTAGACTATGTAAATTTGAATGATTCAAAAGGTTTTCAAAATTAAGTTTGACCATATGGAATATTTACCTTACAAATTAAATTCAGAACATAACACTCTCCTGAAATGTCATTATGCTACAGTGAAATATAGTTTATTTCAGTAGTAGAATTTATTTCAGTGGGCTCACAAATAATTTTAGTTCTATATTTACAAACATTCTAGGGGGTGAATGGGTCAGTTAAACACACTACTATATTTAGTAGCAGGAATTAATGGCCTTTGCTATCATTAGTGAAAACCTGGGATTTGTCCCTATAAATATCAAGGGACTGTAACTTCAAAGACTTGAAAACAGCTTCCTAACACTGTCTCCTAATCTCTCTCCCCCTATTTCCAGTTGCAAGTTGATTGAATCAGTAATGCCTGACTACTGGATAACTACAAAGTTTAATGTATCTATAAGTACTGGGCTGGCCAAAAAGTTTGCTTGGGTTTTTCCACAAGATGTTATGAAAAAACCCCAATGAACATTTTCTCCAATCTAATAAAAACTTCCTTGGAATGATTGCTTAATTATTTACAAATTCACCTAATTAAAATATCATCCAAGAGAATATTTCTGTTTTACTCACAGCAGTACCTTAAGAGCTATATTAACGAAGTTGATAAACTCAATACATGTTATATCTTTGGCAGTTTCTTGCTTTACAAAGCTAGTAATCCTATGGTATCTAACTATTCTACTGCACATGTCTTAAAATGCTTATTTAGTTTTAATTGGAGGATAATTGCTTATAATGTTAGTGTTGGTTTCTGCTGTACAACAACGTGAAACAGCTATAAGGAAATATATATGTCCTCCATCTTGAGCCTCCCTCCCCCTCTCCCCCGCATTTCACCCTCTAGGTCGTCACAGAGTGCCAGGCTGGGCTCCCTATGTTGTATAGCAGCTTCTGTGTACGTGTGTACTAAGTCGCTTCAGTCGTGTCCAACGCTCTGTGAGCCTATGGACTGTAGCCCGCCAGGCTCCTCTGTCCATGGGATTCTCCAGGCAGGAACACTGGAGTGGGCTGCCATGCCCTCCTCCAGGGCTCTTCCTGCAGGACAGCAGCTTCTCACAGCTATGTATTTGACGTGTGGCAGTGTACATATGTCACTGCTACTTTCTCAGTTCAGCCTGCCCTCTCCTTCCCCTGCTCTGCCCACAAGGCCATTCCCTGCAAGTGTGTCTCTACTGCTCTGTACATAGGTTCATCTGTACCATTTTTCTAGATTATGGAATCTAGATCATGGAACCAGATATATGCGTTGACATTTGCTTTTCTCTTTCTGACTTAACTTCACTCTGTGTAACGGGCTCTAGGTTCATCCACCTTAGTTCAAGTGATTCACATTCATTCCTTTTTGTGGCTGAGTAACATTCCATTGTATATATACACCACAACTTTTTTATTTCATCTGTCGATGGACATCTAGGTTGCTTCCATGTCCTGGCTATCGAAAATAGTGCTGCAATGAACACTGGGGCACATGTGTCTTTTTTAAAAATTTAAACATATTTATTTTTAATTGGAGGATAATTGCTTTACAGTACTGTACTGGTTTCTGCTTATAGAATCAGTCATAGGTATATGTATGCCCCCTTCTTCTTGAACTTCCCTCCCACCTCCCACACCATCCCACCCCTAGAGGTTGTCACAGAGCACTGGATTTGAGCTCCCTGAATCATATTGCAAATTCCCACTGGCTACCTAATTTTACATATGGTGGCTCAGACGGTCTGAGCACAATGCGTCTGCCTACAATTCGGGAGACCCAGGTTCATTCAACCCCTGGGTTGGGAAAATCTCCTGGAGAAGGAAATGACAACCCAGTCCAGTATTCTTGTCTGGAAAATCCCATGGATGGAGGAACCAGGTAGGCTACAGTTCATGGGGTCACAAAGAGTTGGACATGACTGAGCGACTTCACTTCACTTCAAAATATGTATATGTCTCAATGCTACTCCCTCAATTCATCCCACTCTCCCCTCCCTCCACTGTGTCTACAAGTCTGTTTTCTATGTATGCATCTCCATTGCTGCCCTGCAGATAGATTCTTCAGTATCATAATTCTATTTTCCATATATATGCATTAATATATGATATTTGCTTTCCTCTTTTTGACTTACTTCACTCTGTAAAATAGGCTCTAGGTTCATTCACCTTATTAGAACTGAGTCAAATGTATTCCTTTAAATGGCTGAGTGATACTCCATTGTGTATATGTACCACAACTTCTTTATCCATCTGTTGATGGACATCTATGCTGCTTCCATGTCCTGGCTACTGTAAATAGTGCTGCAGTGAACACTGGGGTACATCTGCCTTTTTGAATTATGGTTTTCTCAAGGTATATGCCCAGTAGTGGGATTAGTGGGTTATGTGATAGATTTATTCCTAGTTTTTTAAGATTTAACAGTTTTTTCATACTGTTCTCCATAGGCTGTATCAATTTACATTTCTATCAATAGTGCAAGAGGGTTCCTTTTCCTCACATCCTCTCCAGCATTTACTGTTTATAGACTTTTTGATGATGGCCATTCTGACTGGTGTGAGGTGATACCTCATTGTAGTTTTGATTTACATTTTTATAATAATGAGAAATGTTGAGCACACTTTTATGTGTTTACTGGCCATTTTTATGTCTTCTTTGAAGAATTAAAATGTTACACTGGAACATTTAAACAGTCTTATAATGTTTTTGTTGAGAGAATATAACTAAAAAGACCAATGCAGGTCTAAATTCTGTGTACACGTGAAGGAAATCTTTTATTTATTTATTTTTTTAGTTAGTTTTTTTAATTTATTGTTTGACTGCTCTGAGTCTTTATTGCTGCACGTGGGCTTCAGTAATTGTGGCACATGGGCTTAGCTGCCCTGCAGTATGTGGAATCTTCCCGAGCCAGGGATCGAACACATGTCCTCTGCACTGGCAGCTGGATTCTTAACCACGGGACCACCAGGGAAGTCCAGGAAATCCTTTAATATGCTGTAACCATCCTTGTTTGGAAAAGGCACCCTACTCTAGTACTTTTGCCTGGAAAATCCCATGGACAGAGGAGCCTGGTAGGCTGTAGTCCATGGGGTCATCAAGAGTCGGACATGATGAGCGACTTCATTTTCAATTTTCAGCTTCATGCATTGGGGAAGGAAATGGCAACCCACTCCAGTGTTCTTGCCTGGAGAACCCCAGGGATGGGGGAGCCTGGTGGGCTGCTGTCTATGGGGTCGCACAGAGTCGGACATGACTGAAGTGACTTAGCAGCAGCAGCAACAGCAGGAGCAACCATCCTTGTTAGAACATTTTTTGTTTTAACTTTTAAAACAAAGTAAAGCTCAAAAAATAATGGTTTGGCTTCTTATTTTCTAGAAAGAAATTTTGTCATCAATGTACTTAACATTCTAATTTGATAAAAAGAGAAATCATTTTACATTTAAAATGTTAATACATAAAATTGACTTTAGGGGAACATTATTAATGAATTGGTGCAACCACTATGGAAAACAGTATGGAGTGTCCTCAAAAAATTAAAAATAAAACTATCATACAACTGAGCAATTTCACATCTGAGTATTTACCTGAAGGTGATGAACTACTATCCTGAAAAGATATCTGCATTCTTGTGTTTGTCACAGCATTATTTACAACAGCCAAAATACAAAAACAACCTAAGAATCCATTGACAGATGAATGGATAAATAGCATGTCACACACACACACACACACACACACACACA
>SJYV01018039.1:582481-621646 GCA_006410875.1 Neotragus pygmaeus
CTTGGAATGATTGCTTAATTATTTACAAATTCACCTAATTAAAATATCATCCAAGAGAATATTTCTGTTTTACTCACAGCAGTACCTTAAGAGCTATATTAACGAAGTTGATAAACTCAATACATGTTATATCTTTGGCAGTTTCTTGCTTTACAAAGCTAGTAATCCTATGGTATCTAACTATTCTACTGCACATGTCTTAAAATGCTTATTTAGTTTTAATTGGAGGATAATTGCTTATAATGTTAGTGTTGGTTTCTGCTGTACAACAACGTGAAACAGCTATAAGGAAATATATATGTCCTCCATCTTGAGCCTCCCTCCCCCTCTCCCCCGCATTTCACCCTCTAGGTCGTCACAGAGTGCCAGGCTGGGCTCCCTATGTTGTATAGCAGCTTCTGTGTACGTGTGTACTAAGTCGCTTCAGTCGTGTCCAACGCTCTGTGAGCCTATGGACTGTAGCCCGCCAGGCTCCTCTGTCCATGGGATTCTCCAGGCAGGAACACTGGAGTGGGCTGCCATGCCCTCCTCCAGGGCTCTTCCTGCAGGACAGCAGCTTCTCACAGCTATGTATTTGACGTGTGGCAGTGTACATATGTCACTGCTACTTTCTCAGTTCAGCCTGCCCTCTCCTTCCCCTGCTCTGCCCACAAGGCCATTCCCTGCAAGTGTGTCTCTACTGCTCTGTACATAGGTTCATCTGTACCATTTTTCTAGATTATGGAATCTAGATCATGGAACCAGATATATGCGTTGACATTTGCTTTTCTCTTTCTGACTTAACTTCACTCTGTGTAACGGGCTCTAGGTTCATCCACCTTAGTTCAAGTGATTCACATTCATTCCTTTTTGTGGCTGAGTAACATTCCATTGTATATATACACCACAACTTTTTTATTTCATCTGTCGATGGACATCTAGGTTGCTTCCATGTCCTGGCTATCGAAAATAGTGCTGCAATGAACACTGGGGCACATGTGTCTTTTTTAAAAATTTAAACATATTTATTTTTAATTGGAGGATAATTGCTTTACAGTACTGTACTGGTTTCTGCTTATAGAATCAGTCATAGGTATATGTATGCCCCCTTCTTCTTGAACTTCCCTCCCACCTCCCACACCATCCCACCCCTAGAGGTTGTCACAGAGCACTGGATTTGAGCTCCCTGAATCATATTGCAAATTCCCACTGGCTACCTAATTTTACATATGGTGGCTCAGACGGTCTGAGCACAATGCGTCTGCCTACAATTCGGGAGACCCAGGTTCATTCAACCCCTGGGTTGGGAAAATCTCCTGGAGAAGGAAATGACAACCCAGTCCAGTATTCTTGTCTGGAAAATCCCATGGATGGAGGAACCAGGTAGGCTACAGTTCATGGGGTCACAAAGAGTTGGACATGACTGAGCGACTTCACTTCACTTCAAAATATGTATATGTCTCAATGCTACTCCCTCAATTCATCCCACTCTCCCCTCCCTCCACTGTGTCTACAAGTCTGTTTTCTATGTATGCATCTCCATTGCTGCCCTGCAGATAGATTCTTCAGTATCATAATTCTATTTTCCATATATATGCATTAATATATGATATTTGCTTTCCTCTTTTTGACTTACTTCACTCTGTAAAATAGGCTCTAGGTTCATTCACCTTATTAGAACTGAGTCAAATGTATTCCTTTAAATGGCTGAGTGATACTCCATTGTGTATATGTACCACAACTTCTTTATCCATCTGTTGATGGACATCTATGCTGCTTCCATGTCCTGGCTACTGTAAATAGTGCTGCAGTGAACACTGGGGTACATCTGCCTTTTTGAATTATGGTTTTCTCAAGGTATATGCCCAGTAGTGGGATTAGTGGGTTATGTGATAGATTTATTCCTAGTTTTTTAAGATTTAACAGTTTTTTCATACTGTTCTCCATAGGCTGTATCAATTTACATTTCTATCAATAGTGCAAGAGGGTTCCTTTTCCTCACATCCTCTCCAGCATTTACTGTTTATAGACTTTTTGATGATGGCCATTCTGACTGGTGTGAGGTGATACCTCATTGTAGTTTTGATTTACATTTTTATAATAATGAGAAATGTTGAGCACACTTTTATGTGTTTACTGGCCANTTTTCCTCACATCCTCTCCAGCATTTACTGTTTATAGACTTTTTGATGATGGCCATTCTGACTGGTGTGAGGTGATACCTCATTGTAGTTTTGATTTACATTTTTATAATAATGAGAAATGTTGAGCACACTTTTATGTGTTTACTGGCCATTTTTATGTCTTCTTTGAAGAATTAAAATGTTACACTGGAACATTTAAACAGTCTTATAATGTTTTTGTTGAGAGAATATAACTAAAAAGACCAATGCAGGTCTAAATTCTGTGTACACGTGAAGGAAATCTTTTATTTATTTATTTTTTTAGTTAGTTTTTTTAATTTATTGTTTGACTGCTCTGAGTCTTTATTGCTGCACGTGGGCTTCAGTAATTGTGGCACATGGGCTTAGCTGCCCTGCAGTATGTGGAATCTTCCCGAGCCAGGGATCGAACACATGTCCTCTGCACTGGCAGCTGGATTCTTAACCACGGGACCACCAGGGAAGTCCAGGAAATCCTTTAATATGCTGTAACCATCCTTGTTTGGAAAAGGCACCCTACTCTAGTACTTTTGCCTGGAAAATCCCATGGACAGAGGAGCCTGGTAGGCTGTAGTCCATGGGGTCATCAAGAGTCGGACATGATGAGCGACTTCATTTTCAATTTTCAGCTTCATGCATTGGGGAAGGAAATGGCAACCCACTCCAGTGTTCTTGCCTGGAGAACCCCAGGGATGGGGGAGCCTGGTGGGCTGCTGTCTATGGGGTCGCACAGAGTCGGACATGACTGAAGTGACTTAGCAGCAGCAGCAACAGCAGGAGCAACCATCCTTGTTAGAACATTTTTTGTTTTAACTTTTAAAACAAAGTAAAGCTCAAAAAATAATGGTTTGGCTTCTTATTTTCTAGAAAGAAATTTTGTCATCAATGTACTTAACATTCTAATTTGATAAAAAGAGAAATCATTTTACATTTAAAATGTTAATACATAAAATTGACTTTAGGGGAACATTATTAATGAATTGGTGCAACCACTATGGAAAACAGTATGGAGTGTCCTCAAAAAATTAAAAATAAAACTATCATACAACTGAGCAATTTCACATCTGAGTATTTACCTGAAGGTGATGAACTACTATCCTGAAAAGATATCTGCATTCTTGTGTTTGTCACAGCATTATTTACAACAGCCAAAATACAAAAACAACCTAAGAATCCATTGACAGATGAATGGATAAATAGCATGTCACACACACACACACACACACACACACACANGAAGAAGGGGATGACAGAGAATGAAATAGTTGGATGGCATCACTGACTCAATGGACATGAGTTTGAATAAACTCTAGGAGTTGGTGATAGACAGAGAAGCCTGGTGCGCTGCAGTCTATGGGTTCAAGAAGAGTCAGACATGACTGAACAACTGAATTGATCTGAAAGAAGGAAGAAATTAATAAGCCCATGGACATAGTTATGCCCATACTCTGGGTCCTGTATTCCTTTTCAGCAAGGAGTTTATAGCTAGCTCTTTTGCAAATGATGTAGGTTTAGCATCACTTCCAGAGAAGGCAATGGCACCCCACTCCGGTACTCTTGCCTGGGAAATCCCATGGACAGAGGAGCCTGGTGGATGCAATCCATGGGGTCGCTAATAGTCGGACACGACTGAGCGACTTCACTTTCACTTTTCACTTTCCTGTATTGGAGAAGGAAATGGCAACCCACTCCAGTGTTCTTACCTGGAGAATCCCAGGGACGGGGGAGCCTGGTGGGCTGTCTCTGGGGTTGCACAGAGTCGGACACGACTGAAGCGACTTAGCAGCAGCGGCATCACTTCCATCTTGGGCTTGCAAGCTCTCAGGCCTTTTTAGCAGGGTTCAGTGAAGCCAGGAGAGATGAGAAATGAAATCAGCTACAGAAGCCGGCTCTGCGTGGGTAGATTCCTGGTCCCTTGAACTATAGCGGGTGTGCTAACCTCTGGCACAGTTTGGGTAGGCAGCAGGCTCCAGATCGTGTCTGATTTGGCAAGCAGATCACCACAGTGGCAATTCCAGCCACCAGAAGATGTTGGAAATTCAGAGAAATGGCAGCATTGTGGCTCTGGCTGTTCTCTCTGTTCAGACATATCCAAGTCAGGGAGTTAGAGCCCTGCAAGCAGGATTCTGTCTTCAGAGCTGGCAGGAGTGAGGCAGGACCTCAGGGTCACTGCCAGGTACATGAACACAGGAAAGGAAATGGAGCTCTGGGCAAAGCAGCCAAGGCAGAAGTCCAGGTTTTCCCACTGATGGTGGGAGAGCACAGGCAGCTGGCAGGAGGGCCTACAGTTCGAAGGTTTTCATGAGTGCCTGGGTTTCTTCCTGGCACCTGGACCCTAAGGGGGTGGACAGAAGGGAGAGTCTTACTGGAAAATGTCAGCCTATGTGTTTAATTAATGAGTGTTCTTCTAGCTAGTTGTGAATTATAGGCGCTGAAAATGGCCTCTGTGGGAAGTAGCATGCACTGCTGTTTCAATAGCTTGTTGCTGTTGCTCAGTCACGTCTGACTTTTTGTGACCCCATGAACTGCACACGCCAGGCTTCCCTGCTGTTTGCTGTCTCCCGGAGTTTGATCAAACTCATGTCCATTGAGTCAGTGATGCCACCCAACCATCTTTCTTCTGTTGCTCGCTTCTCCTTCCACCCTCAATCTTTCCCAGCATCAGGGTCCTTTCCAATGAGTTGGCTGTTCGCATCACGTGGCCAACGTATTGGAGCTTTAGCTTCAGCATTCATCCTTCCAATGAATATTAAGGGTTGATTTCCTTTAGGAGTGACTGACTTGATCTTGCTATCCAAGGGATTCTCAAGGGTTTTCTCCAGCACCAATAGCTAATTCTTTTTTTAATGACAATAATTTTATTACTATCAGTCAGTTCAGTTAGGTCGCTCTGTCATGTCCGACTCGACTCTTCGCTGCAGTCGAGACCCCATGGACTGAAGCACGCCAGGCCCTGTCCATCCCCAGTGAATATTCTGAACTGTTTTGCTTTAAGATGGACTGGTTGGATCTCCTTTCAGTCCAAGGGACTCTCAAGAGTCTCTTCCAACACCATAGTTCAAAAGCATCAATTTTTTGGCTCTCAGCTTTCTTTATAGTCCAACTCTCTCATCCATACATGACCATTGGAAAAACCATAGCCTTGACTAGATGGACCTTTGTTGGCAAAGTAATGTCTCTGCTTTTTAATATGCTGTCTAAATTGGTCATACCTTTTCTTCCAAGGAGTAGGCATCTTTTAATTTCATGGCTGCAGTCACCATCTGCAGTGATTTTGGAGCCCCAAACAATGAAGTCTGCCATTGTTTCCACTGTTTCTCCATCTATTTGCCATGAAGAGATGGGACTGGATACCATGATCTTAGTTTTTTGAATGTTGAGTTTTAAGCCAACTTTTTCACTCTCCTCTTTCACTTTCATTAAGAGGCTCTTTACTACTTCTTCACTTTCTGTCATAAGGGGGGTATCATCTGCTATTCTACTTATCATCATTATTATCTTTTCCAAGTGAACACCGCTTATACATATTTACTTTCCCTTGAATCTTTATCACAACTCTGACTTAGACCAAGTGTTGTCATTTCTGCCCACCAGGTTTACAGTGGGAATTCTTTTCAACAGCATTCATTAATGGGTTGGCAAATCTGATAAAGCACCAAAGAATGGGGTGCTTATCAAAAGTATTAAAATTTTTGTTTAATATGTGTGTGGAATTATTTGAATATTACAGCCTTAGTATGCTATCATTGTTCAACATAAAGCTTGCTATTTTTTTTTTCTTCCTCACAAATAACCCTAAATTTTACCTACCAAATTGAACCTGCTATGCTATTATATATCATGTAGGATTTTGTGTGAAAGCCAAAGGCCATATGTAACATGACTAAATTGTGGCTGCTAAACTCAAATTACATCTCTTTTTTCTATTCTGCATGTAGTTAATAAGTATTTAATGCATATTAAGTTTCTAGGACTAATGTTCCTTCTAAGGAATAAGTATTAGCATAAAATGAAAGTAAACAAAGTGCCTCATTTTTTGGTGCTGAATTTTGCAAGACTGTCTGTATATCATCTAAGGTGTATAAGGCATGGATAAAAATGCAAGAGTTAATAGCTTTATTCCCCACCCTCAAACCTCTTACCTCCAGCATTTTCATGAAGTTAAAAAAATTTTTTTTATTGAAGTATAGTTGATGTACAATGCTGTAGTTACTTTCAGATGTAAAGCAAAGTGATTCAGTTAAATATATATTATATATATTTTCAGATTCTTTTCCATTACAGATTCTTACAAGTATGTAGGATTTTCTTATAACATTTAAAGTGTTATTTGTAAGATTTGTGGTAATGATTTAAAGTTATTACCTATTTTATTTTATATCTAGTAATTTGTATCTCTTAATTCCCTTCCCCTACTTCTCCCCTTTTGTCATCCTCTTCCTCTCTGATAACTGTTAGTATGTTCTCTGTATCTATGAGTTTCTGTTCCTGTTTTGTTCATTCTTTGACATTTGTTTTATTTTTTGGATTTAAGTGAAAAAATACAGTACGTGTCTTTCTCTGCATGCAGTTTCTGTTTTTTTAATTCAAAATTTAGTGCTCTTTATCAGTGAATTCAGGTATTAAGTATCAGTTCACCAGTCCAACTGACTTTATGCTATTCTGTGTAATAAAATTTAAGGACTAGGATTTTTAGGGCAGGGAGAAATAGGTATTGATCTCCAGAGACACCAAGTGCTAAAAATAAAGATTTGTTTGCCCTTTGTGCTTATTTCTAGGAGACCAACGACCAGACACTCACTTGGAGGGTGAGAAATATGGTAAGTCAGTCTGTTGCTAAGTATTAAGTTTGTCTAAGAATGCTTTATGACAGACTTTTGCGAATATATGATTCTTTCAAACTTTGAGAATGCCCAATATTTAGTTGATAAAGACTAATTGCTGATGAAGACTTTTTGGGTTCTTTCATGTGGCTGATTTCTACCTCCTGAAGGAGTTCCCTCTCTTCAGAGTTATAAAAGAATCCCCAAGGAAGAGCATTATATATCTACTATGTTTCCTGACCTCAGTTCATCTGATACATGTTGATTTCTTCTGATCCTTCCATCCCAGTTTATGACTTTGACGCATGTGTCTTATTTACATCTTTTCCTGATCAAGATCTCCACTATCAATCTTCNGACTTCAGTGTATATTTTTAATTTATCAAATATAATTCCTCTTCCTTAAATATTATACTGGCTATATTTCTTCTACAAAAATGTGTTCCCACCAAAAGGACCCTAAAACATTTGGGAAGTTTAACTCCTCTGTTTACACCATGATTTTCTTTCATAAAAACACAGGCCTTTAAAAATGGACACAGTTAAAGATAGGAGTCTTACTTCTCATCTTTTTTTTTCAAATATAAATTTATTTATTTTAATTGGAGGTTAATTACTTTACAATATTGTATTGGTTTTGCCAATACATCAACATGAATCCACTACGGGTATCATCTTCATCTATTCCCTCTCTTTACAGATGAGAACACTGGGGTCCAGTGAGGTTAAATGATCCACTGAGGCTCACTAAACTGGACTAGAATCCAGGCTTCATGCTCTTTACCAATACCTAGTTCCCTTCAAATGTGGAATAATGCCAAACCAGAAAGCTAAGTCAGTTATGAGTACAAATATGCTTCTATTGCAATAATTAATTTTTAAACGTAATAAAGAAAACACATCATCTGTTTCCTTTCTGACAACTATTATTCAACACGAAGCTTTTCTTTTTGCTCTGTGTATCTCTGATTAATTAAATTCTATCTCTGGCAATCAGAACAAATTTAAGACTCAGCCCCCTTTTGTAAAAAGCTAAGTTGTATAAGACCATATATGCCATTTCTCAATTGAGGGAAAAATATATTGTATTGGATTTTATTTTTATCAACATCATTGTTTAGTACAAAATATTTATCTTCTCTCAAACCTAGAAAAGCTCAAACCTGTTCAAGATCTCCCCGCCTTTCACTTCAAGTGGAATAATTTTATGTTACAGGAAATCATATTTTAATTCTGTGCTAAATCAGTTTCAAATGACTCAGAAAAGGAAACATCATTGTATGGAGTCTGGACACTTAGCAATATGGATGCTAGAATACACTCCTCCTCTTTCTCATGTAAGTACACTGGACCTCTGTGAGGTCACCCCTCTTTTCTACCCACCCAGTTTCTACTACCAGTTAGTATATCTGATTACAGAGAATATCGGTATCGATACTCTGGCTCTAAAATTCTGAAGAAAGAAAGAGAAGTGGCATATTACTGAAAGCATACCTAGAAATTCAGACCTACAGGCTCTTCCCTGAACACTTCCGCTTGGATACAAAATATTCCATGTCTATCTTCAACTCACCTCTTTGCTGCTACTCTGCTCGTGACACAAAATGGATCCTCTTCCACTGGAAGACTGGACAATTTAACCTTATCTTGTTGGAGGAGTTTCACCAAAATTAATGAGATGTTCTTATGTGAAGAGGAAACAGCAATTTTTAACAACAAAACTAGGTTTATTTTTAGAGACACAACTGATTGAGAAAAAAAAAAAATCCTTCTGTACTGAGACATGGCGTACGTGATCTCACCTTATGGGGAGTTTTTAGAAAATTCACTTTAGCTGTGAATTACATAAATGTTTCTGTAAAATACTATTTGGGGAACTTAAGAATGTGTTGTTCTTAGTTTTAACTATAAAGTCACCTATATTTTCTAACTAATTTTGGCAAGAAGCTTTTGATGTAAAGTAGATGCCTTTGTGAATAAATGTTTTCAGTATGCTTCTTTCAAATTAACACCATCTGCATACAAAGGAGTAAATTCATCTATTCAATTTATTGACCATCTATTTCATCATAAAAGCTCCATTCTACACAGCTTTTCATAGTTTATGAAACACATTTATATGCAGTACTGAATTTATATGGGCTTCCCTGATGGCTTAGTGGTAAAGAATCAGCCTGTAATGCAGAAGACAAGGGTTCAATCCCTGGGTTAGGAAGATCCCCTGGAGAAGGAAATGGCAACCCACTCCAGTATTCTGTCCTGGGAAATCCCATGGACAGAAGAGCTTGGCAGGCCACAGTCCTTTGGGGTCTCAAGAGTTAGAATAGACTTACTGACTAAACCACCACCAATTTATATTAATTTATATGCTATGACAATTAGAAAATGCATAATTCTTGCTTTTATTCCTTTTCATAGAGAAAGATGAAATAGGTTTATATGTGTGTATGGACATAATAAGACTTATAAAATGAGAGGTCAATAGAATCAATAAGATCTCAAAAAGTGTTTTTGTAGACTCTAATTCCTCAAATTTCCAATTTAATCCATTTATCCAGATTATTTAAATGAAGAAATTAGAATTCCATTCCTCTTCCATTGGGAGATTCCCAATACAGGTTTGAATCCTGCCAACTAGAAATCTGCTCCATATTTATAAAAGAACTTTGATTTCTTAGCTACCCATGCCTAATTTTTCACTATTTGCCATTATTATATTCTTCTGTTAATGGCACCTAATGGTACCTAACAGTTCAGTGGTACCTATTATTATTTACATTCTCTATTGTCAGTTCTGTCTCCTGACTGTATTTTATCTATATTTTTAAAAATCATGTCTTTTTTTTTAAACTTTTTATATTGGAGTATAGCCAATTAAGTAGGAGGACATGGCAACCCACTCCAGCATTCTTGCCTGGAGAATCCCCATGGACAAAGATGTCTGGAGGGCTACAGCCCATAGGGTCACACAGAGCCACAAACAACTGAAGTAGCTTAGCACGCCCATAGCCAACTAATAATGCTGTGATAGTTTCAGGTGGACAGCAAATGGATACACGCATCCATTCTCCCCCACACTCCCCTCCCATCCAGGCGGGAAAAAAAGGAAGCCAATTAGGGCATTACTTCAATAACACCTGTAAAGATGGACATTGAACAACAGACTGGTTCCAAATTGGAAAGGGAGTACGTCAAGGTTGTATGTTGTCACCCTGCTTATTTAACTTATATGCAGAGTATATCATGTGAAATGCCAGGCTGGATGAAGCACAAGCTGGAGTCAAGACTGCTGGGAGAAATACCAATAACCTCAGATATGCAGATGATACCACACTTATGGCAGAAAGCGAAAAAGAACTAAAGAACCTCTTGATGAAAGGGATAGAGGAGATTGAAAAAGTTGACTTAAAACTCAACATTCAGAAAACTAAGATCATGGCATCTGGTCCCATCGCTTCATGGCAAATATGTGGGGAAACAATGGAAACGGTGAGAGACTTTATTTTTGGGAGCTCCAAATCACTGCAGATGGTGACTAGCCATGAAATTAAAAGACACTTGCTCCTTGGAAGAATATTTATGACCAACCTAGACAGCATATTAAAAAGCAGAGACACTACTTTTCCAACAAAGGTCTGTCTAGGCAAAGCTATGGTTTCTCCAGTAGTCATAGTATGGATGTGATAGTTGGACTATAAGGAAAGCTGAGCACCAAAGAATTGATGCTTTTGAACTGTGGTGTTGAAGACTTGAGAGTCCCTTGGATTGCAAGGAGATTAAACCAGTCCATCCTAAGGGAAATCAGTCCTGAATATTCATCGGAAGGACTGAGGCTGAAGCTGAAACTCCAACAATGTGGCCACCTGATGTGAAGAACTGACTCATTGGAAAAGACCCTCATGCTGGGAAAGATTGAAGGTGGGAGGAGAAGGGGATGTCAGAGGATGAGGCAGTTGGATGGCATCACCAGCTCAATGTACATGAGTTTGAATAAACTCTGGGAGTTGGTGATGGACAGGGAGGCCTGGCATGCTGCAGTCCATGGGGTCGCAAAGACTTGGACACGACTAAGCGACTAAACTGAACTGAACTGAAAGATGATAGTACTGTGAACTAGAGTATAGCAGTGGATATACTGGAAGAAGATATATGGGTGGCAAGTAAGCTTCTGAAAAGATGTTTAATATCATTAATCACTAGGGAAATGCAAAATTGAAGCCACAATGAAATAACATTATACCCTTACCAGGAAGAGTAGTATATAAAAAGACTGATCAAACACTTTAAACAAATATAATTGCTGAAATATAAATATCATCATAAAAGAAGTTATTTTCATCCTGAATTTAAAACTTTCTAATTAAACTTATCTCTTCAAGAAAATCAGGATGGGGAACACATGTATACCCGTGGTAGATTCATGTTGATGTATGGCAAAACCAATACAATATTGTAAAATAATTATCTTCCAATTAAAATAAATAACTTTAAATTTTAAAAAAACATTAAAAAAAAGAAAATTAGAGATACCAAGGGTACACGTATCTCTTTCAATTCTAGTTTCCTTGGTGTGTAATAGCTAGGACATGGAAGCAACCTAGATGTCCATCAGCAGACGAATGGATAAGGAAGCTGTGGTACATATACACAATGGAGTATTACTCAGCCATTAAAAAGAATACATTTGAATCCATTCTAATGTGGATGAAACTGGAGCCGATTATACAGTGAAGTAAGCCAGAAAGAAAACCACCAATACAGTATACTAACATATATATATATGGAATTTAGAAAGATGGTAATGATAACCCTGTATGCGAGACAGCAAAAGAGAGACAGATGTATAGAACAGTCTTTTGGACTCTGTGGGAGAGGGNATGAGAAGGCTGGATGGCATCAAGGACTTGATGGATGTGAGTCTGAGTGAACTCCAGGAGATGGTGATGAAAAGGGAGGCCTGGCGTGCTGCGATTCATGGGGTCGCAAAGAGTCAGACACGACTGAGTGACTGAACTGAACTGATCCCATGGACAGAGGAGCCTGGTGGGCTATAGACCATAGGATGGCAAAGACTCAGCCATGACTAAAGTGATTTAGCATGCACATATTAATTATTTAAAATTCTTTAGCTCCTTTAGGCATTAATTTATTCAATCATTCAACTAACAGATAAAACTTGTAGTAGGCCTTCTTTGTGCTGGATACTAGAGATACAGTGATGAATAAGATATGGACTCTGACTTTGTAGTTTACAGACATTTCTGGCAAATAATAGTTTTCCAGGGCTCAGTGTTCTCTCCTCATCTCTTATGCCCTCTTTTTGCCCTCAGGTATATATAGAACAAACAGTGTCTTTGCATATTCTATCCATTTTGCTGAATGCCCTTCCATTCCCACTCTAGTTTTCTCTCCTCCAGACTATGTTAAAATATGACTTTTATGGTAGAATCTTTTTTATAACAACTTTATTGACATAATTCACATACAATTCCTCCATTAAAGTGTATCATTGAATGTGTTTTAGTATATTCATAGAGGTGGGCAACCATCACCTTGACCAATTTTAGAACATTTTTTCATGCCAAAAGAAAGTCCATACCCATTAGCAGTACTTCTCATTTGCCCTCAATCCACTCAATCCAAGCATCTACTAATCTTTCTCTATAGATGTGCCTATTATGAACATTTCATGTAAATGGAATCATACAATATGCTGTCTTTTGTGACTAACTTCTTCCACTAAGTGGAATATTTTCAGGGTTCAACCATGTTGTAGAATGTATCAGCACCTCATTCTTTTTTATGGCCAACATATAGCTGTACAGATATAGATAATCATATTTTATTTATCCCTTTATTAGTTGAAAAACATTTGGGTTATTAGTTTGTGGCTATTATGAGTAATGCTACTGTGAACACTCATGATTATGTTTTGTGTGGACATGTTTCATTTCTATGGGGTATATATGTAGTAGCAGAATAACTGGTCATATGGAAACTTTAAGTTGAAACTTTTGAGAAACCATCAGACTATTTTCCAAAGCAGCTGCATAGCTTATAATTCTACCAGTAATATATGACGCTCCAACTTCTCCATATCCTTGTCGACACTTGTTATTATCTGTCTTTTTGATTATGGCCATCCTAGCAGATGTGAAGTAGTATCTCCTTTTTGGTTTGATTTGCATTTCTCTGACAGCTAATGATGATGAGCATCTTTCCACGTGTTTATTTGCCATTTGTACATCTTCTTTGGAAAAATATCTATTAAGATGCTTTGCCTGATTTTGAATTAGGTTTTTATTATTAAATTGTAAGCCTGCTTTATACATTCTAGAAACAAGTCTCTTATCAGATTAGGTAATTGTAAAAATTTTCTCCCATTCTGTGGGTTTTCTTGCCACTATCTTGATGATGTCCTCTGAAGCACAGAAACTTTTAATTTTGATGATATACAGTTTATCTATTTTTTTCTGCTGTTGCTTATGTTTTCAGTGTCCTATCCAAAAAGCCATTGCCTAGTCCAAGTTCACAAAGATTTATGTCAATGTCTTCTTGCAAGAATTTTATAAGTTGAGCTCTTACCTTCAGGTTTTTCATCTACTTTGAATTTTCTTTTACACATAATAAAAGGTAGGGCTTCCCTGGTGGCTCAGACGGTAAAGCGTCTGCCTGCAGTACATGAGACCCGGGTTTGATCCCTGGGTTGGGAAGGTCCCCTGGAGAAGGAATGGCAACCCACTCCAGTACTCTTGCCTGGAAAATTCCGTGGACTGAGGAGCCTGGTAGGCTACAGTCCATGGGATCACGAGTCGGACACGACTATAAGAAAAGGTAGGGGCCCAACTGTTTTCTTTTACATCTGGATATCCAGTTTTCCCAGCATCATTTGTTATTTCATCCATTGAATTTTCTTATTATCCATGTTGAAAACTGACTGACTATTGTGTAAAATATTTTTGAACCCCTCCCCCNAAAAGGTAGGGGCCCAACTGTTTTCTTTTACATCTGGATATCCAGTTTTCCCAGCATCATTTGTTATTTCATCCATTGAATTTTCTTATTATCCATGTTGAAAACTGACTGACTATTGTGTAAAATATTTTTGAACCCCTCCCCCCCCGACCACAGTAAGCTACCCTTCCACTCAGCCCTCATCTCACCACATTTATGGTCTCACCAGACTATAAGAGTTGTGTGAATAATAAATACATTTTATTTCTCAATTCAACCCCAGTGCCTATTTATTAGTGACACCTGATAGGTTACCAGTAACTAATAGTTAGATAAATGGATTCATTAAAATGAGGCATTCACTCTCAGCTCACTCACAGCCTAATCATTTACGAAATCAAGGGGCCAGACTAAGTCATTGATTCTCAGTGCCCATCAAACTATTGCCCTTTATTATCTGATGTCCTTCCTTTGATCCTTCATATGTAGCCACTGGAACAAGGGAGAGAAAAGATAAAAATTACCCTCATGAATTTTATTGCTTTGTGGTTAGAAAGCATGGTCTGAAAACTGCCAAGCTATATGAACTTACTCTCAACAATCAGCAATGGTTGAGGGAAATGGGGGTGGAGAAGAGGAACTATAGCAGTTACAGTTTTAAAAATCCATGATTTGGATCCCTCTGAAAATACTGATGGAATATAATGATGGATCTGTGGTCATGCTGGCCCCTTCTGAGTTATAATTGAATGTGAAACGAAGTAGAGGTAAGAAGTAGAGGTGAAGCCCAGTTATTCTCAGTATGACTTTAGAATGCCTTGTAAAATCTTTCTCATTTTCTCTTCCTGCTTTGTTCTTCTTTTCCTCTTTTCTTCTTGTTTTTATAACTGGAACAACTCATGGTTCCTTTGTTCTCTCCTGGCTGATGAGGTAAGTCAAAGATATCCTAAACTCAGCATTTAGAGACTTCAGGCTCTGCTCAAGAAAACCCTGTTTATTAGTAAGTCTCACTTCTTATATTACATACTAGTGATAAATATATATATATATATATATATAATAGACACATATACTCATACATGTACCTATACATACACACACACAGATGTGTATTTATAGATTTTTAATACATAAATAGATATTTGATCCATTCATTTACCTTAACTCCCCTTTTAGATCAAAACATATATGGCTCTTGATATATAAACCCTTAAACAGCTTCAATTACTATGTACATAGTGGACTTTCAGTTATTTAGGGAAGAAATACTGACCCAGCCCTATTTTTCTGTGATAAACTTAAGTGTAGAGATAAGTTGAAAATGACAGACTAAAGTTTCTAATTCAAATTAGGATATGACAGTTACCTCTCAGTATGAGATTACTACATTAAGTAAGTCAGACAGAGAAAGATAAATATTACACCATTTAAACACGGAATTTAAAAACATGGTACAAATGAACTTATTTACAAAACAGATTCATGGACATAGAAAACAAGTTTATGATTGCCAAAGCGGAAAGGTGAGTGCGTGCTCAGTGGTTTACTTGTATCCGATTCTTTGTGACCCTTTGGACTGTAGCCGCCAAGCTCCTCCGTCCATGGGATTTTTCAGGTAAGAATACTTCAGTGGATTCGAAGAAGACTTCGAACCCACGTCTCTTACATCTCATGCATTGCAAGTAGATTCTTTACCTGCTAAGCCATCGAGAAAGCCCCAATGGGAAATGACATAGGGATAAATTTGGCATTTGGAATAAAAATGTACATACTACTACATATAAAACAGATGACCAACAAAAATCTACTGTGATAGATAGGAAACTATACACAATATCTTGTATAATAACCTATAATGGAAAGACTCTGTACATATCTATATACAGATATAACTGAATCACTTTGCTAGGGACCTGAAACTAACACAACATTGTAAATCAACTAATTTCAATAATTTTTAAAAAAAGAGGTATATTCAGATTTCTAAGCAGAAAATTCTGAGCAAGTGAAAGAAGGGCCTGAAAGAAAAGGTAGTACTTGCAATGATGGGACAAACTTTCATGTCAAGCAATTCAGTAATTCTTTCTCCTCCATCTTGTTAAGATTTCCCTAAAAGTTTCTACATCCCTGTCTTCCTTGGTTGCCACTCTCTCTAAGATAGGAGCATTACCTTGCATTTTATGGGGACCTTTCAATCACAACTTTACTCATGATTTCTGAAGCCAGGTTAATGCTATTACTTGCATGTTTTATTACCACAGGATGGGGGGAGGTGGGTGGAGAGTCAGGGGGAAGAAGAGAGCAAGAGAGAGAGGATGAGTGTGAATGAATATCAGAACTTCAGTTGTGAGTGGAGACAGTCTTACAGAAAAGAATTTTCTATTTCCCACAGGGAATGCCAAAAATTCCCAGGGAAGTATAAAGCAGGCTAGAAATTAGGATACTTCTGTTTTCTTGCCTATTCCCTAAAATCTGAATGTCAGTGTAAGTGATCCACTTAAATACAGATCTTAACAACAAAAAAAGGTTAAATTACCCTGACCATCTCTGAAGAATAGCAACATGAAAATCTAAACACCTTGCAATGTATAATAGTTGTGAGCACTCTGCAGTTAGTTACATTTAGGATCTCTGTCTAGGCAGTCTCTCAGGCTGGACTCTAATAAGGGTCAGGGAAACATGCCAGGGATATGTGAATTCTCTAACAGAATTAGGAATCTGTTCTCGTTCTGATGATTAAAAAATCAAAGTACAAAATATATCATATTCTAGGTCATCTAGATCCAGTATTACCATAGTATTTCATTCCAGGGCTCTGTTTATGAGATAGCACCAAAGAAAAATGGAAACTTAAAGCATCAACTATTAATGCCACGTCTCAAGGAGTTACCAATTTATTTCTGAGGATCAGGGGTTCACATAGATACAAAACCCTGGCTGAGAGTACTTAATTCTGCAGGCTTCCTGAAGAGTGACTTCTCCGCCAAAATACTGTTGAGAAGTTTGCTAGTGCCTATTATCTTTCCTATAGAACTTCATTCTTAATTCAGAGTAGATCTTTAATTCTTATTGCAGGTTGACTGATGTCTATCTTGTAACTTAATTCAGCTGTTTAAAGGCTAGACATTTTATTGCTCTAGCATTCATCATAATGAAAAGAATATAATCTAAAGCCGATAGTAAAAGTTCATTCTTATTGTAACAGAAATGTCATTTTATAAATCAGAGAGAATGGCAAGTTTGGAATAACACTTGAGACTGCACATAATTTTATTGATTTTATTAATACTTAATTCATATTTAAGAATAGCAGAAATATATTTCAGAGTAGGCCATTGCACCCCACTCCAGTACTCTTGCCTGGAAAATCCCATGGACGGAGGAGCCTGGTAGGCTGCAGTCCATGGGGTTGCTGAGTCAAACATGACTGAGTGACTTCGCTTTCACTTTTCACTTTCATGCACTGGAGAAGGAAATGGCAACCCACTCCAGTGTTCTTGCCTGGAGAATCCCAGGGACGGGGGAGCCTGGTGGGCTGCCATCTATGGGGTTGCACAGAGTCGGACACAGCTGAAGCGACTTAGCAGCAGCAGCAGATATATATTTGTTTCTGGAAACATGGGCATTCAAGACATAAAGAAAATTTAACTTTCACTTAGCCAAGCTTCTTACTTTACTGAGAAAGAAAATGAGGCTCTCAGAGGTTTGCTCAGGAAGTTAGCTGAAAAGTCAAATCAAGAAGTCAATCAAGTCTTTGGACTCACACTCCATAGCTAAAGTAATATGCTGTACAGTCTGTGTTTCGCCTTCCATTATCAGACATGTGGAAATGTTCTACAAATCATTAAGGTAACCTGTCAGTTCTCTTATTTCTAGGCAACTCATCCTACTCAATTCTAACACTTTATTTTTAAAGTAGGAATATACTTTGGTTTTAAAAAATACTTTTTATTTATTTATATTTGGCTGTAATAAAGTGAAGTGAAAGTCGCTCAGTCATGTTTGTCTCTTTGTGACCCCATGGACTACAGAGTCCATGGAATTCTCCAGGTCAGAACACTGGAGTGGATTGCCATTTCCTTCTCCAAAATTTAGCTGTGCCAGGTATTAACTGCAGCCTGCAGGATATTTAGCTACGGCATACAAATTCTATTATCCAAAATACTATCTTGAGAAGTTTGCTGTGGCCTAAAATCTTTCCAATAGAACTTCATTCTTAACTCAGAATAGGACTTTAGTCCTCACTGCAGATTCAGTTCAGTTCAGTTCAGTCACTCAGTAGTGTCTGACTCTCTATGACCCCATGGACTGCAGCACTCCAGGCTTCCCTGTCCATTACCAACTCCTGGAGCCTGCTCAAACCCACATCCAGAGTCGATGATACCATCCGGCCATCTCATCCTCTGTTGTTCCCCTCTCCTTCCACCTTCAANCTGACTCTCTATGACCCCATGGACTGCAGCACTCCAGGCTTCCCTGTCCATTACCAACTCCTGGAGCCTGCTCAAACCCACATCCAGAGTCGATGATACCATCCGGCCATCTCATCCTCTGTTGTTCCCCTCTCCTTCCACCTTCAATCTTTCCCAGCATCAGAGTCTTTTCAAATGAGTCAGTTCTTTGCATCAGGTGGCCAAGGTATTGGAGTTCCAGCTTCAGAATCAGTCCTTCCAATGAATATTCAGGACTGATTTCCTTTACGATTGACTGGTTGGATCTCCTTGCTGTTCAAGTGACTCTTAAGAGTCTTCTCCAACACCACAGTTCAAAAGCATCAGTTCTTCGGATCATTAGTGTTTAATCAGCATGTGGGCTCTAGTTCCTGACCAGGGATGGAACCCAGGCCACCAGCATTGGGAGCATGGAGTCTTAGCCATTGAACCACCAGGGAAGTCCCCTAACACTTAAATAAAATGTCATTTTGTTGTATGTCATCTGAAGTTTGAAAATCTTAAAATTATCTCATTACATAGAAAACACTGAAAAAGAAATGAAAAAACTCATACAAATATTCCCAAAATAAAACATGACTTCTGTGCCTGGTAGTAGGACATGCAGAATGTTGTAAGTAGGCAATTACACTGGGATTCTGGGACTGATACAAGCCTTTTTTCTATGGGCAATCTTTTAGAACAGGGATGTGGCAATTAAAATACTGAGGTCAGTGATACAAGCATGCTATGGAATCAAAAGATACATATATTCCTTGAATACTTACTTCCTCCTTCCCCTACAGGCCCATCTCAATTTCTTTGTTCAATCTGCCTTCTTTCAACCTACATGCCTTCATCTTCCACCCATAGTGGGCAACATCCTTACCATCCTTCAACTCTGTCCTCTCTCCTTCTCCTAAATCTGCTTACCCTTTTGTGGTTTGCTAATGACAGTTATTATGGTCTTTGACATATACTTATTTGGAAACCTATCTTATTGATACATATCCCCCTTTTCAAGAACAGAAGTTCACTGCTGAATAGGGAGCTCAGCTTGGTGCTCTAGAGGTGACCTAGAGGGGTAGGGTGAGAGAGCAGGAAGAAGGGGATATATGCATAGAGCTGGTTCACTTCCTTGTGCAGCAGAAACTAACATAACATTGTAATGGTGCTACTCCCCAAAAAACAACAAAAAAGAACAGAAGGTTATTGTAGGTCAGGATAGTGCATGCAATATATGGTTGTTGAATTAAAGAAACAAGTGAAGTCTAGGGCAAAAGGATTCTAAATTTATAACAGCATCTGTTCTCTTCAAAATATGACTTATCACTTTTCTTTTGAAAGCACTGGGTTGACCAGAAAGTTCATTCAGGTTTTGAACCCAAATGAACTTTCTGGCTAATCCAGTCCATGTAAATGATCACAGTAAAGTGATCTATGAAGAGAAGGCAGCAACACATAAAAAGCTTAAGATACTGTTAAGTGGAAAAAGTAAAAAACAAAATTATATCTAGGCTGTATTTACTACTTGAAAATAATATATATGCATATGGACAAAAAGTGGAAGATAAAACAGAAAAATGAAAACAATTTGCTCTATTGGGTGATAGAATCATTGGCTTCTGTGAATGTGCTTCTGTTTATACAATAAATATTGTTTTTAAATGTATACATATGTAGTAATTAGTAATATTTATACTGGATATTGGTACTAATATTTCTGGACTATAAATAAAGCAGCTGTAGCTGTCCTATGTCTAATATCATCCAGTTTCCCAGCCCACATGCAAACATAGTCAAAGAGTTGCTGCACATGGTGGTCACCAGAATTTTTGACTTTGTAGCTAGAGAAGATAATCTGTAAGGTTAGAAGGTTGGATCAACTTTTAAAGTCAAAATAAGTATGCCCCAAATTTTTAAGGACTGAAATATGTATCATTCACTGAAACTGATATACAGCAAAAATTACATTTCTTTAGAATCAATGGTTTGATGAATCTTATGACTTCCTTAAACACAAAAATGTTTTTTGACTTCTCTTTACAGTTTTATATTCCTTTCCAGAGGTAAGCATTTAGCTAAATGTTTATCCCATAACACAGATTATTTCTAAAAGGGCTTGCTTTGTTTCTTATTTGTACCATTATTGCTAAATAGCCCTGAATTGTTACTTTCATAACATTGTTTCTGTTTATACATTTGATTTTTTTTAAGATGTATTATTATGGTGAATAGCATTATCATCTTTTCTAGAAAATCAAATGACTTTTTTTGACCATATGAATTTCTATAGTGTTTTTATGAATGAGATATACATATACTGCCATGTAAAACCACCACCCAAATCATTATTAAAGTTATTCATGCTAAATGCCCCGAGGACCTGCAACTTGATATTCTTCCCTGGATTGATGTCGAACTGTTTCTTTGTTCAAAAAAATCAAACTTACTTTTTTTTATTGCTAATTTTCTGATCTTATGAATGTAATTATGATTTTAAATGAAGAAATTAACTTTATATGGTATTTCAGAAAAATAACAAATTGGTAATATTTTATTAATGGAGATATTTTAAATTATTCACATAATCCTATTTGTCCCATTCAAGCATCCCACGGCACAAGAACAAAAGAAGCTGATTTATTAGACATAGGCCAGGGTGAAAATTTTTCTCAGAATTCTTGGTTGAGCTGTGATAAGAACACAAATTTATCTAAGTATATTGAACAATGCTTTAGGGCATACTTAGGGAAGATGCTATTTTAAAAAAAAAAAAAAGCTTTATTGCATCACACACATGGAATCAGATTCTCCTCTCATGGGCTGTAGCCAGCATGAAGTTCACACTACATTAATTTGCACTTGTCGATATGCTACTTTACAAGTATTTTTGGGGCATGTTCAAATGTGTACTCTGGCTTTAAACTAGAATATAAACCCCCTAAGGGCAGGACCTGGGTCTTCCAGTTATCACCCCACACTGTCTAGTGTAGCTGGTGTGGGCAGGCCAAGCCCTCTGGAATGGCTACAGTCTAAGTGAGGAGCAGGGAGAGGAATGTGCTAAACCTCCATCACTGAAAGAGGGTGTGAAGAACACTGGAGAGCAACTCTGTCATCACCAGGACCAAGTGATTACATGTACGAACGGCGTGCCCAAGCGGCCCCTCCCAGTCATTTTTCAGAGCTAGAAGTGAGGCTGCAGGTGGTAGGTGGATAGTCTCTGAAGCCTAGCTCTCAGAAGCCATCCATTATCCCAGTATATTCCCCCAAACCTCCCTAAAGAGAGTATATGGCATTACAGACACATAAGAGAGAATAGAGCCGAACAGGATCTTATTTTAATCTGTAAGTGCTAAATTATGAATGATAGTGTAAGTGTTAGTCACTCAGTCATGTCTGACCCTTTGTGACCCCAGGAACTGTAGCCCCTCAGGTTCCTCTGTCCATGGAATTCTCCAGGCAAGAATACTGGAGTGGGTTGCCATTTCCTTCTCCAGGGGATCTTCATCACCCAGGGATCAAACCTGGGTCTCCTGCATTGCAGGCAGATTCTTTACCATCTGAGCCACTAGGGAAGCCCTAAATTACAAAAAAGACAAATATTAATACCCCTAGTAGCCACGTTAATACAGACAATGAAATGTTCCTAGGATGTTTCCAGAATCAAATAAAGGACAATGGACCTCAGAGATCCTTTAGTGGCTGTTTAAAGCTAAAAGTTTCATGATGTGTTACAGCAATCTATTTCAATCATCTTGCGGTCAGAAAATTCTTATTTTGGGCTACTGTAATTTCTAGTTGCTGTGATTAAATCTCTTTGTTCTTATTCTTTCCTTACTAAAGATCAAGAACAAGTGTTTAACTTTCTCTTTAAAATTATGTCAAGTCCAGAAAGACAAGTGAAGCAACGTTTCAGTCTTCTCTAAGTAGAAAGGNTCTAGTTGCTGTGATTAAATCTCTTTGTTCTTATTCTTTCCTTACTAAAGATCAAGAACAAGTGTTTAACTTTCTCTTTAAAATTATGTCAAGTCCAGAAAGACAAGTGAAGCAACGTTTCAGTCTTCTCTAAGTAGAAAGGTACAATACTTCAACTTTCCTTTCTTGCCTTTATTTCTCAGGCCTTAAGTAGGTCATACTTGAGGATACATAGGGCTTTCTCTCTACACAAAGCCATACAAAACAGATGTACTACTCCCAACAATCTAATGAACTAAAGTGAACTTATAACTCTTGTGTTGACACAGTCTACGTTTTTTAATGTCAGCATTAAAGTGTGGAGTCATGCTGCTGTAGATATAAACAACCCTCAAATCCTTTTTTTGCCCTAATTTTCTAGTAAAAATTTGCAGATTTACTTCTTTTGTATATGTGCTTTAGCCTTTAATATTTTCTTTGATTACCCCACTCAGGTAATTTTGAACTTCAACACTTCCTGTGCAATATTAGCCACAACTCCAGAGTGCTAACTTACACCATACTGATAAGAAAGTCTTATCTTTGACAGAAATTAAACTAATCTAAACATTTTGTACTATTATTACAAAACAATTTATGTATTTATATTTGTACCCCCATCCAAGCCATTACTAAGTCACATGCCTCTAATCAGACAATAACACAATGACCAGTCATATACCCATCTGCTGATGCCACTAGATGACGAAGAGATCAGGCATCAGGCACATCTCCTATACTGCAAAATACTCTAAAGCTGTTACGTTATACTTCAAGATTGGTGAGTCTTCAATCTCAAAGCTCCACATTCTAGAGGGCAGGGGAAACAAAAATTTTATCTTTTCCTCAGGGCAGGGGTTGGCAAGCATTTTCAGTAAAGGCTCAGAGAGCAAGTATTCCAGTTGTGGTGGAGCAAGCATTTCAGTTCAGCTTCTCAACTCTGCCTCGTGGCAGCAAAGCAGCCATAGACAGTAAATTAACAAGTGAGTGTCACCGTGCTCTGTGACAACCTGATTTCTAACAACTGCCTGCAGGTCAGAGCTGCCGGTGGGCTGTCGTTTGCTAGCCCTCTTCTACAACTAAGGGCACCTGTGCGTAAACATAAGCTCATATCTCTGTAAGCAGGCATGTATCTATGTGCATTAGCACGGTGGTCCCCAACCTTTTTGGCACCATGGACAGTTTTGTGGAAGACGATTTTAAAATTTATTTTTTAACTTTTAATTGGAGGAAAATTGCTTTACAGTGTTGTGCTGGTGGCAGACAGTTTTTCCACGGAAGGAAGTGGTGGGGCAATGGTTCTGGAGATAATGCAACCAGTAGGGAGTGGCAGATGAAGCTCCCCACACTCGCCCGCTGCTCGCCTCTTGCTGTGTGGCCAGTTCCCAATCGGCCTGGGACCACTACCAGTCCCAGGGATTGCGGACCCCTGCATTAGCACACCAAATCTCTGCCTGCTTATCCCCATAGCTAAGGTGGCTTCATGGGTGCGTGATCAGTGTGCTCATATAGGGACCTGTGTTTAGAAGGGCTCTTAACTTGCAGTTTAATGCTCTGTGGTCAACGTTTTAAAATTCTTCTTAATGATTTTATGTTGGAATCTGGGTTTTATCGGTGAAGTCTGATGGCAATAACGGAAGCCCCACTCACATCTGTGGTCCTGTCTGTCCACTGCCTCGTGGCCTGGACACTTGTTCCCTTTCAGTTTCCTCTTCCTGGCCCCTGCCTTGGGACCGTGCTGCCCTCCACCATGGACGGGACCAGGTCACAGCAGTGTTAGGGGGAGGAACATGTCTGCTGGGCTTCACTGGTGGCTGAGAATCCACCTGTAATGCAGGATTCCCGGCTTCGATCCTGGGTCTGGAAGATCCCCTGGAGGAGGGCATGGCAATCCACTGCAACATTCTTGCCTGGAGAATCCCATGGACTGAGGAGCCTGGCAGGCTACAGTCCATAGTGTCGCAAAGAGTTGGACACAACTGAAGCAACTGAGCATGCAGGCATGCACCCGAGTTCTGCTATTATCCTTTACATCTGGTGGGAGCCTGGATTTGAGCCTGAGAAAGGCTGGGTTGAGTATGTACATCCCTGACATCTGAGGGTGGGACATGGAGTTGACGACCCCTGCTCCTGCCTGACGGCACTACAGCACACTCAGTGACTCAGCGTGGAGCCTCTGCCCACCCTGACCCCAGCACGTGGAGGCTGCCCAGCTGACCCACCCTGGGATGAAGACTGACTGTCTGTTTTCCCCAGTGGGCCATGGTATTACAGGTTTTTTAGCTGGTGGCATGGGAAACCTGGAAACTGGACCCATCTGTATAACCAGTCATGGGGCACCGATGGGGGTCTGCAGCTCCCACCAAGAGTATCCCATGCTGCAGGGGGTCCAACACTAAATAGCAAATAAATGACATGCAGGAGGAGGGAGGAAGAGGGAAAGGAGAAAGGGGAGAGAGAGGAGAGAAGCCGACTGCAGGAGAAAGGAAAATGTTTCATAATTTATTCCCTTTAACATCACTTTTTTCCTGTTTTTAGGAACAAAGAACTTTGTATTTTCATTTTGTATTAGCCCCTAATCAGATTAGGGGCTGATTTAGGGGATGTCTCTGAGACTCATCCCCCAAAATGGAAGCTAATAAAGAAAACTTCACTTATGCATCACTCATTTCAGAGTCAGCCATCCTTCACGCTGCCAGGGCTTCCTGCCACCTTCCTAAATCTTAAATGTAAGGTTCTGAAATTAATTATATATTTTGAATGTCAGACTAACAGGCTCCTTTCAGAATATGATGATTGGGGTTGCTGCAAGGTAGCCATTTCCTTCAGATAGTTTGCTATAGGATTAATTCATATTTCCTTTGAAGTACCTTACAAATATAAAGCACTATCAAGACATTATGCTCGAAACTTACTGAAAACAACAGACAGGGAAAGGCAAAGGCAACATTTTTCTAAGATTTCCCTTTATTTTCTATTAAAGAAGATAACACCCTAACATTCTAACATACAAAAACATAACTATCTTCCTGATTCGAATAAGCTGACTCTACAGTCATTGTAGAGATGGTCAGAAAAAATCGAATATGGGTTGTGCATTATAGGATATTAAAAAATTACTGTTAATATTGTTAGGTGCGATGACATAGTGACTGTGAAAAAATTCTTCATAGATGTATACAGAGTTTACATCTGTGTATATCTGTATTTATTATGGGTGAAATTACATAATTTTATATATTTCAAAAGCAGAAGAGAAGGAAAATGACAGGAGAGGAAGAGAAGATGAAGAAAAGGTTGATAAAGATGACAAGGAAGATGAAGATGACAATGGAGACAGAAAGATAAAATGTGAAGTAGATGGAACAGAATTGCAAAATGAGGAACCTGTGTGATGGAGATGTGGAATTTCATTGTAATAGTCTCTTTATCTTCACAAATATTTTAAAATCCCCATAGTGGAGTGTGTATATGTGTCTAACTGTTGTCTATTAAAAACTTCTAATAAAAAATCAGGGCACAGATTTTTCATTCTTCTACATACCAAATGTCCTTTTTTTTTTTTTTTTTGGTGCTAGAAGCATCCTCTGAGGCTGGCAGGAGCTCTAACTGAAGAGATACAAAGGAGTTAGTTGATGGGAAAGATAATCTGCCCATCAGTTCCTGACACAATAAAAAAAGAGAAACGGAGAAAATGGGAGGAAGAGATTGTCATTGTTTTTCTCCTAACCTTGCCTTCTAATTATGCCAGAGTCAAGGCTTGGGTCACAAGGAAAATGACTTTGGTGCTCAACCATTTGCCCTATTTTGTAGACATCAAAAAAGCTCTTGTTCTCACCACATTCCAATCTGACAGTTTCCCACCTACTTTAAAAATGTATCAAGAGGCTAGATTAACAAAAATATAAATAAAAGGACCATATTACAAGGAACATCTTGTTTGTAAACATAGAGATAGCCTTCCTGTTATTCTGAATTGCATGATGTATAACACTTTAAAAGTTAAATCGCTTTATATTATTTTATAGGTATTGCAGATATATGTTCAACAGCCCAGCTTTTAAAAGTTAAATGTAAATTTCTCTCCTGAGTGCAGATGGTGGCCAAGCAAAGTAGCTCTTCAGTCCTAAAGACAGAAGGTCAGGTCATGGCTGAAAGACCAAAGAACAATTGCTGCTTTGCTACTCCAGATCATCCATGGAATGAGACACCACTACTTTCTTGTGCAACTGTCTGTTCAATTCAGAATAGTTACACAGAGTACCTATAAGATTTCCTCAAATTCTGTCTGAGAAAAAAATAGTATGCACATTGCATTACAAACATCTTGGAAAACTATTAGGAGATTTTATTCCTAACTCTGACATCCTAAAAAGGCATACCTCTATCTAAAAACAACATCGAAATCATTATAAAAACTGTTCAGGTTTCACTATTTAGCAGGTAATATTTACAAATGAAAACTGCTCCTTTTAAAAATCCTGCAGAATTTAGCCTCCACATCATTAGTAGTTAATTAAAATGAGATATAGTGAGAAAAGAAAAGTATTAAAATACTTCTGCATGTTATTCATTTTTAAGAGATATTATAATCTTATTGCTCCTATAGTATTTTTTCTCTCTAGAACATTGAAATGCAATTTTTAAATAGCTTGGAGACTCTACCTTATTTCAGTTAGTCTAAAATGTTATGCAAGCAGATGCTATAGAACAACAGGAAAGGCATATAATAATGCTAGGGAGCATGGCAATATGATACCTTTTTTAAAAAGCTATGATACATCAGAAAAGGAAAGTTCCGTGTTGGTTGGTAATACTAGACCTTCAGTTTCTGATATAAAGGATTTTTAATTCCACTATCAGGCACGCCCCCAACTGGATAGAATAAAATAGTGTCATTATTTGAACATAATGAAAGGTACATTATTTGTTAATAATGAAAATTCTTCTGAAAATTTAAAACTCACTATAACACTATGAATGTAGTGGTGCAAAAGCAGAATTTGATTTTGGCTGTTTGGATTTTATTTCAGTACCAGGAATTATAGCCACCACTTGAAAAACTTTTTGTACTAAATTTCATTATCACTTTCATTTTCAATACTTTTCCCGATTGTCTTTGCATTATTTGCATAGAGAGCTGATTGGGTTGAAAAACAAATATGTTGGAAAATTTGGTAAAAAAATGTTGAACTAGAATATATTTCAAAAAATTTACTTTGGGCTACCCCCTNTTTCATTATCACTTTCATTTTCAATACTTTTCCCGATTGTCTTTGCATTATTTGCATAGAGAGCTGATTGGGTTGAAAAACAAATATGTTGGAAAATTTGGTAAAAAAATGTTGAACTAGAATATATTTCAAAAAATTTACTTTGGGCTACCCCCTTTTAAACCATAGCGATTTCTTTAAAATAATGACACAGAATTCAGTCTTATTTTAATTGAATAGATTTATCAACCTGCTTTCACTGAACATAAAGAATGAAAGCTTTCAATGTTCTGTCACACAAAACTAAGAAAATCAAAAGTCAGTATATTTGGAACTGCCTCACTAAAAACTTTATCCATGTTGTCAATTAAAATTGAAGTATCTACATGATCTCAACAAAGATATAAAGTAAAACATCTGTTCAAACTTAAGTTGAAGTAAGTAACATTTTTTCCCTAACATTTCCAGTTTTACTGTATTTAGGTTTCCTGAACAAACGTATTCATGATAGTCTTAGTTAAAACTGGTTCCACTCTGCCAACAATCAATTTGATTGACATGTTTACATATCAACTCATCTCATCTCACAAATTTTAAACTTTTTCACTTAAAATTGGATTCAAGTTGGCATTTTTCAAGAACTTTATTTACATATATTTTAGGTTCAAAATGTGCATTAGAACATTTTTTTTTTTACTTTTTAAGTAATGGATACATATATCCAAATGTATATTTATGACCCGTCAGATTGGAATTTCATATGCATGCAGTTGTATTCTCACAACTTCATGTGAAAGGTGATAATTTTAGGCAACTGTATATGAAATTCTTTCAATAGTATAAATTGGATCATTCCATTAATTAGAAAGAATATAACAGTAATAAATGACTTAGGAATAAAATCACAAAAATTTCAGAAAAAAACATTAGTTATGTCTTTAATTGCTGCAGGTACTACATTTGTATCAAATCTTACCTGATCTTTAATTTCAAGATCCCTTTTAGTTTTTGTTCTGTACTCTCTGTGCTCCTTTTCGGCCTCATCCTTCTCCATTTTGGTTTTATTCAATTGATAGCGCATTTCTCCACACACCTGTTAGATTACAAAAACTAGATCAATAGCTACTGGAATCTACTAGGCAATGCCTGCAATCAGATCTTTTGGTGCCCCCTAGAGGTCATATGAATAAATAAAACAGAAGTTTTCTAAGAATGGCATTTTCTATTTGCATATTCAATATATTGTTAAGATGTGGAGGCAATATCAAATATTATTGAGTCTTGCAACTTCAAATTACAGATAAAGCAAAGCATAACCAGGGAACTCCGGTAACACGCACAAGAATTTTTCATGTAAAATAAGAGCTTCAATTGCATATGATCATATAAAATGCACTATCATTTCACTTTTAAATAGGTAAAATTATTAATTAAAATATTAAGCTATGTTATTGAAAAAACTATATTAAAAATTGATATAGTTTTTCTATATTAAAAACTTACCTTGAAATTCTTTATCAGTTAGGCTTTTATTTAAGGAAATTAATAAAGGAATTCTTCTTTCTGTTAATAGACTATATTATTAATATTTATGTATAGAGTAGAACCCAGTCAGTATTTACTGTAGGCTTTGTAGATAATGTCAGTCTTACCATGCAGGATACTATGTATTCAAGTTAAGAAAATTAAAAATCATAGACTGCAACTAAGTCCACTCTGCTTTTAAAATAACTATGGCGTTTAACATTAAAGGAAAATATACATGTAAGTGAAATGATTTTAATACAGTATTAAATAATAAACACATGTAGTAACTAAAAATTATGTATCATCCTTTACATATTCTTTCAATCCAGGGCATCTCCATACAGATAAATACATTTGGAAAATGCAATTAGCAGACAAATCTAAGTAAAGAAGTTACAAACTTCTGAGACAACTGAGAACTTGTAGGAAGATCAAATAATACATGTCTGCTAAGTCAGTTTCTAAGTTACAAATATGAGATTTTAAAAATGAGGTATCATTCAATGACTATTTCTACCTGAAACTTTTTAATTTTGGTAGTTCTCCAAAGTGATTATGAGAATTTTAGAAATTAGTTTCATCATTATTGAAGTTTTAGAATCTTGTAAAATCTATACGCATTTCCTATGTTCAAATAAAAAATACCTTAAGACTAAACTAGTCTGTGTTTGAAAATTGCAGTGACAAGATAGAAGAAAAACTAAGTTTCTACTTAGTGACCCTCAAAAAGCTTTTAAAAAATGAATAAAATTACTAAAAACTGTATTTGAAATTCAGATATCTTCAATATGTGAGAGGTGATCCTTTCAATTTTAAAAATATTAATAATGAACAAAAAATTATTAGTCAAAGCTAAGTAAAACTTAAAAATCAAGAACTACAGAAAAACATGAGAGGATCCTTAATTGTCTTCCTTCACTATTTCAATCTATTTGATTTACATATAAGAATATAATTTAAAAATCCAAATTATAATACCAACACATAACAACTACACAGTCATGGTACTTAAAACTCAATATCAGTACAAAATTATCATATATAATAACTATCTTAAAAATTAAGTCCTATTTAAAGTAAGTGTATCCCTTAAGTTTATTTTTAAAGTTTCCCTGCCTCACTAATTTTGGTTTAAAATGCATTTGTTAAATTTATTCGTAACACTTAAGTTTCATCTAAAATAAATCAACAAATTTAGTTTAACTAGGATTATATTATCCCAGAGTTTGAAGCAATCACAAGGCACTCCCCTGATGTTTGAGTCCTTTTGAACAGTTCTAAAGACAGAGTAATCATTCTTTACTGTCCATATTTCAACAGAAAGTTCTCTCCTTATACTGAACTAAAAATCCTCATGTAGCTCTCACCTATTATCCAGGTCAATCATTTCTATCCCTCTGTACCAGTTCCCTTACGTCTGCCCCCTACTTCTACACAAACACATCAATCATACTGGCAAATATGATATTTTAAGCTTTGCATGAACTAGCTGGAATTTTAGAAAGCAAATGAAGAACTATGTAAACTCAAGGGAAAAAAGAAAAATTAGGCTTCCTTTCCTAAGATATATTAAAGATAATTCAAATTACTGAGTTATAAAGCAATAATGGCGTTAAAAATGTGTCAGAATTTGGGAAAATATGTTGAGAAATAAAATAAAATATGGAATGAGTGTGCATTTTAACAAAATTATCTAGTATGTATTGATGAAAAACAAACTGATTTAATTTATTACATCATGCATATCCCTATTGAGTTACTTCATCTTAAACCAATGATTACTGAAGTCTACATAGACCTCTAGTGTTTCTTAAACATGTACCTTAGCCACTTAATGACCATTAAACACTTCAGTTCCTGGTTCACAAGTCTGTGGATGCCCATAGTGCAGACACTGTGATAGCATAGTGTAAAGTATAAATTTAAGGACCAATAGAATAAGAAGTTGTAGCATTAGAATCTTGATTTTAAAGAACAGGTCTGAAAGGAATGAGAGGTAGAGAATTTTTTTTATGTTAAACACACCTTTATGTTGTAAATAAATGTATGTCTTTTAGTATTATTGAGAAAACCAAACTTATACCATCTCTGGGGAAAAAAATTACCCCTAATTGACTAATTTAGTAATACAAGTTTTATCAAATACTTAATAACTAAAGTAATAAAATTTGCCTATTTACAAGTTTGTCTCAACAACTTAACCCTTAAGTTCTTTGAGGACATTGTTTGTGTCTAACCCATCTTCTTATTTGCAGCACTTAGCAAAGGGCCTGATGATAATAAATAAATGCTTGCTGAATGACCATTATGTGGATCTTTACTATCTCGAAACAAAAAAAATAAAATTTCTGGTCCAGACTTCTTTCTGAGATTTACAGACTAGGAAAAAATTTTCAGAGAAAAGATTTACATAATTAGTAAACTAAAATATCTCTTTGTACCTTTGTGACATCCATTTCCTGGGAAGCAAGCTGGTTTTGAATTTCCTCGAGTTGATGAACAGCTGAAATCTTCTCTCTTGTAAGCTTTTCCACCTCTGCCTCCAGTTGGGCAATATTCTGAGATAGGGTCAACATCTATAACAGGAAATAAAAGTCCTAAATGATAATGTCATTTGACAAAATAAATATTTAAAACATCACATCTTGAGTTAACAGAGTCTCAGCATGGCCACTGGACTCTCTTAAGTCATTTCCCTGTGGATGGGGTATCTCCAAGAGTCTGCATTCTCAATTCATCAATCTCCCTTGACTACACCTCATATAATTACTTTTTTCCCCTAAACTTTTAAGATTTACTCTCTTGGCAACTTTCAAATATACAATGCAGTATTGTTAATTAGAGTCACCATGTTTTTTATTTTTAAAAGATATGTATGTATGTATTTATTTGGCTGCACCAGGTCTTAGTTGCAGCATGCTGGATCTTTGGTTACAGCATGTGGTATCTATTTATCTGATCAGGGATGGAACCCTGTCCTCCTGTATTGGGAACACCAGAGTCTTAGCCACTGGATCACCAGGGAAGCCCCACCATGCTTTTTAAATATTAAAAATAGAATCAATGAGCAGACATATTATGAGAAATTTCCATATGCTATACTAGGTCTCTAATACCAGAGTTTATGAATTTCTAAGCACTTTAGAAAGACATGTCTAATATCTGAAAAATTCAATAAGAATATAAAATAGTATTTTTTAAAAACACTAAGTATTTTAGTAATTTTGTATTGAGGCAGACACAAGAATAAAGGTGCTGAATTTATCCTCTGTGTTAAACTATATTTAAAATTTTATTGATATATTCTTTATCAACTAAAATTATTTACATGCATTGTGCTTAAGACATCATATTTTTTTGCTATCTGTTGCCTCATTAGACTAGAAGTTCCTCAACAACATATTCCTTAAGAGGCATATGATTAATGTTTGATGAATTTGAATTGTTAGAATAAATGGCTTTTCTGAGGGACTCTATGATAGCAGGTGCTTAGTTTTTCTTCTAAGGGTTAGAAATGCGCCTTGATTTAACCTTCATAGTTTTCAGTTTGCAATTACATTTTAATTTCTGCTCTGGTGAGTCAAATTTTTCTAGGCAATTAGTTTCTCATTTGTATTAGCACTTTTAAAGTAATAAAGAAATGCTACCTTGCCCCCAGATCAAAACATATTTATTCATTTTTAATTAGCCAAAACAAAAACTGATAAAACTGATAACAAACTTGACATAATATTTAAAATCTACCACTGTACACTAACATAGGTGTGAATTCAGTTTTACAACAGAAATCAGTAACTATAAAGTTTGTAATAAAAATCAAGATTGCCTTTGGCAACTAACTAAAATTGAAAATATCAAAATAATGAGCCTGGGTAGCTATTTTCTAATTTAGACAGTAGAGGTATTATTTAACTTGTTTAGGGATTGTGGGAAATTGTACATTTATCATCAAGAAATTGGCTACAAATCTAAACTGCATGAAAATTTCTTTTATTAATACCAAGCTATGAACTATCCTTATGCAGATTACAATCTGAAACAAAAATTAAAGGTCAAAAGAAGTTAACTGTAACAAATCAAAAATACTAACAAAATTTCCTTAATTTAAAAATTCAAGTGCATGAGTAAGCATATTATGAATATGTAATTATAGCTTTTCTGGAACCTTACAATAACAACATACTTTAATTACCAGCTACTAAAAAATTCATGTATTATTTATGTGAATCTTATGGCAAATGTATTAACATTGTGTGGCTTTTTTGAAGTAAATGTGCAGACATTTATTTTGCTAGTGGAAAATTCCANCAACATACTTTAATTACCAGCTACTAAAAAATTCATGTATTATTTATGTGAATCTTATGGCAAATGTATTAACATTGTGTGGCTTTTTTGAAGTAAATGTGCAGACATTTATTTTGCTAGTGGAAAATTCCAAGTCAGCTTCTATAGGATGTGACAAATCATGCACTTTCCACATGATTCCCTCCCTCTGCCACCCATCACTTGTTTCTTCTACCCACTACCTGTCTGCTCCCTTCTGTCACCCACTTCTCGGAGCCTCCCCTCCTATTGACACACCTTCTTTTTCCCCATGCCCACCATCTGGAAGTCAACATTACACTGCAGGAACTTCGCCATCCACATCTGTTGCAGAGGCAGAAGTAACACAGACAGCTGCAACACTGCTGGAGGGTCAGGGTGTTGACATCAAGTAAGTCCTTTAAACTTTGACAGGGGCAAGCAAGAGACAAGGACACCCAGGATGGGAGAGCTTGATAGAAGTTTCTACAATGAAGCAGTCCCTGGTGTATTGAACATAGTATAAAATGGCATTCCTCATTTAAAAAGGTACAAGAATTGGGGATTCTAGCAATAGGCTATTATCAAGAAACCAACTGAGAAAATTCACAAACCACAGGGGGCATTCAATAAATAGACTGAAGAACTGATTGAACTAACACTCTTAGTGTCTTAGTGCAACCAAAGACCATTACTGATGCCAACAGGCACACTCACAGCAAGAACTGTTCATGGAGGAATGATTCAAAATCTGTCTAGGTGGAAGGCATCTGCTCTTCTAGAGCTTCCCACATAAATGAAAATTTTAAAGTAGTAGGAAGAAAGGGAAGAAGAAAAATAATAAAAAGAGAGAAAGAATATACAAGTCTCAGAGGCAAGCCCACCACAAGGAAAGCAGGGACACTTGCTCCAACACTAACCACGAGAACTTAAAATGTGATTGTTGAGACTTCCTACTAAAGTAACTTCTGGTGCTAGGCAGTGTGATAATATTCTTTTTTTTTTATTTTATTTTTACTTTATTTTACAATACCGTATTGGTTTTGCCATACACATGAATCTGCTACGGGTGTATACGAGCTCACAATCCTGAATATATAATATTCTTTTTTAATCCCCTTGGAAAAGGAATGTATTGGATTAACTTTCTGTTGAAAAAAATGAAAACTAAGAATTTCCCCAAATTCATTTAAGTTAATAAATAAAAAAATAAATCTGGACTTTATAATAAAATGTATCAGCTTTTACTAACACAAAGGTCCAAGAAAGCTACCCAATAGAGCTAAATCTTTCACTAGAGAAGGATAATAGCCACAAACTAAAATTTTTTTAATGTCCACCCTAAGCCAGGTAGTTTGNGAGAATCCCAGGGATGGGGGAGCCGGTGGGCTTCCGTCTATGGGGTTGCAAGAGTCAGACACAACTGCAGCGACTTAGCAGCAGCAGCAGTATTCTTATATTTGCAACTAAGTGCATCACACTTTCCTGTCTTCTCCAATTGAACATGCTCAGCTATTTGGAGCAGTGGAAAGAAACCAGGCTTAGAGTCAGAAAAGGAGGATATGTTTCCTGGTTAAGCCTCTTCCACAGACTGGGATGGCGTGTTGGCACATCCACGAGCTCACTTTCCTCAGTGAAATGCAGGGTTAATTACACTTGGCTCTAGTAGAAGGATAACATAACAGCAGACTCATTTAATGCCCACGTGCATTTTAAATCTTTACAAATATGAACTCATTTGATCCTGACACCTACCTTTCAAGTGGTTGAGAGGGCCCTCACCAAGCCTGGTCTGGCTCCCCTGCCCTCTGACCTTGCATCTTCTGATGGTTGGTTGTCCCTTTTTGCTGTTTTAAGTGCACTGGCTTCTGGCAGTTGTATTCCCCTCCCTTTCCATGAGCTGTTTCTTTCTTTTTTCCTTTCAGTGTTATTGAGATATAATTGATATAAGAGCACTGTATCAGGTTAAGGTGTATAGAATCATGGCTTGACTTATATATCTTGTGAAATGATCATCACAGTCATTTTAGTTAACATCTGTCATCTTATATAGATACCAAATAAAAAATGTTTGCATGTGCTCTTTCTTACGTTTTGTGGTCTAGGAAACCAGATGGTCAAGACTGTTATCCTTTTATCCAAAGTAATAGGACACAGACCCCATGAGGGCCTGAGTAGTTTTCCTGTGATTCATGTGTATGAGCTGGAGTTCATGATTTTTTTTGACATTTACTTAAACTAAGTGGCAGTTCAATTTATTTCCTAGCTTTTGACAAAATCTTCAGAGGTCTTGCCCATGCTCCCAGGGTAAAATGAAAATTCAAGGTTCTCACACAGAGTTCTTGTCTGCTTATAAGAGCAACAACCTGTGTCACCTCCATTATCTCCACCTCTAGTCACGTGGCTTCCCTGTTAGCTCAGCTGGTAAAGAATCCGCCTACAGTGCAGGCGACCCCGGNATTTATTTCCTAGCTTTTGACAAAATCTTCAGAGGTCTTGCCCATGCTCCCAGGGTAAAATGAAAATTCAAGGTTCTCACACAGAGTTCTTGTCTGCTTATAAGAGCAACAACCTGCGTCACCTCCATTATCTCCACCTCTAGTCACGTGGCTTCCCTGTTAGCTCAGCTGGTAAAGAATCCGCCTACAGTGCAGGCGACCCCGGTTCGATTCCTGGGTCAGGAAGATCCTCTGGAGAAGGGATAGGCTACCCACTCCAGTATTCTTGGGTTCCCCTTGTGGCTCAGCTGGTAAAGAACCTGCCTGCAATGCAGGAGACCTGGATTCGATCCCTGGGTTGGGAAGATCCCCTGGAGAAGGGAACAGCTACCCCCTCCAGTATTCTGGCCTGGAGAATTCAGGCCTGGGTCACAGAGTCGGACATGGATGAGCAACTTTCACTTTCTTTCACTTTCTAGTCACACGGCCATGGGCCCTGACACTCCAGGCTCTCCATCTCACCCTCAATATTATGTCTTCTTACTTCTCTCCTTTGCACCATGCTCTTTTCCTTGTCCCCTGTTTCTTCTCTGTTCTTCACCTGGTGGATTCCTGTTTGTCTTTCGGGACACTCATTATCACCATCTGGAAACCCTTCTCCACCTGACTGCAGGGTTACCTACTCCCTGAGCTCTCCTGGCCAACATACCATTGTATTGTCATTGATCCTTTACCTCCATTATCCCCGTCATCCAGGTCCACATCTTGAGCAGTGGCCCAAGGGCAAAGTTGTCTTCTCCTTGCTTTCCTTAAGGCCTAGCCCTGTATGTGGCACACAGTAGCAGGTTCTTAGTGTACGCTGGCTGACTCACTGCTTGCACCATTGTTACTAAGCTGCAAAATGTTTTATGTAGCACCATGATGGCAAACCAGTCAATCCTAAAGGAGATCAGTCCTAATTACTCTTTGGAAGGACTGATTCTGAAGCTGAAGCTCCAACAGTTTGGCCACCTGATGCAAAGAACTGACTCATTGGAAAAGACCCTAATTCTGGGAAGGATTGAAGGCAGGAGGAGAAGGGGATGACAGAGGATGAGATGGTTGGATGGCATCACCCACTCGATGGACATGAGTTTGAGCAAGCTCTGGGAGTTGGTGATGGACAGGGAAGCCTAGTGTGCTTCAGTCTGTGGGGTCGCAAAGAGTCAGACATGACTGAGTTACTGAACTGAACTGATGATGGTAGATCTATACATTCTTATTGGTAAACTCCTTATACCTCCAGGTGTAGTTGTTGGGAATCTTGATTTTTTTTTTTTNACATGTACCCCAGTGTTCATCGCAGCACTGTTTACAATAGCCAGGACATGGAAGCAATCTAGATGTCCATTGGCAGACGGATAGATAAGAAAGCTGTGGTACATATACACAATGGAATATTACTCAGCCATTAAATAGAATGTATTTGAATCAGTTCTAATGATGTGGATGAAACTGGAGCCTATTATACAGAGTGAAGTAAGTCAGAAAGATAAACACCAATATAGTATACTAACGCATATATATGGAATTTAGAAAGATGTTAATGATGACCCTATATGCGAGACAGCAAAAGAGACACAGACGTAAAGAACAGTCTTTTGGACTCTGTGGGAGAAGGCGAGGTTAGCTATTCTCTCTTTCTGTGAGAGAATAGCACTGAAACATGTACATTATCATATGTAAAACAGATCTCCAGTCCAGGTTCAATGCATGCGACAGGGTGCTCAGTGCTGGTGCACTGGGATGACCCTGAGAGATGGGATGGGGAGGGAAAGAGAAGGGGGGTTCAGGATGGGGAACACATGTACACCCATGGCTGATTCATGTCAATGGATGGCAAAAAACACTACAATATTGTAAAGTAATTAGCTTCCAATTAAAATACATAAATTAATCTTAAAAAAAGAGAGAGAGTTTAAACTTTATCCATGGGGTTAATGAGAGACATGAAAGGATTTTAAAGAAAGAGACTGACTTATTGATGGATTAATTTTAGAAAGAGCATCCTTGGATCTTTGGGTAAGAGAACAAATGAGAAGGAGGTGAGACTGGAAGCAAGGAGACCACGTGGGGCTGTAGGAATCATCCAAGGGTAAGATATGGAGAGCAGTGGGATGGAGAGACAGGGCACCATTGGTAGGGATCTGAATCTCTAGAACTGGATAACTTAGTGATGAACAGGGTGAGGGAGAAGGAGGAGACAAGGATGACAGCAAGATTTCTGAGTTGGGCAGCTGGATGAATGAACAGTAGTTCTACTGTGAAATGGAAGGTAGGAAGTGAAGCTTGTTTGGGAACTCACTAGAGAGTGAAAGATTTAGGAATCAATACCATATATATGGGGCTTCCCAGGTGGCTCAGTGGTAAAAGAATCCATCTGCCAATACAGGAGAGACAGGTTCAAGCCTTGGGTCAGGAAGATCCCATGGAGAAGGAAATGGCAACCCATTCCAGTATTCATGCTTGGAAAAACTTATGGACAGAGGAGCCTGGTGGACTACAGTCCACAGGGTTGCAAAGAGTTGGACATGATGGAGCATGCACTCATGCACAATGTATATGAAATTAAAGCCACAGTAGTGTTGCTGCTGCTGCTGCTAAGTCGCTTCAGTCGTGTCCGACTCTGTGTGACCCCAGAGACAACAGCCCACCAGTGCTACAGTAAAGAAACGAAGATCCAGCACAACCAAAATAATTAGATAAATTAAAAAAAATTTTAAGCCACAGTAGTGCTCAGTTCAGTTCAGTTCAGTTCAGTCGCTCAGTCATGTCCGACTCTTCACAACCCCATGAATCGCAGCACGCCAGGCCTCCCTGTCCATCACCATCTCCCGGAGTTCACTCAGACTCACATTCATCGAGTCCGTGATGCCATCCAGCCATCTCAACCTCTGTTGTCCCCTTCTCCTTCTGCCCCCAATCTTTCCGAGCATCAGAGTCTTTTCCAATGAGTCAACTCTTCGCATGAGGTAGCCAAAGTATTGGAGTTTCAGCTTTAGCATCATTCCTTCCAAAGAAATCCCAGGGTTGACGTCCTTCAGAATGGACTGGTTGGATCTCCTTGCAGTCCAAGGGACTCTCAAAGAGTCTTCTCCAACACCACAGTTCAAAAGCATCAATTCTTCGGCACTCAGCCTTCTTCACAGTCCAACTCTCACATCCATACATGACCACAGGAAAAACCATAGCCTTGACCAGAAGGACCTTAGTCGGCAAAGTAATGTCTCTGCTTTTGAATATACTATCGAGGTTGGTCATAACTTTTCTTCCAAGGACTAAGCGTCTTTTAATTTCATGGCTGCAGTCACCATCAACAGTGATTTTGGAGCCCCCCA
>SJYV01018039.1:622419-633916 GCA_006410875.1 Neotragus pygmaeus
TGCAGGCATATTGAGTGCAGCACTTTCACAGCATCATCTTTCAGGATTTGAAACAGCTCAACTGGATCCCATCACCTCCACTAGCTTTGTTCGTAGTGATGCTTTCTAAGGCCCACTTGACTTCACATTCCAAGATGTCTGGCTCTAGATTAGTGATCACATCATCATGATTATCTGGGTCATGAAGATCTTTTTTGTGCAGTTCTTCTGTGTATTCTTGCCACCTCTTCTTAATATCTTCTGCTTCTGTTAGGTCCAGTCTAAAGCTCTATGCTAAACTCTAGAACCTCCTATCAAGGTGCTTTCTGGATGTGTCTCTTTCATTACTTCAAAGGCACCTTAAACTCAGACTAACCTAAAAGGTACACATCATCATTTTCCCAAATCAAGAATATTGATTCAGAGAAATCAAAAAAGAGAAACTTTTAAAGAGAATAAGAATAAAAAAATAATTCATGAAAAATAGCATTAGGAGGTCTCCAGTGAACATAGCAATGGTAATTTCATTGACTATGGGCATGGGAGCTGAAATGCAATGGGCTGATGAGTGGTGAGAAAAAGGCAATGCATGCTTAGTCGTGTCTGACTCTTTGCATCCCACTGGACTGTAGTCCACCAGGATCCTCTGTCCATGGAATTTTCCAGGCAAGAATATTGGAGTGGGTTGCCATTTCCTACTCCAGGAGATCTTCCTGACCCAGGGATCAAACCTGCATCTCCTATGTCTCCTGCACTGGCAAGTGAGTTCTTTACCAGTAAGCCATAGAGGAAGCCCCCCAAAGACAATATATATGGACAAATCTTTCAAGAAATTTGACTGTTAAAGAAAAGAGCAAGGAGGGATATGGAATTACTAAGGTGGTTTCCAGTCTTGGCTGCACACTGGAATCACCTGGACAATTTTTTAAAATCACTGACACCTGGATCCTACCCTCAGCTATTCTCCCATAATTCATTTGGCATTCAGCCTGGGTGAATGAGAGTTTTGGAACTTCTACATAGCCAAGATTGAGAATGACTGGATTAGAAGAAAAGAGACTATTTTCCTGATGATAAGGAAAAGGTTACAGTGAAATAAAGGTTGAAGATTCAAAAGGTAGTGGGGAACAAATGGAAATAGGTCCCTGAGGTGGTTGAGGGGCATGGGAACCAGAGCAAGTGGAAAGGATGAAGTCACTCCCATCTGACAGGGTTGCAGTGCAGGTGAAATTTTACTTTAGGCAGAAGTGAAGGGAAAAATAAGTAAGTTGAGTGGTTACCATCTAATGGCGTCAACTTTCTCTGTTACTTAGGTAAGTAGAGGCTCTCTGCTGAGAATGAGGGGAAAGGTAGTATGGTAGAGAACCTGAGAAGAATTAAAGTGATTTGAATTAGTCTTTGAAAAATGGGTCTTAGAAACCATCATTTCACACCTGGACTACTGTAATTACTTCCCACTTGGTCTAAGACGTTTATTCTGGTCCCCCTTCAAACCTATGGACAGATGATTTTTCTCAAATATAAATGGCTTCATGACACTGCCCAGTTTAAAGCCATTCAATGGTTTGTTGTTGTTGGTATTCAGTTGCTAAGTCATGTCTGACACTTTGCAACTCCATGGCTGCAGCATGCCAGGTTTCCTTGTCCTTCAGTTCAGTTCAGTCGCTCAGTCGTGTCCGACTCCTTGCGACCCCATGAATCGTAGCACACCAGGCCTCCCTGTCCATCACCATCTCCCGGAGTTCACTCAGACTCACATCCGAGTCAGTGATGCCATCCAGCCATCTCATCCTCTGTCGTCCGCTTCTCCTCCTGCCCCCAATCTCTCCCAGCATCAGAGTCTTTTCCAATGAGTCAACTCTTCGCATGAGGTGGCCAAAGTATTGGAGTTTCAGCTGCTGTAGCATCATTCCTTCCAAAGAAATCCCAGGGCTGATCCCCTACAGAATGGACTGGTTGGATCTCCTTGCAGTCCAAGGGACTCTCAAGAGTCTTCTCCAACACCACAGCTCAAAAGCATCAATTCTTCAGTGCACAGCACACTCTCACATCCATACTTGACCACAGGAAAAATCATAGCCTTGAATAGATGAACCTTAGTTGGCAAAGTAATATCTCTGCTTTTGAATATGCTATCTAGGTTGGTCATAATTTTTCTTCCAAGGAGTAAGCGTCTTCTAATTTCATGGCTGCAGTCACCATCTGCAGTGATTTTGGATTCCCCCAAAATAAAGTCTGATACTGTTTCCACTGTTTCCCCATCTATTTCCCATGAAGTGATGGGACCGGATGCCATGATCCTTGTTTTCTGAATGTTGAGCTTTAAGCCAACTTTTTCACTCTCCTCTTTCACCTTCATCAAGAGGCTTTTTAGTTCTTCTTCACTTTCTGCCATAAGGGTGGTGGCATCTGCATATCTGAAGTTATTGGTACTTCTCTTGGCAATCTTGATTCCAGCTTGTTTCTTCCAGTCCAGCGTTTCTCATGATGTACTCTGCATATAAGTTAAATTAGCAGGGTGACAAGATACATCCTTGACGCACTCCTTTTCCTATTTGGAAACAGTCTGTTGTTCCATGTCCAGTTCAGACTGTTGCTTTCTGACCTGCATACAGATTTCTCAAGAGGCAGGTCAGGTGGTCTGGGATTCCTATCTCTTTCAGAATTTTCCACAGTTTATTGTGATCCATACAGTCAAAGGCTTTGGCATAGTCAGTAAAGCAGAAACAGATGTTTTTCTGGAGCTCTCCTTGTCCTTCACCATCTACCAAAGTTTGCTCAAACTCATGTCCATTGAGTCGGTGATGCCATCCAACCATCTCATCCTCTGTCCCCCACTTCTCACCCTGCCCTCAATCTTTCCCAGCATCGGAGTCTTTTCCAATGATTCAGCTCTCTGCATCAGGTGGCCAGAGTATTGGAGCTTCAGCTTTAGCATCAGTCCTTCCAATGAATATTCAGGGTTGATTTCCCTTTAGGATTGACTGGTTTGATCTCCTTTCTGTCCATGGAACTCTCGAGAGTCTTTAGCACCACAATTTGGAAGCATCCATTCTTCAATGGTTTACCATCACTTTTTGGATAACATTTAAAATCTTTCACATGGATTTTAAGATCATTCATGATTTGGTCCCTGCATATTTCTCCAAACTCATCTTCCATTACTCTGTCTCTTACTGCCTATGCTCACCTAAACTCTCTCTAAATTCCCCAAAAGGATTATGCTTTGTAGCTTCCGAGCCTTGGGAGTATTGTTTTTCTGGGTCTGAAACTTCCCCTCAACTCTTCCCCTGACCACTCCTACTCAACTGCTTTGAGTCTCACTTGTAAAATCTCATGCTTAGGAAAATCTTTCATGACTGTGTACACTAAGTCATATTTGCCTGTTATGCATTTTCATGGTAATCTATACTGCACCTTCATGCTTTTATCACAGCGGTAAAAACTCATTTGTGGAAATATGTGCTTAATGTCTACCTCTCCCACTAGCCTATAAACTCCATGGGGGGAGTGCACTGGTCCTGTGATGATGACATTCCTAGGACCTCCAGTTAGTACCTGTTGAATCCCTAAATGAACAGGAGAGAGAGGAATGTATAGGAGGACTGCTAGAAAGCACCGAAAGAACCATGGACACCAAAAATCATAAGGGTATGGTGTTGTCATCTGCAAGATTGCAGCATTTTTCTTCACCAGCCGAGATCATCAATCCAAGTCATAGAAGGGAGACAGTTAGACTGACCTTTAAGTTAAGTTTTGACAGGCACAATTCTTTTAAAAAAGGGTAAGAAAACAAGGGCATTTACATTGCCTCACATACCTGTATGACTTAAAACTCACTGGGCAGAATTTGTGATTTTTCTCTTTATATAGCCTCAGGCTTACACATTGCCGTGCACACAGCAGATAATCAGTAGATATTTGCTGAATGAGTTAATTTTCAAATCTTGGAATATTATAAGACACAACTTACAGTATAAGCTGTGAGGCTGCTTTGAACAAACAGAACATGTAACCACTGTTTGGGTTACTTTAAGGAACACATCTTGTTCAGTTTTGCTCTACTATAGCAATTAATAGCAATTTTAAAACTAGATTCCACTAAACTCTATATTCTAGTTTATTACTGTTTTTCAAACACTGCCCATCTCATATTATCTGTTCCTTTTGCCTCTAATTTCCCTCTTCCACTTATTCATCATGTAATTTGTTCAGTTCAGTTCANTTCTTCCAGTCCAGCGTTTCTCATGATGTACTCTGCATATAAGTTAAATTAGCAGGGTGACAAGATACATCCTTGACGCACTCCTTTTCCTATTTGGAAACAGTCTGTTGTTCCATGTCCAGTTCAGACTGTTGCTTTCTGACCTGCATACAGATTTCTCAAGAGGCAGGTCAGGTGGTCTGGGATTCCTATCTCTTTCAGAATTTTCCACAGTTTATTGTGATCCATACAGTCAAAGGCTTTGGCATAGTCAGTAAAGCAGAAACAGATGTTTTTCTGGAGCTCTCCTTGTCCTTCACCATCTACCAAAGTTTGCTCAAACTCATGTCCATTGAGTCGGTGATGCCATCCAACCATCTCATCCTCTGTCCCCCACTTCTCACCCTGCCCTCAATCTTTCCCAGCATCGGAGTCTTTTCCAATGATTCAGCTCTCTGCATCAGGTGGCCAGAGTATTGGAGCTTCAGCTTTAGCATCAGTCCTTCCAATGAATATTCAGGGTTGATTTCCCTTTAGGATTGACTGGTTTGATCTCCTTTCTGTCCATGGAACTCTCGAGAGTCTTTAGCACCACAATTTGGAAGCATCCATTCTTCAATGGTTTACCATCACTTTTTGGATAACATTTAAAATCTTTCACATGGATTTTAAGATCATTCATGATTTGGTCCCTGCATATTTCTCCAAACTCATCTTCCATTACTCTGTCTCTTACTGCCTATGCTCACCTAAACTCTCTCTAAATTCCCCAAAAGGATTATGCTTTGTAGCTTCCGAGCCTTGGGAGTATTGTTTTTCTGGGTCTGAAACTTCCCCTCAACTCTTCCCCTGACCACTCCTACTCAACTGCTTTGAGTCTCACTTGTAAAATCTCATGCTTAGGAAAATCTTTCATGACTCTGTACACTAAGTCATATTTGCCTGTTATGCATTTTCATGGTAATCTATACTGCACCTTCATGCTTTTATCACAGCGGTAAAAACTCATTTGTGGAAATATGTGCTTAATGTCTACCTCTCCCACTAGCCTATAAACTCCATGGGGGGAGTGCACTGGTCCTGTGATGATGACATTCCTAGGACCTCCAGTTAGTACCTGTTGAATCCCTAAATGAACAGGAGAGAGAGGAATGTATAGGAGGACTGCTAGAAAGCACCGAAAGAACCATGGACACCAAAAATCATAAGGGTATGGTGTTGTCATCTGCAAGATTGCAGCATTTTTCTTCACCAGCCGAGATCATCAATCCAAGTCATAGAAGGGAGACAGTTAGACTGACCTTTAAGTTAAGTTTTGACAGGCACAATTCTTTTAAAAAAGGGTAAGAAAACAAGGGCATTTACATTGCCTCACATACCTGTATGACTTAAAACTCACTGGGCAGAATTTGTGATTTTTCTCTTTATATAGCCTCAGGCTTACACATTGCCGTGCACACAGCAGATAATCAGTAGATATTTGCTGAATGAGTTAATTTTCAAATCTTGGAATATTATAAGACACAACTTACAGTATAAGCTGTGAGGCTGCTTTGAACAAACAGAACATGTAACCACTGTTTGGGTTACTTTAAGGAACACATCTTGTTCAGTTTTGCTCTACTATAGCAATTAATAGCAATTTTAAAACTAGATTCCACTAAACTCTATATTCTAGTTTATTACTGTTTTTCAAACACTGCCCATCTCATATTATCTGTTCCTTTTGCCTCTAATTTCCCTCTTCCACTTATTCATCATGTAATTTGTTCAGTTCAGTTCAGATCATTACAGTCACTCAATCGTGTCTGACTCTTTGCGACCCTGTGAACTGCAGCACGCCAGACTTCCCTGTACATTGCGAACTCCTGGAGCTTGCTCAAATTCATGTCCATCGAGTTGGTGATTCTATCCAACTATCTCATTTTTTTTGCAATTTGTAATTTGTTAAAACCTATTTTATACAAAGCATATCATCATTTTTTTGGCTACTTTGTTTCTTACAAGTGTTTTATCGTCTAATGTCTAATTTGGGAGTGGGGGGATGAAATAAAAGGGTAATCTCTCCTTAATTTAACCAAGGTTGAACTAAAATATGGATACTTGCAGAGCACCTGCTCTCCTCTGACAAACAGAGAGGAACTCAAAAAGAATGATAGCATTAGAATATATTTCACAATTTCCTATCATGAAATCTAATTATTTTCTTTGGAAAGGTCAGAGAATATAACTTTTATTGAGAAATACATCGAGAATAGAAATATTTTATGAACTCTAATTAATAGGCAACTTAAAAACTTAAAAGATTTAAATATTTAAAGATCATTCAAGAATTGCAGACTGCAGACTCATCAATTACATCACAAAAACATTTCCTCCGCAATGTGGATAACAAATTGAACTCTTAAGTACCTTTGCGCCCATGTCTTCTCTTTCTTTTGTTATTTCTTTTTTCAACATCTCTTTCTCAAAGGCTCTTTTTTCTTGCTGAGATGCAAGTTCCTTCTCAAGTCGGTCTGTCTGCCTCTCCAGCTCATTCTTCAACTGTTCGCACTGGATCAAAGCCTGCCAGAATAAGACAGAGTGAAATGGAACCATAGAATTTAGAAGAAATACGGGGGAAATGAGATAATTAAGCTTTAATAATATTTACAATAGTTACAACTTAATGTAAAGTCAAACAAAATAATATTTTTATATTTGTCAAAACAAATATAAATTTAAATCATCATTTATATCAAATATAAATCACCACTTGGTGATTCAAATATTACATATATTCAAAAGTTACAGTTATTCACATATTTGTTTTCACAATTAAGGCTATATTAACTAAGAAAATCCAAGCAACAAACCATGAAAAAGGCCACAGGGGAGTTTGAATTTTATAAAAGGGGATCAGAAAATGTTCTAGTATTTTCAATTATACATCATGTTTATACTATAAGAAATATACAAGTATTTAACTGATTTTTCATTTGGACATGTTTAAAAATTATTTGTACTTTAAATGATAAACATCAAAAATTTAAGATGAGATGTGTTTGTCATTACATAAAGGCATCTATTATTTAACATATAGTAATCAAGTTTCCTTAAATATAAGTAAGATAAGATTTGGTTCACTCTCCTTACACATATAGCTAAAGTAAAAATTAAGTAATAATCAAATTTCGGTAAAGAAAGACTCAAAACAGCAGTTATTACCTAGTTTTATAAAATAAGAAGTCTCATATTTCATTTTGCCAATTTAAAAGTTGGTAATTGTCCTTTAGACTAAATTTCCAGTATTTATACTTAATTCTGTGTTTCCAGAAATAAAAACTCTCTAATTCCCTTTTGGCTATATTCAGAATATCTTTATGTATAACACTCAATAATAAATTGAATTCAAACTCTCAAGGAAAAAAAATACAATTAAGGTGCTTGACTTATTAACAGAAAAACCTAAGTCATGCTATGGTTTCTTAGTCTTACCCCATGTCTCCTCACACTATGCTCCTCTCTCAACCTCTATGTTGTTCCTTGAATTGAGAGAAAGAAACTGAAGCCTTATATGACTTATATACTGTATGCTTATAATTTGATAGTCACAGTTATTGTTAATGGAGATGGAAATAGTCTCAGTAAGCATTGCAAAGTTTTATGCATTGTTATGCTTCCCTCTGGTGAAAGCTATAGTAAATACAGACAATAAATACCTAGGATATGTGAATTTTCTTCCTTGTATCATGAACTCATTAAACTCTAACTTCTTTCAAACTCTTCTGGAAATGTTCTATACTCCTAGGCATAAAATATGAGGATAAAATGCAATTGCCTCAGATTAATTGATAAACAAACACATGCCTAAAAAAAAGATTCTCCTAGGGCATTAGTCCCAAATCCAACTCTAGTTGAAAATGTTTGGAAGATAAAATTTTACATTAGATTTTCAACGAAATGGAAAAGCATATTTTTCCTATAATTTAAACCATTGGAGCTTGAAATATTACTAATTAGAGATTTTTGTGCTTTGGAACACAATTGCTCTGGTGTAAAGTATTTAAGAACCTAATAAAAACATTCATAATGTTCACTGGCACATGACTATCATGAAAGAATAAAATGATTATGGAATATAAACTAGTATATCTAATCAGAAGGTTTTTCACTGAATAAGAACTCAGGAATCAACCTTAGTAGGTAGAGGAACAGAGGACTGCTGAAGATCAGGCTAACATGAAGAACAAAGAAAGAGTCAATTCAGAGAATTTAATCAGTTTCAGCAACAAGGAACAGTAAATGATCCTGACAGGTAAAAGGCCTAGAGCCAAAATGATATAAGCACAAGTGAGAAGCTGTAAATCACATAAACAAAGTATGTTGCTGGAGACTTGGTTTTGTGGATGGCCTTCTATGAGAAGTAGCTACCACTGAAAGGTGATGATGAGTATGAAAGCAGTAATGAAACACTGAATAAAAATAGTAGGTTAAAAACTGGATATTGATCACTCTTGGTTTGTAACCAGTGATCCCATATAAAAATAGCTTTTAGTTTTATTGTTTTCATTTTAATATATATTCCTGGTCACAGTGAAGGAAATATTAACTAACAAACACTTGGAACTAGAAAAGTCATTTAATCCTGCAACAGACCTCATATACAAGATTTGGTTCTACTAAATAAATATGTATACATTCTTTCCATTAGGGCTTCCCTCATAGTTCAGTTGATAAAGAATCTGCCTGCAATGCAGGAGACCTTGGATCGATTCCTGGATTGGGAAGATCCCTTGGAGAAGGGATAGGCTACCCACTCCAGTATTCTTGGGCTTCCCTTGTGGCTCAGCTGGTAAAGAATCTGCCTGCAATGTGGGAGACCTGGGTATGATCTCTAGGTTGGGAAGATCCCCTGGAGAAGGGAAAGGCTACCTATTCCAGTATTCTGGCCTGGAGAATGCCATGGTCTGTATAGTTCATGGGGTTGCAAAGAGTCGGACACGACTGAGTGACTTTCATTTTCACTTTTTTCTTTCCATTAAAGCTTCGTCTTTAAATTCTAAGATTCCTGTGCAAGTTTTCAGAATCCCAAATGATTCAGTACTCCTTGATTATACTCTATATAACCATTTAATAAAGGCATATAACTGAATCCTCAATAACTAGGTCAAGGAATGGCCAACTACAATTAACTGATAGACCTTCACAGGTGACCATGTTAATTTGGGATCTGCAGCTGCCATTTCTCTTAGTAGTTCCCAAGGTCGTGGCTCCTTCTTTTCCCTGAGCACAAACCCTTTCTTGGTGGAAACGGCTGTAGGTCTTGGGGAGTTGGGGACTTAGACAACCCTCTTCCTTTTGCACCCTTGGTTTGAGGTATTCAAAATTCAAATAAAGGCTAATGTATCTTATTTAAGTTTTTGTTAAAAATGACCTAAAATGCAGTGACCTAGACAGGAAACCTGTGTGCATGCTAAGTCACTTCAGTCATGTCCAACTCTGCAACCCCACAGACTGTAGCCTGCCAGGCTCCTCTGTCAATGGGGAGTCTCCAGGCAAGAATTCTGGAGTGGGTGCCATGCCCTCCTCCAGAGGATCTTCCAACCCAGGGATCAAACCTCCATCTCCTGAGGCTCCTGCATTGCAGGTGGATTCTTTACCACTGAGTCACTTCCTACTGGGGGAAGCCCTTTATATACATATATATATATACACACACAAAGAAACTCTGGGAGATAGTGAAGGACAGGGAAGTCTGGTGTGCTGCAGTCCATGGGGTTGCAAAGAGTCTGACACAACTTAGCAACTGAACAACAACAACAACAAATATACAGACACACATACATCCTTTATTCACATTCTTTTTGGGCAATCACAAAGTCTTCTCTATGTCTGTGAGTCTATTTCTGTTTCATAGATAAGTTCATTGGTGTCATGTTTTAGATTCCACATACAAGTGACATCATATGGTATTTGCCTTTTTTAAAAAAAAACTTTTTATCTTGTATTGAGGTATAGCCGATTAACAATGTTGTAATAGTTTCAGGTGAACAGTGAAGGAACTCAGCCATATATATGCAAATACCCATTCTCCCTCCAACTCCCTTCCCATCTAGGCTACCACATAACACTGAGGAAAGTTCCGTCGAACACTGTTTGATATATTATTTATGAAATGTAAATTGCTTCCACTTATTTAGCATGCAATATGCAAAATATAACACTAGATGGCAACAAACGTTAAGAAACTATAAGAACAAAGTAACCATTTCATAATGCAGTAATAATTTTAAATGATTTTAAAATTAAAGTATATATGCTGTTTTGATTTTTACTCTCAAAAAGAAAATTTCCTAATATGTTTTACTATATCTTGAAAATAATAACTATTATACTTGCACTGCATTTTGTAAACTGCTTAGAAATCAATCCTGGCATAAACACTAACTCAGTGAAAAACAGATTCACGATATACAATAGACTTTCTAGTTCTTAACTACTGAAATATTATATCATAAAAATTATTTATAAAAATTCATACTAATATTTAAAGTTAATAGCTAACTTTATTTCAATTCAACATTTATGGTACAATTAATATGTAAATAGCTATTTTGAAGAATACAGTGAAAGATGTCACAGGCCTGGTTTTTAAGGTCTTTTCATGGAGAGAACTATGTACATAACCACAGAAATTATACACAGCTCATTAGGAATACAGAGAAGGAAGAGATTAATTGAAACAAGAAGGGGTTGGAAAAAACTTTGGGGAAGATTGCCACCTGAGCTGACGCTCATAGACTGAAGAGGTATTTCACAGATGAATACAGTGCAGAAAAGTACAACATGAGGAAATTCATGAAAAGAGTTGATATAGGTCACATTACAGAAACAGCACAAGTTATATGAAACGTGTAGTAAAAGATAAGGCTAGAAAAGTTAGAGTGGGACCACATTGTGAAACATCTGCAAGGTTATGCTAAGGATTTGTCTTTTATTCTACTGCAATGTGACAGCTGCCCAAACAAGGAGATTTACAATTTAGGAAGATTTTGGCAGCAAAGTGAAAGATATACTGGGGAATAATGAACTTCTTATTGCCAAATTCAGACTTAAATTGAAGAAAGTAGGAAAACCACTAGACCATTCAGTTCAGTTCAGTTGCTCAGTCGTGTCCGACTCTTTGCGATCCCACGAATCACAGCACACCAGGCCTCCCTGTCCATCACCATCTCCCAGAGTTCACTCAGACACACGTCCATCGAGTTGGTGATGCCATCCAGCCATCTCATCCTCTGTCATCCCCTTCTCCTCCTGCCTTCAATCCCTCCC
>SJYV01018039.1:637045-809010 GCA_006410875.1 Neotragus pygmaeus
GACTGCAAGGAGATCCAAGCAGTCCATTCTAAAGGAGATCACTCCTGGGTGTTCACTGGAAGGACTGATGCTAAAGCTGAAACTGCAATACTCTGGCTACCTCATGAGAAGAGTTGACTCATTGGAAAAGACTCTGATGCTGGGAGGGGTTAGGGGCAGGGGGAGAAGGGGACGACAGAGGATGAGATGGCTGGATGGCACTACTGACTTGATGGACATGAGTTTAGGTGAACTCCGGGAGTTGGTGATTGACAAGAAGGCCTGGTGTGCTGCAATTCATGGGGTCGCAAAGAGTCAGACACGACTGAGCGACTGAACTGAACTGAACCATAACAAAGGCCTGGAAATGGCAATATGGAGTGATATGAATGCTAACCTCCTCCATCATAGCCAAATGAGATGAGATGAACAGCAAAGGGCTTCACTGGCGGTTTTGAGGGTCATAATACCAGCAAGGGGCAGCTAGAGTTCATTACAAATGAAGAAGTAAGAGTGTTTGAAGGAACAATGAAGTATATCAGGGCATTTGGTCAGATTGAACATTACTTTCAAAAGGTACAGGGGCACTATGAAGGTCAAATGGTCTAGGAAGAGTTAAAGATGAACTGGACAGAGAAAAATGGATAAAGCAATGTAATATAAAGTTGGTTTGCCCAATAAAATAGTGATGCTACTACATGGCTTAGACCAATGCCATCTAAGAGCATTTTTTGTGATAATGGAAATGTCCTATATTGCACTGACTAATATAGTAATCACCAGCTACATGTGGCTAGTAGGTACTTCAAGTGTGGCTAGTGTGTCTACAGAAAACACACAGCAACTTTAATGGTTTAAGGTGTGGCCCCCCAAAACAATGAATCAACAGTAACCTCCTACTATTCAAAGTGCTTAGAACACAGCCTGATCACTGTGTTAACTATTATTGACATTATCATTACCATTAAATGTGTTTGACTTAAGCACACAATGGATACCAATCCACAGCTAAAGATGCTATTAAATACACATACATTATTATTGTGGTATATTTAAATGTTCTCAAAATTTCCCAGGGACAGAGAAAAAAATATCTGTCTTCAGTCATACATGAACCTACAAAAATGGGTCACTATGGGAGTTAATAGCTTCATTTAGCATTAAAAATAATCGGCAAATGAAAAGGTTAAGCATACAACTCTCTCAAAGTACCATATTACATTGTACTGTTCTTTCAATAGTGATATAGCAAGAGAATTTGCAAAGGAATAAGAATTCTCCAAAGAGCAAATTTGTTTAATTTAGAAATTCAATACTAACAAACTGGTTTCCACTTTGTGTGTTTGGAAAAAAAGTTTAGTTATGGAGAATAACCAAATAAGTATTCAGAAAAGAAAAAAAAAAAGGAATTAAGTCATGCTTTCATTTTAATCTTATTAGACTTGCCTTGGTTTTTTCAAAACTGGCTTCCTCAGTCATTTTCACAGCTTGTTTCACCTGCTTGTAAGCACTTGCTTCTCTTTGCTGCACCTCTGTCAAGCTGTTCCTCACGGAAACTAGCGCAGACATTAAGTCATCTCTTTCTCTGTCAGCACAAAAAGAACATTGAAAACAAGAAATGATCAAATGGTCAAGTATTCATGAGTCAGGGAGGAAAAAGCATTGATATGTATTAGAAGAAGAGCCAGGGCAGGCCAGCCCAGCACATGTGCAAGCACACCCCAGAGAAAGACTCTCGGTCCTCACTTGGTGAGGGGCAGGCAGAATGGCCAGAAGGGCAGGGAGCATTCATGGCAGGGCTGCATCTGCATGGGGTAACAACCTACTGTGGAGAGGACTGGCACACTGAGAGCTGCAGAGGAAAGCCCAGAAAAGAGGAAATTAAGTTAAAAAGCTAAGTGTAGGCGGCAGAAAAGGAGAAAAAACTAATCAAGTTGTGGAAGTGTGAAGGTCACTCAGTTGTGTCAGACTGTGACCCTATGGATGATACCATCCATGGAATTCTCCAGGCCAGAATACTGGAGTGGGTCGCCTATCCCTTCTGTAGTGGATCTTCCCCACCCAGGAATTGAACTGGGGTCTCCTGCATTGCAGGTGGATTCTTTACCAACTGAACTATCAGGGAAGGTGGGACTCGTACCTCAAAGTAGAAGTAACCATGGTAAGAAGGGACTACTGAGGTTTTGTTTACACTCCTGGCTCTCTGCTCTACTAGAACAAACAGGTTTTTTTTCTTTTCGTCTTCCTTCACAACCCTCTTTTTGATACTTCTTGGCTTCCCTGGTGGCTCGGATGGTAAAGTGCTTGCCTGCAATTCAGGAGACTCGGGTCCAATCCCTGGGTCAGGAAGATTCCCTGGAAAAGGAAATAGCAACCCACTCCAGTATTCTTGCCTGGAAAATCCCATGGTCAGTGGAGCCTGGTTGGTTCAGCCCACGGATTCGCAGAGTCGGACATGACTAAGCAGCTTCACCTACAAATGAAAAACTTTCACCTACTTGTGAAAGTATTTCTTCTTTCAATGGGTAGTACTGTTGGATTACTCAAATGCCTTGATTACACATAATACTTGTTATTTTACAAAATCTTAACCCCCTAGGTTTGGTCATTGCCTAGCTCTACCCCCTTCTCGGCAATTCTCATAAAGCTAAGCTATTTCTTGGGGACAGAACTGAACTGAATGCCAAAATGCTTTGGCATGTAAAATAGCAGCAAAGTTCCAATCTCATGGATTAATTTAAGCAAATGCCACATAAAAGATTTCAGGATACCTGGAACTCATCCACTGGATAAAAATGATCAACAGATCCCCCAAAAGTGAGGTGGGAAACTTTCTATTAACACAAAACAGACAAAAAAAAAAAGTAAGTTGGATTGTTACTTATGCTATTCCATACTTTGTTAAAGAGCTCAAGTTTTAAACTGTGATTTCAAATTCAGTTGAAGTAACTGCTGTAGCTTCCTTTTCATTGCCAAGTTCTGAACTATTGCTAGTCAACTGGGTAAACTATTAATAAAGAGTAAATTTTAAGGAGTCCTAACTTAAAAGATTAAATCTCTGAGTTTGAATTACTTTCAAAATTGACCAATGCTTTGATTAAAATTTTTTCTTAAAAATAAAATAATTTAAACTATTTGTGGCATTTGGAAAACAGTCATATTTTTAAAAATATGTAATATTGAACAAAGTTACATTATTAACACTTTCCATAAAAGCTCTTTTTGTTAAAAAAAGAATAAATTGCTGCAAGTATAAAATTTGTGGGAGCATAGTGATCTTCATTTTAGAATCTCCTGATTCACTTATTTTCAATTGAGAAAAATAAATTTTTTGTCTAAAAGAAATGAAAACGGAGTGAATTATTTTAATCAAATATAATCAAACACAATAATTATGTGAAAAAGTAGAATCAAAGCAAGATTATTCTGGTTGAATAAAAAATATTAAGTAAAATGCAAACAAAATCAAATTCATATTTATTTGCATTTCAGAAAAGGTTCTAACATAAAAGGGACTAGCTTCATTGAGAATATGCAACCCAACTAGAACCTATGTTTCCAAGTAGAAAATAAAAATTCACTCTTAAGGATAACAGGTCAACATCATATAGTTACCTTTCCTAAAGTTCTAGACCTACTAAGAAACCAAAGTCACTATTCAATGGTATTCTTACCTGCTCCTAATACTGTACCACCATCAAACCTGAAGTTACAAATAAAAAGATTAACAAAAAACCTCAGAATATATATTAACAAATGGGCCACAATAGGATCAAGTTTCTAACAAATTTTCTTCTTACAGGAGACTTACACTTAATATATTTAAATCATTTCTAGTATATCCTCTTGCTAAGAGTAGTCTGTCACACAGTATATACTCAATGAAACAAACAACAAGAGAACAAATGAATGAATAATGACTTTGCTACAGTAGGGCATCAGAGAGGTTAAGCAAAATTCTGCCCCAGTTCTAATATTTCACAGTTAAAATTTTTTTAGTTCCCCTACCAGGGATCGAACCCATATCCCCTTTGGGGAAGCATGGAGTCTTAACCACAAGACTATCAGGGAAGTCTCCTATGTCTAAATTTAAAAAGTCACTAGACTATTTAGAACTGGAAACAAAAGAGTTTAATTGCTCTGAATCAAAAAATTTTCAGAACATGAGCTCACCAATTTCAGACTATTGAATGACAAAAAATCATCAGAGATAAACCCTCAAATACTGTGGTGGCTCAGACAGTAAATAATCTGCTTGCAATGCTGGAGAACCAGGTTTGATCTCTGGGTCAGGAAGATCTCCTGGAGAAGAAAATGGTAACCCACTCCAGTATTCTTGCCTGGGAAATCCCATGGACAGAGGCACCTGAAGTGCTGCACTCCATGGGGTCACAAAGAGTCAGACACGACTGAGCAACTAACACACACACACTGAAGTTTTGTTAAGATCACCATTCAACAGTGAATCTGTAAAAGAATTGTACTAAAAATTCGTGCAACCACTGGACTGACACACTCCACTTTTCTGTAAAAGAAATGTAATATATGCTTCAAGATGGCCCTCAGACCATCTGAAAAGTTCAGGAAAAGATACTTAAATTACACATATACTTACAGGTGTCACTAGCAATTTTGGCAATTTATGACTATGAAAATTTGGCAATTTAGGGCTTCCCTGGTGGTTCAGATGGCAAAGAATCTGCCTGCAATGTGGGAGATCTAGGTTCAATCCCTGGATCTGGAAGATCCCCTGGAGAAGGGAATGCCTACCTGCTTGCAGTATGCTTGCCTGGGTAATTCCATGGACGGAGGAGCCTGGCATGCTATATAGTCCATGGGGTTGCAAAAGAGTGGGACATGACTGAGAGACTAACACACAGGACTATCTACTCAGTCACTGCATTTTTTATTTGTTTTGTTTCAACTTAGCCAGCCCACATATCAAATAGCAAGCACTTGAAAAAACAACTCTGGGTATGTTAGCCCTGTCCTCAATATAAGGCTTCCCATGGGGCTCACTAGTTAAAGAATCTGCCTGTAATGTACAAGATGCAAGAGAGGAAGATTTGATCCCTGGGGTGGGAAGATCCCCTGGAGAAGAGCATGGCAACTAAATCTAGTATTCTTGCCTGGAGAATTCCATGGACAGAGAAGACTAGCAGGCTACAGTCTATGGGGTTGCAAAGAGTTGGACCCGACTGAAGTGAACGAACACGCGTGCAACATAAGGCCCTGCTTCCGGTCCCATTTCTATATTCATCTGGCTGACACTTTCTTGAGGTTTTTTTCTCCTCTACTTCAGCCCCATGCTACTACTCATTATCTGTCCTTCAGAAATGGTCAGTTCTGGCTACCCAGATTAAGTACTCAGTCAGCTGCAGTGCTGTTCTTAGTCCACAGTGCCAGCCCAAAGCCGGGCCTGAGCAAGCCTCTTACAATGGGAAGTTGTACAAACTCACGTGATACATCAGTGTGAGAGTGAGAGGGCCCTCTCCCATGGCAGAAGTTCTTTAACTGCTTAAAAACACCATGGGAATGTTTTGATGAGTGTGATCAAGGAGTTTTTCAAACAAAGCAAGCAATACAGCATTAATCTTGCAACATGCCATGAAACAGATGATAGAGCAGCTGAGGCAGAAAATGAAGTAAGAAGCAGGGGTTACATCCTAGGTTCTAGGATGAACCAACAGTCATGTAGTATTTAAGGAAACTAGAGCAACAATCAGAGCAAAAAGGACTGAGAAAGTCTCTGAATAATCTTGGCCAATGTTTATAATAAGGAAAAGAGAGAAATTGGTCTGATATATACATGAGCTTCATCTTGAAATATGGAGTACTCCATATTTAATTCCTTCAATTCCTAAGCTCTTCCACAGTTATTAGCAGTTTTAAGATTTATTAAACATCACTGCTTTTAAAAGAAAGTCTAGAAGGCTGACTACAACATTTCCTTGTTCCTCATTTCTCAGAAGTTCCCACTATACTCTTTCTTTTCCTTTTCTGTGTATGTGTGTAAGAGAGATAATGAATTCTCTTTTATTCTTAAGCAGTTAGTCTTAGTTTTTTAATTTTCTTTTTTTAAAAACTGAAATATAGTTGCAAAGCAAGCTATACAGAAGATTGCCAATCACCCATTGCCAAATCACAAGCTGGACTGAAGTCCCAGGACAGTATAGTAGTAATCATTTCTGAAAAATACACTGAGGTTCCTTCAAGGCACTGTGAGCTACAGACAGGAATTTAATACGAAACAGCTCCATCTTGATTCCCATTTGTAAGTACTTTGATCTTTAAGAAATAAAGGTTATTGTTGCTGTTACCTACTTCATGACATACTGAGGACTAAGTGAAAGGCAGAAATTAAGAAATACTATAAGGACTTCAAGCTATCTTTTAAAATATATCCAGTGAACTCAAAAGTTGTTAAATTTTCTCTCCAAAAGTTTCAAGAGTCCTAATAAAACTCTGCAAACACGGGCAGTCTGGTCTTCAAGTTGTGCCTGATCTCCTTTTCAGCTATCCAGTGTTGTGTCATGGGGGCTTCCCTGGTGGCTCAGATAGTAAAGAATCTGCCTGCAATGCAGGAGACCTGGGTTTGATCCCTGGGTTGGGAAGATCCCCTGGAGAAGGGAATGGAAATACACTCCAGTATTCTTGCCCGGAAAATTTCATGGACAGAGAAGCCTGGTGGGCTACAGTCCATGGGGTCACAAGGAGTTGGACACGACTGAGCAACTAACACTTTCACTACTTTCACTAGTGTTGTGTCATATATATCATATATTACATATATATATATTGGAGAAGGAAATGGCAACCCACTCCAGTGTTCTTGCCTGGAGAATCCCAGGGATGGGGCAGCCTGGTGGGCTGCCGTCTGTGGGGTTGCACAGAGTCAGACATGACTGAAGTGACTTAAAAAATTAAATATATATATATCATATATATATATCATATATTATAAGCTAAAAAATCAACAAGCAGCTTGAAATTGGTACCACAATACTACATTCTTCAATCAAGACCAAGACACATTTTTAATTTACCATATTTGGGATACAACTTCAAAAATTTCACACTAAAGTCATGCAGGAAATACTACAGTACAGTTCATTGAGGGTTCAGGCTTCTTAATTATGCTTAAAACTAGAAATCAAACCTAAAAAGTTTTGGCCACTCTTCAAAGTCAGCATAACATTCAATATTTAGCTTTCTGCATTAGTACTTTGAAAGAAACTGAACACAGGCTTAGGCCGTGGGAATAATACAGACAGTGATTTTCATTGACAGTAAAAGTAGAAGCCTTCCACAGTATACTGTTATTAAAGTAGAATATGAGCCAATGCCATGCTGACAAAGCTGAAAACTGAACTGAAAAGGTTGGCATTTATTCTAAGAGACTAAGAGCTGAAATATAGGCTAGAGACAAAGGAATATGTAACTGGGCAAGTATAATCTAATTTCTAAATGACTGCCAGCCTTGGAATCAATGTAGCTTCCTTCTAAGACATTTTACTTATAACCCAGAAGGATAATATGAAATCAGTATAATAGGAAAAAGAAACACTGCTTTTTATTTGATGACTGGTTTTGCCTGACTAGTTTATCTTAGAATGTCATCTTCATCTGCATGACTTTGAATATGCTTTTTCCATTTTAAAATTAATCTTTCATTACATTCTTCTTATAATAAATTAATTACCAATATGGTTAAAATTGGTCATTAAAATTTCAATGTATTAAAAAGCAGAGACATCACTCTGCCAACAAAGTCCATATAGTAAAGCTATGGCTTTTCTAGGAGTTATGTACAGATGTGAGAGTTGGACCATAAAGAAGGCTGAGTGCCAAATAATTGATGCTTCAAACTGTGCTAGGGAATACTCTTAAGAATCTCTTGGACTGCAAAGAGGTCAAACCAGTCAATCCTAAAGGAAATCAATCCTGAATATTCATTGAAAGGACTGATGTTGAAGCTGAAGCCTTCAATACTTTGGCCACCTGATGCAAAGAATGACTCATCGGAAAAGACCCTGATGCTGGGGAAGATTGAAGGCGGGAGGAGAAGTGGATGACAGAGGACGAGAAGGTTGGATGGCATCACTGACTCAATGGACACGAGTTTGAGCAAACTCTGGGAGACGGTAAAGAACAGGGGAGCCTGGTGTGCTGCAGTTCATGGGGTTAAAAAGAGTCGGACATGACTGAGCAACTGAACAACAATATCCTGTTTCTTCAAAAACAACAAAAATGATTCCATACCTAATACATGCCAAACACTGTTCTCGGCACTAAAGACACAGTCATCAAGAAGATTAGCAAAGTCCTTGCTCTCATCATCCTTATACTTTAAAGGGAGAAGACGAGACAATAAACTTGCAAATACCATACAAGATAGTCTCCAAGTCTCGTGAGAAAAAAAAAGAGAGAGAGAATTTGATGTAAGGGAGGGAGACAGGTATATAAGAGATGCTCAAAGGAGAGGTGTCATGTTTGTGCACCCAGCCTGACTCATGGTAATTCCTGAGTAGAAATGGGAATAGGGGACATTCCCAGAAGACTGCCTGGGGCAGCACTGGGATACCTCCTGGAAAACTGGGAAGAGGAGGGGAGAGGGCACGGTGCTTGGTATTTGAAAGGTATTTACCAGCTGGGGGGTGGTAAGGACTGGGCAGCTCTCAGTCCTCCAGCGGGGAAAGCAAGGCATTGGGGAGAAGTGACCTGAGAAGGGTGCTGGGACTTAGACAAGAAGCCGCCCTCTCTGCCGTTCCACCGAGGGCTGAGGTGGGGTTGCTGAAGTACCAGGTGCCACCTGGCCTGCCTGGAGGCCGGTGGGAGGAGGGGACAAGGAGGGGACCGGCATTATTTGTAATATGATGCTTCCAATACCCTGGCTGCCAGACCCAACTCACAGTGACATCTGCACCCTGTCACTTCTGTTCCCAAGTTATTAAAGAGCCGCTTCAAGAGTTCATCTACATTTTCCATCGAAACCAGTACGCACCTAAACGAAGACAGGAATCAACAAAAATAAAAAAGAAAACCCCAGAAACTTCCTGAGANCATTAAAATTTCAATGTATTAAAAAGCAGAGACATCACTCTGCCAACAAAGTCCATATAGTAAAGCTATGGCTTTTCTAGGAGTTATGTACAGATGTGAGAGTTGGACCATAAAGAAGGCTGAGTGCCAAATAATTGATGCTTCAAACTGTGCTAGGGAATACTCTTAAGAGTCTCTTGGACTGCAAAGAGGTCAAACCAGTCAATCCTAAAGGAAATCAATCCTGAGTATTCATTGGAAGGACTGATGCTGAAGCTCCAATACTTTGGCCACCTGATGTGAAGAGCTGATCAGTGGAAAAGACCGTGATGCTGGGAAAGACTGAGTGCAGGAGGAGAAGAGGGCAGCAGAGGAAGAGATGGTTAGAAAGCATTACAGACTCAATGGACAGGAATCTGAGTACAGTGTGGGAGACAGTGAAGGACAGGAGAGCCTGGTGTGCTGCAGTCCATGGGGTCACAAAGAGTCAGACACAACTTGGNGAAGAGGGCAGCAGAGGAAGAGATGGTTAGAAAGCATTACAGACTCAATGGACAGGAATCTGAGTACAGTGTGGGAGACAGTGAAGGACAGGAGAGCCTGGTGTGCTGCAGTCCATGGGGTCACAAAGAGTCAGACACAACTTGGCAACTGAACAACAACAGTGGTTAGAGACTGCTTAACAAACACTGTCAGTTTCAATGCCTTCTATTTCTCCAGTGGTACACTGTTAAATATTGTGATTATTCTTTTGCATCTTTTTCTATGCGCATGTATTCACCTGGTTGTGAGTGAGCCTCTAAAAAAATACAAATAGTTTCCTGCCAGGTATGTCTTTCTCATCTTTTTTCATTTTTTTCTTCAATAACATATTTTAGAGCTTAGTTGAACATTAGTACTTATAGATCTACTTCATTCTTTTTTTTTTTTGTACATAAAATTTCATACTTTATCTAAACTGAAGTCCAGTTATTCTTCTTTGAGGGATATTTAGGTTGTTTACATCTAAAAGGAAAACCTATTGTTTTCTTCTATGGTTTCTATACTCACAATACTTTTGCTACCACATTTGTAGATTTTCCACACATNTGTCTCTTATACACATCTCAAACACGTATTACAAAGTTGAATTCCTACAGGTACAGGCAATGATGTAAATGAACAAAGAGGGCTGTATATCAGTGTACTGAACAAATGAAATTGTCTCTTTACCTCTTTGCAGAGATATACTCTTGAAGTACATAAACCTCTCTTCGTTTGTTTTCCATTTTCCACATTTCATAAGGATATGACTAATAATAATAATTACTACATATAAGGCTTACCATGTGCCAGACACTCTTTTACATCCTCCACATATATTAACTTAGCTAACCATTACAATAATCCTATGGGACACGTTTCACTGTTACCTCCATTTTATAGATGAGGAACCTGAGTTACGGAGAGTAACTGCGAAAAGTCACAGAGGTAGAAAGTGCCTAATAAGTGGCAGAGCTAGGATCTGAACCCTGGCAATCTAGCTCCAGAGTCCTAAACCACTATGCTCTTCTGCCTTTTCAGAAAATCATTTATCTTCAATGAGGAAAACAGTGCATGATGATAAACAGAACTGACATGCAGCTTGCCTGTCAAGGATCCAAAAAGTAGCCATAGGGATCATGACAGAGCAGCCCAAGAAAGAAGCCCCTACTCAGTTCCAGTCAACTGCTGCCATGTGTGAATGCCATCTCATACTACCCCCCACAATCTGTAGATTTTTAAAAAGATCAGGCAGGTATCTGGCTCTTCAACTGAAACACTGTTAAATACCGAGTCAGTTTTTCAAATAGACAAAACATGTCTATAGACTGAATTTGGGGCACCCACTGACAGTTGGCAAACTTTGGCATTCTCTCAGCATTCAGTGTAATAAGCAGCTCAAAATCTGGGTGATTTATGTGTGAGTCAAGAAGTAAATTACTTACTTAATTTATCCAACAAGTAATTAATGAACTCGTATTAAGGGCCAAGGGACACAGTAGTATTCATAAGCAAGGATATGTCCCCAAACACAGAACTATACTGTGGTGTCATATCATGTTAGAATGTGGTAAATTGTATTCATTCAAAGTAGTATTCTGAGATTCTATTCCATATTCCTTGGGACGTTCAAAGAACTTGCATAATACTGACTAGGTTCAGGCATTGTGCTAAAAGCTTGGTGGCCAGTGGTGGGTGGTAAAAATGACCAAGACCAATCTTAACCTTGAGGAGTTTATAGGCTAATGAAGAAGAGAAAAACCTAAGCAGGTAATTTCCATTTAGTAAAGCCATAAGTGTGCATGTCAGGACAAGGCCAGAGAGAAGTGGTATACTAAGAGCAACTGGAGATTCAACGGAAGTTTCAGGAGAAGTTTTGACACTGGTGCGATATCTTGAAGGATGAAAAAAAATAAGTTAGATGCCAAGAATAGAGAACACCATGAGAAAACTCAGAGATGAGAAATAACATGGTGCTTCCCAGAGGCTTTTAGGAAGTTCAGTACTATTAAAGGTTGACGTACAAGGCAATAACGTCAGAAGATGGAGGTAGAACTGTTTATGATAGCCGAAGCATGGACACAACCTAAACGTCCACTTACAGATGAGTAAGCAAAGATGACGTGGCACACATACACAATGGAACACTACTCAGTCATGAAAAATGAAATAATGCCACTTGCAGCAACATGCATGCAACTAAAGAAGAGCATACTAAGTGAAGTAGGTCAGAAAGACAAATACCATATGATATCACTTTCCGTGTGCCCTATTTGTACCTAAACTATGGCACAAATTAATCTACATACAAAACAGAAACAGGCTCATAGACATAGAGCACAAATTTGCAGTTAGCAAGGGGTAGGGGAGAAGAGAGAAGGATAGACTGGGAGCTTGCTGTTGGTAGATGCAAACTATTACATTTAGAATCGATAAACCAGAAGGTCTTAATGTATAACACAGGGAACTATTTGATATATTCAATATCTTGTGATAAACCATAAGCAAAAAGAATATAAGAAAGAATGCAAATATGTGTATAACTGAGCTATTTTGCTGTATAGCAGATATTGGCACAGCATTGTAAATCAATTATGAAAGTGTATGTGTTAGTTGCTCAGTCGTGTCTAATTCTATGCGACCCCATGGACTGTGGCCCTTCTCTGTCTATGAAATTCTCCAGGAAAGAATACTGGAGTGGGTAACCATTCCCTTCTTCAGGGGATCTTCCTGACTCAGGAATGGAACCCAGATCTCCCACACTTCAGGCAGATTCTTTACTGTCTGAGCCACCAGGGAAAGTGTAAAAAAATAAAACAAAACAAGGAGAAGCCAGAGAATTAAATAAGGATCTGGAAAGTAAAGTATGCCATGCTAATAAGCTTGAAATTGATTCTGTAAGTAGGGAAAAATCTTCCAAGATTTGATTGTATTAAAAACAGTCTTGCAGAGCAACAAAGGAAAGTGGTACAAATTTCCTATGGAGACATTATAGGATGTATGTAGACTATAGATCACTGATTTATGATATCAAATAATATTGTTTGGAAATAAGTGCTACTCTAATTGATATGTTCTTTCACAGATAGCTTTCAAAAAACTTGAATGATATTTGATCAAGATATAAAAAGTCAAATTACATTTATATCCCTGAAGATCACTGAAGACCTCTGATTTCTTAATTGAGGGCAGGGGTTGGAATGGAAGGGGTGAACAGACATGGAAAGAAATAGCTCAGAAATTTTCCACCTAAAAAAAAAATTCTAATAAAAAGAGTATTTTAATATAATTTTTGAACTCTCAAGAAAAGCCCCTTGAGAAGGAATATGATAAAAAATGAAGATGCAAATGAAATATTCTTTGAATGGTTTTAGTTATTTAAAAATAATCTGCTTGCTTCTTCAACTGTTAAGTCAAAAACTAAGCTAAAAGCTAAAAGTCTTGTAGGCTACCATCAAAGTTCCAGTCCATGACAAAGATGGTTTGGTTCAATATTGATAAGCTATTCCTAATCTAGTCAGAAAGGCAGCATAATTCAAGGCCAGGTAGATGGATCAAGGGAGTCAGACAGTGCTGTGTTTGAGTTCTAGCTTTGTAGGTTACTTAATTGCTGTATACCTTAATTTAATCATCTGAAAGTTGATGTAACAACACTTGCCTTATGCAGCTCTCATAAGACTGAAATGATATAATGTAAACAAAGTATTTGATACAATATCTGGCACATCATAACCATGCAGTCATCAATAACTATTAATTATTACTATACACATATTTCAATTGTTTTTCCAAAGAAGACATTAAGAAACACTGAAAATATATAGTCAAATCTGCCAATAGCTTTGGCAAGATTTACCATCAACATGGTAATAGGCTAATTAAAAAGAGTTTAGGAAAAAAGGAAGATAATATCTCTCGATCTGTTTATATTTAAGATATTCTAAATAGCTTTATTTACATCAAAACTCAATACAACACTATTCATAGGTTTGCCAAAATGCCTCAATTCACCTCCACTAGTAGCAAGTGAGAGAAATAACTCTGTAACAACAAAATAACACAGAAGACTAACATTAAAACAGGTATCAAAGTCACTTGACATACCCAACCATTTCAACATCTGCATTATGTTTTAGCTCATGTGAATGTTGCTCTCTACAACTCTATCCTTTCTATAATCTGTCTGTCTGCAGTTTTCTTAAGCAAGTTTCCTTTGTTCATAAGGCAAAGCATGTGTGCTTTTACCATCATTTCCTTCCCCTTTTGCATTACTCACTTCTCTTGCCCTCTGATTCACTTGTCTGCTCATTTCCTTTCTCATTTCACTTCCCCATCTTCCACTTCTTTGCACTGTATAAATATCAAAGACTATGAATAACTGAGTCACTGTCCATTGCATATTTGGAGGAAAATCAAAAGAATATTTAAAAAATGAGCTTACTTGTAAGTACTTTTTATGAATCATTTTCAAATTGACCCCAAATAATAGGAACTAAGACAAAAATTTTGAACACTAATATTAATAATATAATACTATAAACATTCAGAAAAATCTATATAATGAAGAAAATAGCTGATCACAAAGTGATGTGTAACTGCAGAAAAATAAACTAAAATGCTAATCAGCTCACTTTATTATTCAGACTTAACATATCTAGATACAATAGCAAATTCTAACACATAGAGCTCTAGGATTACAAATGAAACATCAGGTCAGGTTAAGAAAAAAACTTCAAAAATTAGAGGACACCTAGGTAAAACATTAAAACAGCTGTGTTTTTTCCTAAACAGAACTTACTTACTAATAATGACTAAGTCAAAAGCACCAAAATACACTGCAAAGTAAAGCCGAAACAGGCAAGTACCAAAACTTTCCCATGGAAAATTGAGTTTTGTCTCAAAAAGCAGAACAACTGTTATCAACTACACCCCATAGAAAAAGAGTAAAAACTATTTTGAAGGCAAAAGTATCTCTGACAACTCATAAAGAGATATTAAATTTAAACATTATTTAAATATCATCATAAAAATTTTATGTCACAGAATTATAGAGATCATACAATTCTCTGTTCCTCAAAATGTATTCCACTGATACTAGATTCACTCTGGCAACTTGCTCAAAGACTAACCCAGACAAATTCTCAGGGATAAAGCCCAGGATCTGCACTGTCAATAAGTATCCCAAACCCCATTCACATTAAAGACTAAGGACGGCTAATATTGGTGAATTTCTCAAATTGCCAATAAACAAAGGATGTACAAGGTGAAGCCAAGCCTGAAAGTCCTATAAAATTACTTGCCAAACGTCCAGCTTGTTAGGGACAATGGGAAGATTAACGTTTTGAATCTTGGACACACATGTCAGTGTTCTTTCTCCTGCTACTGCTGCTACTACTAAGTCACTTCAGTCGTGTCCGACTCTGTGTGACCCCACAGACGGCAGCCCGCCAGGCTCCCCTGTCCCTGGGATTCTCCAGGCAAGAACACTGGAGTGGGTTGCCATTTCCTTCTTCAATGCATGAAAGTGAAAAGTGAAAGGGAAGTCACTCAGTGGTGTCTGACTCTTGGCGACCCCATGGCCTGCAGCCTACTCCTACACCATGCTAATTAGACTTATTGAAACTCAAAGTTCAAAGATAATTTAGAGAAATAAGACAGAAATCTAAACTACAATTCTGAACGGTTGCTGGATTTAACAAAGTCCAGCTCTGTTAACATACTTCCTATATGACATACTTCCTGCTTTCAGACTTGCTCTTTCATATGGGAAAAACACAAATGGTAATGCCCAGAGAGGAAACTGGAGTGGCTGCTAGGCACCACTACATCGATTAATTTGAGGATTCATACCACCACAGCAAATTTTAATTTCTGCAGCCCCAAATAAATACCAGCACAGCACTTCTGCCAAACTTTAAGAAAAAAATCGAAGCAGTTGAGAAGGCTGAGGGACAGGGTAGGAGGCAACATTCAGACTATATATATTTTAGTTTAATGCTTTAAATAAATGCTCACAGATGCATCCAGAAGTGTTTGCTCCCTCATTTCTTCTTGTCCTCGAGATTTCAGCTCTTGTTGGAGCCTTTCATTTTCAAGCACAACTACGTGTACCCTATTTTTCATTCCAGAAAGTTCCTCCTATAAAAAGAAGAAACAAATACCAAATACATTAAGCATTTTTTCTTTCATTTCTTATATATTATTATGTAAGAAACGAAGTGCCAGTCTATGTTCGATGCAGGATGCAGGATGCTTGGGGCTGGTGTACGGGGATGATCCAGAGAGACGTTGTGGGGTGGGAGGTGGGAGGGGGATTCAGGATTGGGAGCTTGTGTACACCTGTGGTGGATTCATGTTGATGTATGGCAAAGCCAATAGAGTATTGTAAAGTAAAATTTAAAAAATAAATAAAGAAAGAAAGAAATGCCACATGCAGACTGTATACATTAAGCAATCTTAAGTAGTGCTTTTATTTTGTTGATTACTAGACGATCCAACATGATATGAAGCATGAAAGACTGATGCTCTCTATCCATTTTCTGAAATATTATAATCATATTTTGACAAACAAGAAGCTCAAGCATTAGTTAACAAAGAGAAGGCTGGGGGAAGACAGTAGACAGCCTGCTAATGACCATACCATAGGACTCTGTGGTTTCTGACAATTTTTTTCAACAGACTTATATAAATTCTTTAATTAAAGGGCTTATCTAAAAGACTTTTAAACATGAGGTAGATACTCCCCTAAACAAATAAGGTAAGATATGTTATATGCTCAAATGCCAATAACATTGAAAACTGACAGAGGTCTACATAGATAATAAAGGACACTGAGGCAAAAAGGTGAGGAAAGCTACAATGACTTATCTATGAACTGGTAGCCAGATGGAAGGAAATTATGAGTGAAAAAAGTTTGATGAATAGCTCTTAGTGTTTCCTTGGCTGTGCAGGGAGTAATATAAAGAATTATAGGTATATAACAATTTGTATAGCTATTAAGTAGCATCTCACCCTTAAAAAATATAAAAAATACTGATATATTGAGGGTATAATACTTAATCTTCATTACTGTTATAATAAACAACTATTGCACAGCATATAAAAATTCCATTCCATTTATCTTATTCAGAAAAAAAAATCAAAGCTGTAATTGAAAACTATAATTAAACAAATATTGCAGACTTCCAATTTTTGGTCTGACATATAAGAAGCTTGGAAGACATCACTCCCATCTTCATAACTAGAAAAAGAGCTGAACAAGCTTAAAAATAAACGACTCTTCTTAGATCCATCAGAGAATTAAGGTCACAGGGAAAACTATTATCCCTAAGAATGGAAAGACAGACAAGTACTCCTGAGAACCTCAACCCAGCAGAGCAGAAACTTCTGGAGGAGCCAGTGGTGTGGTATAAAAATATAAAAATAATTGATGAAATGCTGGAAGCTTAGTATAGACCAGTTTGAGTTAAAAACTCCAGAAGAACCCAGTCTCTGGAGGGGAGGTATCTCCTACACTTTTATGAGCTTTATCTCCAGGACACGAGCAGATTCTAATAGCAAAGACTAGAGGAAACCCCACTCCTGTTTCCTCCAGTAGGAGAGAAAAAGTAACCCCAAAGCATTCTGTTCTTTTTAACTAGGACTGCCTCAAGAGAAACTATTTTACCAGAGCCTGAGAAACTGGTTTTTGCTTTTTCCCCCAGAACCTAAGTGACCTGGGGGAAGAGAGCAGAAACCCAACTCCAGCTTTCTAGCCTTCTCATCTCACTTAAGGGGAGAGGGAGACTGAGAACCACTTGTGAAGGATATAGCCAACAGGGTCACTAGAAGACTGTGACATGATCATAGGATTGCAAAATGCTCCCCCTACTCCCATACCCTACCACCACATCAAAAGTACTCTTGTATCATAACAAGGGAAGACACTAAAATAACTGCACATCTCAGTATATATTTAAGAATTCTTGAGGGAAACCCAAAGACAACAATGGAGACAAAACCAGAACTTTAGAGGAAATTTTAGCCTCTGACATACAGTAACAGCAAATAATAAACACAGTCAAACTTCTACAACAAATAAAAAACTTTACACTAAATGTATATTTCCCTCAGTTCCTTTTATTCAATCCACCATGTCTGGAAATCAACAAAAAATTAGAAGGCATTCTAAAAAACTTAAAACACAGTTGCAAGAAACTAAGCAAACACAGAACCAGACTTAGATATAGCAAAGATGCTGGAATTATCAGATGGAGAGTTTAAAATAATTATGATTAGCATGTTATAAGGTCAAATGGGAAAAAGTGGTTCACATGCAGGAACAGATGGATAATATAAGCAAAGATGGAAATTAAGAAAAAAAGAAAAATGCTGGAAATCAAAAACACTGCAGAGGAAATGAAGATTGCCTTTGAAGGGGTCATTAATAGACTGGACACATCCAAAGAATTAGTAAGCTTGAGTAAGTGTTAACAGAAACTTCTCTAACTGAAATGCAAAGAACAAAAAGAATGATACAGACAGAACAGAATATCCAAGAATTGTGGAACAATAATAAAGGTGAAGAAAGAGAGAAAGGAGGAGAAGAAATATTTAAATGAATAATGATTGAGAATTGCCCCAAATTAATTATAAGTGCCAAACCACAGATCCAAGAAGCTCAGAGAATACTGGGCAAGATAAAACTGAAAAAATCTATACCCAGGTATATCATATTCAGACTGCAGAAAATCAAAGACAAAGAGAAAAAAGAAAAATTTTAAAGATGTCAAAGGGAAAAAACTTACCTACAGAGAAGCAATGATAAGAATTACATGAGGTACTCTTTAGAAATCACGCAGGCATGGACAAAGTATAATGGAATATTTAAAGTTTTGAATGAAAAGAGCCTCAACAAGCTAGAATTCTGTAGTCAGTGATACCAACCTTCAAAAGTGAGGGAAAAACAAAGACTTTTTCAGATAACCAAAATTGGAAAATCTGTTTCTGGTAGACCTGCCTTGTGAGAAATGTTAAAAGGAAGTTCTTCAAGAAGTAGGAAATTTACTTAGGTTATAAACTCAGATCTACATAAAGAAAGAAAAAGCAGTCCAAGAAAGAATATAGAGATGAGTATAATCTTTTATTTTTCTTAATGTTAGCTGATATAACAGATAACAGTTTGCTCAGTATCATATTAGCAATAGTGTATATAGATTCAACAAGCATATCCTAAGGGAAATCAGTCCTGAATATTCATTGGAAGGACAGATGCTGAAGCTGAAACTCCAATACTTTGGCCACCTAATACAAAGGGCTGACTTATCTGAAAAGACCCTGATGCTGGGAAAGATTGAAGGCAGGAGGAGAAGGGGACGACAGAGGAAGAGATGGTTGGAAGGCATCACCAACTCAATGGACATGAGTTTGAGTAAACTCTGCGAGTTGGTGATGGACAGGGAGGTCTGGCGTACTGCAGTCCATGGGGTCACAAAGAGTCGGACACGACTGAGCGACTGAACTTAACTGATATAGAGATCATAGCTTGTGGATAACTGAAATGAATGACAGAAATGCATCAGGGTCAGGAGGGAGGAACTGGGAACACTCTGTTAAAATGAATTTTTAGGTTAGTTGTAAAGGTAACTGTAAACTCAAGGACAACCACTTATAAGTTTTTCTTTAAAAAAAGAAGTTAAATTGATATGCTAAGAGAGGAGAAAACTACAATCATATAACATGCTAACTCAAAACCAGAGATGGTACAAAAAAAGAAAAAAAAAAACCAGAAAGAACAAGGGCAGTGAATAGAAAACAGTAAAAAATATGGCAGGTATCATAGATAGCCAACTGTATCAATAATCACTTTAAACATCCATGCTCTGACTATATCAATTAAAAGACAGACTGCCAGAGTAAATAAAGACAGGACCCAAGTACACACTGTCTACAAGAAGCCTTTAAATCTAAAGACACATAAAGTAATGGAGAAACATATACCATGCTAACATAAATCAAAAGAAAGTTACTGAGCATTTGTATATTTTTTTCTCCAGAGCTCCAGATATATTTCTAATGAGCAATCATGTTTAAAAACAACTGGACTATATGATGATCTTTTACTTTTATCTAGTTTGTTTAACTTTTCCTATTTCATATTCAGTGTTCATTTCATTTAGTTTATGTTCTCAATTTCTTCATCTCTCTTTTTTTTTTTTGATGTTCTTTCTCAGCTTTTATCAAGTGTAGCAGAAAAGCTTTTGTATACATATATATAAATATGTGCAATATATACATTTTAGAAAGCTTATGAATTTATGCATAACTAAAAATTATGACAGTATTATTCCACTTGTTTGATTTAATATGAATAGAATGCTAGATTTCTAATTAAACAAATAGATATGCAATAAGCAACAAAGTTTTACTGTATAGCATAGGGAACTATAGTCAATATCTTGTAATAATCTACGAGGGAAATAATTTCAAAAATAATATATGTGTATTTGTATAACTGAATTACTCAGCTACGCACCTGAAGCACTGTAAGTCAACCATACTTCAGGAAAATATAGATATTTTTAAAAAGAAAGACATAAGAACAATTAAAAAAAAGAAAACTAGAGTAGCTATATTAATTTCAGACTTCATAGTAAGGAAAAAAATATCAGGGATAATAAAGAGGCATGACACGATAAAAAGTTCAATTTTCCAAGAAGACATAATAATCCTACTGTACATATGCCTAATAACAGAGCATTGAAATACATGAAGTAAAAACTGATAGAACTGCAAGGAGAAATAGATGTATCTACTATTTCAGTTAGAGATTTCAACATCCCTCTATCAGCCATTGACTGATCTGGCAGACTGGCAAAATATCAGTATGCACATAGTTGAACTGAACACCACCATTAATCACTTGGGTCTAACTGACATTATATACTACTTTATCCAACAACAACAAAATATACACTCTTCTCAAGCTAACACATAACATTCACCAAAACATACCTAAAACCATATATCAACAAATTAAAAAGAATGAAAATCACAAAAAGTATGTTCAGTTCAGTTGCTCAGTCATGTCCAACTCTTTGCGACCCCATGAATTGCAGCACGCCAGGCCTCCTTGTCCATCACCATCTCCCGGAGTTCACTCAAACTCACGTTCATCGAATAAGACCACAATGGAATAAAACTATAAATCAATAACAGAAAGATAGCTGGAACACTCCTAAAATATGTGGTGATTAAATAATACTCTTCTAAATATATACAGGTCAAGGACAAGTTTCAAGAAAAGAATTTAAGTTATTTTGAAATAAACAAAAATGAAAATACCACTTATTAAAATTTCTGAGATGCAACTAAATCAGGGGAAACATTAAAAAGAACATAGATTTCAAGACAATAATTTCAGGAAACTAAAATAAACAACAAAAGAAATTATATCGATAGTAAGTAGAAGAAAAGATAATAAAAATTAGGGTAGAAACACATGAAATTAAAAACAGAAAATCAAGAGAGAAAAGCAACAAAACCAAAAGATTGGTCTTTGAAATGATCAATGAAATTGATTAGAGTCTAGCTAGGCTAATCAAGACAAAAAGAGAGTAGACACAGATGACTAATCTCAGAAATGATATGACTACAGATTCCATGGGGCTTTCCAGGTGGCGCTAGTGGTAAAGAACTCGCCTGCCAATGTAGGAGACACAAGAGATGTAGGCTTGATCCCTAGATCAGGAAGATTCCCCTGGAGAAGGGCATGGAAACCCACTCCAGTATTCTTACCTGGAGAATCATGGACAGAGGAGTTCATAGGGTTGGACAGAGGAGTTCATAGGGTTGCACAGAGTCAGACATAACTGACGTAGCTTAGCACACATGCACAGATTCTATGGACATAAAAAGGATAATAAAGGAATACTATGAGCAAAGTCCATAATTTGATCACCCTAGAGGAAATGAACCAGTCCCTTGAAAGACACAATCTACCAAAACCCCTAAAGGGAAAGGCAGTTAATCTGAATAGGCCTAGTGAAGTCACTTAGTCATGTCCGACTCTGAGACCCCATGGACTGTAGCCTGCCAGGCTCCTCTGTCCATGGGATTTTCCAGGTTAAGAATACTAGAGTGGGTTGCCATTTCCTTCTCCAGGGGATCTTCCCAACCCAGAGACTGAACCCAGGTCTCCAGCATTGCAGGCAGACTCTTTACTGTCTGAGCCATTAGGGAAGCCCTGAATAGGCCTATTTGTATTAAAGAAATTGAATAAATAATTGATCCTCTTTCAAAACAGGAAGTACCAGTCCTAATATTGGTTCACTGGCGATTTTTGATAAACATTTTAAGAAGAAATTAGATCAATTCTCTAAAATATATTTTATAAAATACCAGAGAAAATACTTCCTAGCTCATTCTATGAAGTCCACTTTATCGTAACCAAACTAGATGAAGAGACTACAGGGCGGAAAAATGGCAGATCAATATATCCCATGAATACAGATGAAAAATCCTCATCAAAACATTAGTGAATCAAATCCCACAATGTATAAAAAGAATCATACAACAGGACCAAATGGAATTTAATCTACCTATGCAAGTCCAGCTCAATATTTCAAAATCAAAATAATTCAACATGCTAGAAAAAAAATCAAATGATCATATCAATAGATGTAAAAAAAGAAAGTGACAAAATCTAGGAGCCATTCAAGGTAAAAACCTCAATGAACTAGGAATAAAGAAAAAACATCTTCAGTTTAGTAAAAAAAAATCTACAAATAACCTATAGCTAACACTGTACTTCACTGTGAGACAACGGGTAGGTTCCCACTAAGATTAAGACAAGGAGGTCACCTCTTATCGCTTCTATTCAACATCATATTAAAAGCCCTAACTAAAACAGAAATAAAAGCTATAGAAGAAGAAATTCTTTAAAATATAGCTATATTTGTCATAGATGACATGACTGTCTATGAAGAAAACCTCAAAGAATCAAAAAAACCTGCTAAAATAAATCATTAAGCAAGGTTGCACATTACAAGGTTAATATGCAAAAGCTAATTGTTTTCCTATATATTAGTAATAAGTAATTGGTATTTGAAATTAAGAATACAGTACCATTTACATTAACACCAACAAAATTAAATACTCAGGTATAAATTACATAAAATATGCATCAGATCTGTAAGAACAAAACTGTAAAACTCTGATGAAGACATCAAGGAATATCTAAATAAATGGAGAGATATTCCATGTACATGGATAGGAAGATTCAATATTGTCAAAATATCAGTTCCTCCTAACTTGAGAGATTCAACACAATCTCAGTCAAAATTCCAGCATGATACTTTGTAGATATTTACAAACTGCTTTGGAGCTTATATAAAGAGGCAAAAGATCCAAAATCATCAATATGATATTGAAGAAAAAGAACAAAACTGGAAGGTTGACAATGACCGACTTCAAGACCTACTATAAAGCTCCAATAATCAAGACAGTGTGATATTTGTGACAGAACTGACCAACATATCAATGAAACAGAATAGTGAGCCCAGAAACAGATGCACACAAATACAGTCAATGGATCTTTAACAATGGATAGAGAACAAACTTATGGATACCAAGGATGGAAGGAGGAGGGGGATAAATCGAGAGACTGGGATTGACAAATATACACTACTGATGCTATGTATAAAACAGATAACTAATGGGAATCTACTGTATAGGTCAGCAAACTCTATTCAATGTTCTGTGGTGACCTAAATGGAAAGGAAATAAAAAAGAGGAGATATGTATATATATATATACATATAGCTGATTCACTTTGCTGTACAGTAGAAACTAACACAACATTTTAAAGAAGCTATATTCCAATAAAATTAATTAAAAAATGGAATAAGGGTAACTCAATGTTGACAGTCTTTTCAACAAGTGGTGTTGAACAAATGGATATCAATATGCAAAAAAAAATTTTTAATGTCTAGATACAGATTCTATACCTTCAAAAATATTAACTAAAAATGGAGCACAGATCTAAATGCAAAACACAAAACTATCGAAAAGCTAGAAAAAGAATTAGAGAAAATATTAGTGAGCTTGTGGGTAATATTTTTAGATTTAATGCCAAAGGCACAGTCCATGGAAGAAAAAAATTGATAAGCTGGACTTGATTAAAATTAGAAGCTTCTGCTCTATGATGTTGTAAGACAAGCCAAAATTGAGAAAAAAGAATTGGAAAAGACATGTGATAAATGACTGGTATCCAAAATATATAAAGAAATTTTGAAGTTCAACAATTAGAAAATGTACAACGCAATTAAAAAATGGGCAAGAGACCCCAAAAGACACCTCATCAAAGACAGTATATAAATGGAAAATAAGCATATGAAAAAATGCTCAACATTGTATGTCATCAGGGAATTGAAATTAAAACTATATAGCATCACATATTTCTAATATACTAGAATTCAAAACCCTGACAATACCAAATCCTCGTAAGGACTGTTCCACGTCATAAGCTTTCATTCACTGCTGGAGGGAAAGTAAAATGGCACAGCTATTCTGGAAGACAGTGTGGCAGTTTCTTATAAAAATAAACATACTCTTGCAGGTGATCCAGCATGCTTCATGGTATTTACCCAAATGAGTGGAAAAAAAAAACCAAAAACCAGTAGATTTATTTCTAGTTGCCACAACTTGGAGGCAAGTGGGATTTCCTTCAATTGGTGAGTAGTTTAAAAAAAAAATCCTATATCCAGACAATGGAATATTACTCAATGATAGAAATAAGCTATTGAGCCATGAAAAAACATTAAGGAAGCTTAAATGTATATTGTTCAGCCAATAAAGCCCAATCTGAAAAGGCTACAAACGGTATGACTCTAACTATACAACATTCTGGAAAAGGCAAAACTATGCAGACAGTAAAAAGATCAGTAGTTGCCAGGGGTTTACCGGATAGGAAAGGAGGAATAAATAAGCAGAGCACAGATGATTTTTAAAGCAGTGAAACTATTCTCTATGGTACTGTAACGGTAGATATATGCCATTTCACATTTTTTAAAACTTATAGAATGTAAAACAGAGTGAATGCTAATGTAAACTGAGGAATTCACCAAATAATAATGTAACAGCATTAGCTCATCAACTGTAACAACATACTACACTGATGCATGATGTAAACAGCAGGGGAAACTGCTGGGGAGCTATAAAGTACATGGGAATACAGGATAATTCTATGCATTTTCCATCCACTTTTTCTGTTAAACCTAAAGCTGATCTAAAAAACAAAATCTGTTAATTAAACAAACTAATCAGGTTTCTAAACCCTCAAACATTACTTTCAACATCCTGCTTCCTTGTTAACATGTATCAAATGTATCACGCTGACTTTCAAGGATTCTTTAATCTTCTATTTAACCAGTTCAGCATTATTTTAATAATTTCTAAGAGATATCTTCCATTGAAGGAATGTAGACGAGATGCCTCATGACCCCCATAAATAAATCATATTCATCCTGAATATTTTCTTCCGCTGTTGCTGTTTTTCCTTTAAAATTCNGAGTTCACTCAGATTCATTCTCCTCCTGCCCCCAATCCCTCCCAGCATCAAACAGAAACAGTAATATCTGCATTACTGCTTTTCTTTTTGTTTAGTTGCCCAGTCATGTCTGACTCTTTTGCAGCCCCATGGATTGGGATTTTCCAGGCAAGAGTACTGGAGAGGGTTGCCATTTCCTTTCTCTAGAGGATCTTTCTGACCCAGGGTTCAAACCCACATCTCCTGCCAGCATCTCCTGCATTATAGGCAAATTCTTTATCACTGAGCCACTGGGGAAGCCCATTACTGAACTGATGTGAGGCAAATACTGACTCTGGCATTTACAAGCTGTGACCTCTAGCCAGTCGGTCACAGGACCTCTCTTAAGCAATGCCTTCAACTCAGCTGTACAACCACTACCTTGTTTGTTGTATTTTCAAGCACAATGCTGGTTGACGTTGAGTAGAACTTTCTAGTGTTGTTATCTGTGATGTATCTCATTGCTATTAAACAGAGGGCAGAGAAAGTGGATTCTCCTTATTGGGACTGACTCATATAACACAGATATACTCAACATATGGGAGAAATCAGCCATAATTTTTGCACACTGTAATTTAGAGTTCTTTGTTGGAAGGACTGATGCTGAAGCTGAAACTCCAATACTTTAGCCACCTCATGCAAAGAGCTGACTCATTGGAAAAGACCCTGATGCTGGGAGGGACTGGGGGCAGGAGGAAAAGGGGATGACAGACGATGAGATGACTGGATGGCATCACCGACTCGATNATGACCGACTTCAAGACCTACTATAAAGCTCCAATAATCAAGACAGTGTGATATTTGTGACAGAACTGACCAACATATCAATGAAACAGAATAGTGAGCCCAGAAACAGATGCACACAAATACAGTCAATGGATCTTTAACAATGGATAGAGAACAAACTTATGGATACCAAGGATGGAAGGAGGAGGGGGATAAATCGAGAGACTGGGATTGACAAATATACACTACTGATGCTATGTATAAAACAGATAACTAATGGGAATCTACTGTATAGGTCAGCAAACTCTATTCAATGTTCTGTGGTGACCTAAATGGAAAGGAAATAAAAAAGAGGAGATATGTATATATATATATACATATAGCTGATTCACTTTGCTGTACAGTAGAAACTAACACAACATTTTAAAGAAGCTATATTCCAATAAAATTAATTAAAAAATGGAATAAGGGTAACTCAATGTTGACAGTCTTTTCAACAAGTGGTGTTGAACAAATGGATATCAATATGCAAAAAAAAATTTTTAATGTCTAGATACAGATTCTATACCTTCAAAAATATTAACTAAAAATGGAGCACAGATCTAAATGCAAAACACAAAACTATCGAAAAGCTAGAAAAAGAATTAGAGAAAATATTGGTGAGCTTGTGGGTAATATTTTTAGATTTAATGCCAAAGGCACAGTCCATGGAAGAAAAAAATTGATAAGCTGGACTTGATTAAAATTAGAAGCTTCTGCTCTATGATGTTGTAAGACAAGCCAAAATTGAGAAAAAAGAATTGGAAAAGACATGTGATAAATGACTGGTATCCAAAATATATAAAGAAATTTTGAAGTTCAACAATTAGAAAATGTACAACGCAATTAAAAAATGGGCAAGAGACCCCAAAAGACACCTCATCAAAGACAGTATATAAATGGAAAATAAGCATATGAAAAAATGCTCAACATTGTATGTCATCAGGGAATTGAAATTAAAACTATATAGCATCACATATTTCTAATATACTAGAATTCAAAACCCTGACAATACCAAATCCTCGTAAGGACTGTTCCACGTCATAAGCTTTCATTCACTGCTGGAGGGAAAGTAAAATGGCACAGCTATTCTGGAAGACAGTGTGGCAGTTTCTTATAAAAATAAACATACTCTTGCAGGTGATCCAGCATGCTTCATGGTATTTACCCAAATGAGTGGAAAAAAAAAACCAAAAACCAGTAGATTTATTTCTAGTTGCCACAACTTGGAGGCAAGTGGGATTTCCTTCAATTGGTGAGCAGTTTAAAAAAAAAATCCTATATCCAGACAATGGAATATTACTCAATGATAGAAATAAGCTATTGAGCCATGAAAAAACATTAAGGAAGCTTAAATGTATATTGTTCAGCCAATAAAGCCCAATCTGAAAAGGCTACAAACGGTATGACTCTAACTATACAACATTCTGGAAAAGGCAAAACTATGCAGACAGTAAAAAGATCAGTAGTTGCCAGGGGTTTACCGGATAGGAAAGGAGGAATAAATAAGCAGAGCACAGATGATTTTTAAAGCAGTGAAACTATTCTCTATGGTACTGTAACGGTAGATATATGCCATTTCACATTTTTTAAAACTTATAGAATGTAAAACAGAGTGAATGCTAATGTAAACTGAGGAATTCACCAAATAATAATGTAACAGCATTAGCTCATCAACTGTAACAACATACTACACTGATGCATGATGTAAACAGCAGGGGAAACTGCTGGGGAGCTATAAAGTACATGGGAATACAGGATAATTCTATGCATTTTCCATCCACTTTTTCTGTTAAACCTAAAGCTGATCTAAAAAACAAAATCTGTTAATTAAACAAACTAATCAGGTTTCTAAACCCTCAAACATTACTTTCAACATCCTGCTTCCTTGTTAACATGTATCAAATGTATCACGCTGACTTTCAAGGATTCTTTAATCTTCTATTTAACCAGTTCAGCATTATTTTAATAATTTCTAAGAGATATCTTCCATTGAAGGAATGTAGACGAGATGCCTCATGACCCCCATAAATAAATCATATTCATCCTGAATATTTTCTTCCGCTGTTGCTGTTTTTCCTTTAAAATTCTTTCATCTCCCTTCTGCTGATCTAACCATCCTACACCTTAAGATTTTTCTCTTCCATGAAAGCATCCTTAAAGACAGTGAGCTTTCAGTAACCTTCTTCTCTTATTATGACTATAGTTTATACCACAAAATAAAGGACCACACTGTATCTTTACTATTGTGTTGCTGTGATTCTCACAGGTAATAGTGCTCTCAACTAGATGGTAAGTTTATTACGATTTTTGTTACACAGTGGAAGAAACTGCCATCTCAAAATATGCCACTCTGGAAGAATTATCTTGAGCTAAGGGCTCGTGAAAAACAGAAGGCACAAGTCTGCTCTGACTTCCCCTTTTCTTCCAGAAAGCTGGACTAAAACTCCCATGTGAACGATGCCTTCCCTACACCAGGAAGAAAGAACAGTCTTATCACCAGAGACAGGGAGTCGAGACAGAGAAATCTGTACAAACAGACCCTGTTAAAAGAACTCATCTTCTTTCACCGCCCCACATATTTTCAGTACAGTACTACAGCTGCTTCTCTTTGTTCAACCAAGTACAAAAGCACTCAGGTTTCACCACTTCTTCAGGTCTTCATTTCCTTATGAAGGCTCCCATGTCACATAAATCTTACATTAAATAAATGTGTATCCTTTTATCCTGTTAATCCATCTTATGTCAGTTTAATTCAAAGGCCCAAACAAAGACACTAAAAGGGCAGAGCTAATGTTTTATCTCCCCTGCAATATCTTTCAGGTTTTACTCACAGCATTTTAGCGATTAACAGAAGCTTATTAATGGAATGAGTCCTGGGATACTATTTCAGCTTTTCTAGTAATCCAAGAATACCTATATAATAATGAATGTATCCTCCAAGAACAAGGAGAAATGACATGCTAAGATCGGGAAACTCCCTTGAAAAGCTGACAATGAAATATTTAAAGGTTTCTTAAGCTATATATCAGACTTACACTTTGCGAACCATATGTTGAAAATATAATACATGATACAAAAGATATCACTAAGTTCTATAAAAATATCAAATAATCTGATGTATTAATATTAAAAAAAAAACAAAGACACTAACATACTTTGGGAAGGCATTAAAAACATTACTAAACCTCATACAGTCATGCAATATATAACATCTAGTGTTATAAGCCATAAGTGACATTTGGTTTCTTGATTTTAAGTATCAGTACTCCCATGAGTTATCTTCATTCAAAGTTACAGTAAGAACCTTTATACTGACAAGGCGTAGATACAGTCTACCAGCTTAGAATCCCTATTTGCTGCACTACAGTTTCAACAGGTTGACAAGAGTGGGAGAATGACTGGTATTACTATTCCAAAGTATTTGCCATAAGCTGGGATAAAGTAAACAGAGTGGAAAGGAAAAAATCCAAACATAAGAGACTATCATCAAAATATAATAGACTACTATATAACTATAAACTACTGGGAAATTAAGCACTCAGAGTACCATTCCCAAGCTTGAGAAGCTCTGATTACACATCAGACTTTTCAATCATAGAAAGATGGCAACCATCAAGGTGTTGCTATAAACATGAAGATTAATAGCAGTTTTTCACACAAGATATTATTATTAATAACAATATAGTCTGGCTTAAATTTTTAATGGGATACTTACCTTGCAGAACTTGACTTCTGCCTCTAAATGATAAATGTACTGAGACTGGTCATTGATGATAGGAACAAGATTGTGGACAGTAGGCATATTGGTTTCCTCACATTCTGATGACCTCTAAGGCAAAAATGAAAACAAATGAAGCATGTTTGGATTTAGCAAAGAATCAGTTAATACCATCTCCATACTCGATTTAGCACTTATGTCATATAAACATGGAATAAAAATAGACTAAATCACAGTGTGGCTAACAGTATTATTTCATCTTATAAATTCTATAAATAGATAAGATTCAGGAATAGGAAAACTATTTTTTAAAGAGGGAAAAGGAAAATGGTTGTAAAAAGCACACAGCAATGGAAAAATGCTCGAGTAGTATATCTTGGTTTGGGATGAACCACTCATTTGAGCCATCTGGAAATGTGACGTGCTATTCAGTAATTTTGAGATGAAGGGACAGCTTTTTAAGAAATCACCATAGAAGAGGGCTGCTAGCTAAAACTGCAGAACAGCTGTCTGAAGAAAGGATTCTTTAGACAAGTGTCTGATGCCAAATGTGTGTCACTGAGGTAAAATTTTATCTAAAAGAATTATATTAGCAAAACCTGGTTTTTTATTTTTGACCCTAATACTTAAGGCAGTTGGAGGCTATGCTGTTCTGGAGCCTCCATTACTAGAGTGCTAAAGCAGATATACATGAAAGTGAGACATTGCACTGAGGACTCTAGAAAAAAAAGTTAATTCCCTTACTATTGCAGCAGTCCTGTAATTGATTTTTAATATCCATCTGACCTTATCCTAAAATGATTGTAAAATGGTTTATAAATCATATATCATCCATTCCAGTATTCCTGCCTGGAGCATCCCATGGACAGAAGAGCCTGGTGGGCCATAGTCCATGGGGTCACAAAGAGTCAGACACGACTGAGTGACTAACACTACTATTACAACTATTACTATTACCATATTATTTAAATAAAAGAGAGAGTTAGGAAAAGGGAAAATGAAGGTCTACCAGTTAGATGAATCCAGAGGAAAGTTTGAGATGAGACACACAATCATTTTGTTTTTCAATTTAATAGAAATTCCTATAAATGGTGAAGTACCAGCTCTCGTGGCAGAATAATTAAGTAGATCTTTGCTTCTGGCCACATTTAATAAATTTAAAACCAAAAGACATGTTAATTAAATGAATTATCTGTGGTAAGTAGAAAGCAGCTAATTATAATAATTAACATTAATGGAAAGGGGTTTGGTGCATAGACAAATATAAAATATTACCATGTGTATACATAGGGCAAAATCAATGTGAAAATTAAAAACAAGCTAGTACCATGTGGAAAATGTTCATATACAATCACTTGTATGTTTATCATAGTTTGAATGTCCATATTTTAAAATAACAAGTAATAATGCTTAGACATATTTTCTACCTCAACACTGCCTCATTTCACTCTTAATACAGCCACATATTTCTCATATGTCATACTGGCTATGAAACTGCATTCTAAGGAGTACAGTCTTCGAAAGCTACTTATTATTATGGCTTGTAATCATCGTATGTAGGTTGTATACATTTAGGGCCTAATTTCCATTCTTTCACATAGAGCCAATATAAATAGACCTGTGTATTGGTATATACTGTATATATTGAACTGATCATCTTGATGAGTCTTCTTGCTTATCTAAAGTTAATCAGTTTTGCAATATCACTGCTCAGTATTATCTTAAAAATGCTAAGAAGCATATCTGAGCATTCAACAGATGGAGCAACTTAATCTACTAGACTTAAAAGTACTCCACCCATATATGCTTAAGAGCATTCTAGAAACTAGGTGTAAACAGTAATAAATTCACTGAATGATGAAATATTTTATCAAAATTATAGTTTATATCTATAAATATTGAATAGGAACATGTAGTCCATTTCTCTAAAGTGGAAATTAAAAATGAAAGTCTGTGTCAGGCTGGAATGAAGTGTTAATATGGGGGTACTCTTAGAACATTTCAGCTGTGAGTAAAGGAAACTGACATGTCTTCAAGTTTTCTGGATGTAGCCTGGGTATCCAACAGTCACAGACATTGAAAATGCAAGGTGGTTATTGTTGCCATGACATTTTCTATTTGTGTCATACTTCATAGGTTTCCAAAGAACTTTAAATATGTGATCTTACCTTATTACTATAAAAACTCAGTGAGACAGTACATGATAGGCCCTAGATCACCCTAAAGCATAGACCATCATTTTGACCGTTTAAACCCGGCCAAGTCCTTGCTTCACAGTACCCTTTCTCTACAGAACTCTTTCCTTCAACCCACCTTCTCCTCACATATATGCTTCCCTCACAGTACACTCCCTCACTTCCACCCTTCCTTCACACCTATCTCAGGCTTTATATCACACTGCTTCACTCAGAAATAATATGCTCCATTAAAGCAACAGCAGTAGCAAACAGCTGCAGAAGAAACAGAGTACAGCTTCTCATATCACACAATTTTATAACTATATATTTTTAAATGTAGAAAAAGATTACATCAAATTTAACATTTAACATAAATAAGAGATGGCTAGAATTAGAAAGTAAATTCTAAAAATAATAAAAATACAGATATACCCCTCTATAAAAGCAATGGTTAGGGACTTGGTGGTCCAGGAGTCAAGAATCCGCCTTTCTTTTTTTAAAAATTATTTATTTTTAAAATGTATTTATTTATTTTAATTGAAGGATAATTACTTGACAATACTGTGATGGCTTTTGCCATACATCAACATGAATCAGCCATATACATATGTTCCCCTCATCCTAAAACCCCCTCCCACCTACCTCACCACCCTACTCCTCCAGGTTGTCACAGAACACCAGCCCTGGGTGCCCTGATTCATGCGTCGAACTCACACTGGTCATCCATTCTACATATGGCAGATGGTAATGCACACGTTTCAATGCTGTTCTCTCAAATTATCCCACCCTCTTCTTCTCTCACTGAGTCCAGAAATCTGCTTTTTATGCCTGTGTCTCCTTTGCTGCTCTGTATGTAGGATCATTGGTACCATCCTTCTAGAAGAATCTGCCTTTCAATACAAGGGATGCTGGTTCAATCCCTGGAAGGGGAACTAAGATCCCACATCACCCTGGGCAGCTAAGCCCACGTGCCACAAATACTGAGCCCTCACACGCCACAACTAGAAAGAAGCCTGCACACCAAATGAAAGATCCTGTTTACTGCAACAAGGACCCTGTGTGCCACAGCTAAGACCTGAAGCAACCAAAAATAAATAAATAATAATAATAATAAATTCTAAAAAAAAGCAATGGTTAATCTTTTCCATATATTGTTCCTTTAAAAAAAATATTTGCTAACAGTTGCAAAGTAAATTCTCCAAACTATTTCCTCACTCACATTTTTCAAGTGAATAATAAATTTTTAAAAACTCAGAATCCCCTCTGCTATGGAAGTCTCTTCTTCGGCCAAAATAATTATCAGAAGGAAGACCATTTCTTTTAATGCTTTCCACTACTAGCATGCCTAGCTCAGAATCTGTTTAACATATGCACTACTAAAATGATAAACAAAATTAAAACATAGTTAGAAAAATAATGCTTTTGTCAGGTTGTAAATGGCGATACTTACCGAAGGGGATGTTTCTTGTCTTCTTAGCGATACCTCACTTTCCTTAGCTGCTTGTTGGCGCAACAAAGCTTTGAGTTGATTAACTATGGAGCAAAAGCAATGGGTTTATTCACCTTATTTTAAACCTATAGTTTATCATCACCCATCTATCCTTCCATCAGTCTAAGAAATATTTGTGTATTATGCATCACAAAATGTGCTATTGACAGACACAAAAACATGAGAAAATCTCTATCATTTAAGAGGTAAGAATCCACTGAGCAATAGATATAGAACTAACAGATATAAAACAAGATTATAAGCTCTAAGTCTACCTATAAGAAGCTCTAGGTCTACCTATAATGCTGTAAGAAGAGGAAGCATGTAACTGTGCCTTGTTTTCACAGAGAAGAGAGTGTGAAGGATGTATAGGAGATCGCCATGCAGAAAAGGGTGAGAAAACACCAGTTTGAACACATGGCTCGTGCAAAGCAGAGAAGCACGGCCATAGGGTGGCATGAGTAGAACATGGCTTGAGGAAGACAGAAAAATGAGGCTGGAGTGGCAGCTTGGAATTACCTTAAGAAATCACTGCTTTGACAGCCTATAGGCATAGGGAAGTCAAAGGGGGGGGAAAAAAAAGCAACAGAACTAGATTAGCTGCTTTGTGTTTCTTGACTAAAATCCTAGCAGTAGAGGACAGACTGGCATTGTTACTATATGGAGTTTAAAGAATTCACTATGTGTCATTCAGGTTAGGACTGACATTCACACTCACCGGCATGGCTGTGTTGTAGTTCATGCCAGGCATTTCCAGCATCCTCATTTCCTACACTGGTATTAAAAGAAGGATCTAGCATATCTTCTCCAACAGTGACATCACCTTCTCTCAGGGCACATTTCAACTGGTGAATGCTTCTATTTGCACGTTCTGCAATAGCATGATGAAAATCAGAGCCAGTGAAATCTGGGTGACCAAATGAACATGGACTTGAGAAGACAATTTCTAAGGGAAAAGCAAGCATTTCTGATACTTCGTGGGAGAAAAGAAAGCATAGCTTTACTTCTAGCTTGGTGAGGAACATGCCAAAGGAAATGTGAGATTAAGTTCATGGGGTAGAGGTTAGACTTAATGATCTCTAAGCTCCCTGGCACCACTGTGATTGACATTCACTGTACATAGCTCTACTGCCAAGGAGGACTGAATGGGAGAGCTTTTCCCCTCTTCACATTCCCAAACAATAATCTCACAGGGGAGGCACTATCCTGACTCCTCAATACCTAAGAATCCCCTACACCTTTTGGCACGGTGTAGATAGGCAAGACAGGCAAAAGGGATTCCACCACATCAAATTCCTACCCAAAGAAGCCTCCTTGTCCCTGTGGGCCACATGGCCCTCTAGCATCAAGAGATAGCTGACCACCTGGCCTAGTTCTGATCAAGAGTTAAATAGCTGATGTGCTTAAAGCAGTATAGTTGTACTTATATACTGTACTTAGTATAGCTGTACTTATATGCTGCTGGCTGACTACATCTTATGTAGAAATTCTTGGTTACTATGCTTGATTACCCTTAGAATTGAAGTTTAAACTCGCTACCACAGATTTAACATAAATAGTCTAAAATTAAGTATTTTAAGGTCTATTACTCTAGTAGTTCATCTCTAAAAACAGCCCCCAAAGAACTCACCCTTACATCCTTGTGCTCTCCCAGGTTGTAACCTACACTCACCAAGAGAATGCACTGGAAGGAACACGACGCCTGACCCGTCACATCCTTGAAATGTTTGGTAGCTGTTGCTTCTACCTTCTTGGAATGTTGGTTTTTGTGAGCCTCAAGCCACTAAGTAGGAAGTCTGGCTACCCTGCTAGAGACTCTGAAGAGGTCATGTGGAAAGGAGAGACCCTGAGATCACCACAAGGAGAAGGAAAGAGCCCAACCCCACTAACAGTCTGGTAGAGTCTCCTGATGACTCCAGTGCCAGAGGTCATCTACCCACAATGCATGAAAGAGACTTGAAAACTGCCCAGCTGGAGTCTGGTAAAACCACAGATCTGTGAGAGACACTAAAAATGCTTTTGGTTGTTGGTTTCTGCCATCAAGCTTTAGAGTGACTTGTGTGTGTGTGGGGGGGTGTGTGTGTGTGTGTGCTTAATTGCTCAGTCATGTCCAACTCTTTGTGATCCCATGGACTGTAGTCTTCTAGGCTCCTCTGTCCATAGACATTCTCTGGGCAAGAATAACTGGAGTGGGTTGTGCTTGATAAGCAGCAAAAAGTAACTGAAATAATTATTCAGTGAAATACTCACCCAAAAACATCTTTAGCAAAGGATCCAAGTCTTAAATTAATATAATATAGTAATGATACTGTGCACGTGTGCTCAGCCGCTACAGTCGTGTCTCTTCCGTGACCCTATGGACCATAGCCCTCCAGGCTCCTCTGTCCATGGGATTCTCCAGGCAAGAATACTGGAGTGGGTTGCCATGCCCTCCTCCTGGGGATCTTTCCCACCCAAGGTCGAACTTGCATCTACCGCATTGCAGGCAGATTCTTACAGCTGAGCCACTGGGGAAACCCCAGTAATGACACTGTATTATATGTTAATACTATAATCTACTAATGACACTACTAATGACATTACTAATAACTCTATCCTGTTTTATGGATTTTTTTTTACATGTATGACAACTGGAGAATCAGGAAATTGATGGGTAATTTCATTAGTTAAAGACCAGACACTTTTTCATGTTTAAACTTGTTCTGCTAATCTCTTCTAATTAATTCTCCAGTTCCAATCTAGAAACATTAACTGTAACAAAAAATGTTCCTTTTACATTAGAGCTGAGACCCAGGTTTCAGTCATCATTTTTAAATGTTGACATCTGTATTTGAAAGTTATTGTTAATTCATATATTTATTAAATATTTATATATAGCTAACATAGAAATTTATGTTAGAAAAAGGTGAACTCTCATGCAAGTTCATGTACTGCTATTATCTATCTCAGATGGATTCTATCAAAATAATTCTTAACATCTTCAGAGGAGACCTTTTTCTAAGTAAAATCTTTCCTTAATTCAGAGCAATGCATAACAATAACACCAATGAAGTTCTTTGTTCTGATCTAGGCCCTTTCTTGACAAGTTAGACCTACTTTTTCCTCTGTATTCAGGAGAAAAACTCTTCTTTAATAACTACACGAGAATCCTAAGAAAGCTATAAAAATGTAAAATATTTTCATTACCAATCATGGATGAAAATATATTTATAAATATATATTCTACAGGACCTTGAAAAATAGATTCTATTTCCTTTAAGCTCATTAATTTGAATGTGTGAAACAGACAAAAATAACCATAACTTAATAGAAAAAAATATTCTCTATCTTACAAAATCTCTAATATAGGTCCTTCACTTACAGCAACTCATTTTCCCCTTGAGTAAACTAACAAAAATAGGTCTTTTAGGTCAGGATTCAATAATCTACACAAGAGACCCAATAAATTTATCACCGCGATTTTCTCCACACCAATCCTATGTCCACACAGACCTTTCTCTGACAGGAATTTGGTATTGATAACTAACCAAGCCTGGCCTCCTTTTATTCCTCATGAGTTTTAAAAAGTCTAGATAAGATGTATTCCTGGTTTCAGTAAAATGAGAAGCAGCAATAGTTTTTTTTTAATAACTCAGTATTTTCTAAAGAGATTTGTTAAAGGAAAAGGAAATAACGAAGTATTATAGTTTTAGACTTATGCACTGACACCTATGAATAAAGCACTTATCTTTACTGCATCCATTAAAAGGAAACAGAGGGTTTGAATTACACTAAAAGTAGGCTCTGTGGAGCCATCAAATGACTTCATCTATAAGACAAAGGATAATTACTTATTTATACTTAATCTAACTAAAAGCTAACAAGCTATATTAGGAGAAGGAAAGGAAATCTGAAAAAAAAAAAGTGTACTTGAAAATTCCCACAGGTAGAGTTCTTTTATTAGCTTACAAAAATGGGAGAGTTTTATGAGGCCATTTAATCCCTTTCCTGATATTCCTGTTTAATCTTTTAGAATTTTTATCATTTAAAGACTATGTGTTAAACTGTACTATGAAAATAGTATCATATGAAATACTAATACATTGAACTCAACAACTATCCCACTTTTCTTAGTGACTACACAGGTCTGGGTTTTTTTGCAATGAATGACTTCAGTTGCTAGGATCAGAGACGAAGAGAAGGAATTTGTAAGAACTGGATCCTGAAACTAAAACTAAGGAGGTAAGTGATATTTCAAAGTCATTTCAAGAGTACATTTTAAAACATGCTAAACGCTTTTCAAATACATACATACTAACATAATTATATACACTGCAACAGACAAACAGAATTAATCCCTTGGAATAACAACACTCAGATCTTTCAAAACAGACGAAACCTCATTGCTTTTCAACTGGAGCCATTGCAACTGGTCTCACAATCCTTATTAAGAACACTGCTCCCCAGATGCCATCAACTGCTGCTTCTTGTTTAGTTGCCAAGTCATTTCCGACTCTTTTGCGACCCCATGGACAGTGGCCTTCCAAGGATGGGATTTCCCAGGGAAGAATGGTGGAGTGGGTTGCCATGTCCTTTACCAGGGGATCTTCCCGACCCAAAATAGAACCTGCACCTCCTGCATTGGCAGGCACATTCTTTACCACTGAGCCACCAGGGAAGCCCGAACCCCATTCTGCTTACATGTAAGGAAACCAGATTAGATAGGAGGTTCCAGTTAGGGTTTCCTATCCCACTGTTCAGGAGCATAGCTTTATCTATCTATAACCAAGAGTGGGGAAGAATACTCAGTTCCTCTTCTCTCCTGAGAGGATAGTAACATTTCACAATACATCCTGATTTCTTCTTCCCAGCGTCAACCACAGGCTGAATACAAACTTAATTACAAATACAAACAGAAATACAACCTCTGAGTCCTACAGAATTGCGTGAACCTAAATGTAAGTAAATAACATTTCTGCTAGTCCACTCTCCAAATATCAATCAATACAATGAGCACTGAAAAGGTTTTTAAGCTGCTGACTGCCAACAAATTTGTCTGTTTCATTCATTTTTGTAATCTAGTTGCTCTACTTTCCAACTCCTAGTTCAACATCGAGACTCTCTTCATCAAGATGTTTTTGAACAAAAAGGAAAACACGGCCCTGTGTACCAAGGATCATCACTTACATACATACTGTGAATTATTAATGTCTACATTCTCCATCTGTACTGGGAGATGTGAATGAGAATTATCCTGGTGACAAGGAGGCAGAACCACACCCAATGAAGTGCCCAGCTGTCTCTGAGAAGACATGCAATGAACCATACCTCCCCAGGCTAAGCATGAGGCGAGCTGCAATTCTCAAAACAAGCTTAAATCGGGGCAGACAAGCAGAAAAATGAAACCACAGCCAGATAAGAGACATGCGTGTCCGTCCACACTTGATGGGGCCTCAGCTAGTTCAGGGGATCGCTGTCACTGTTTATTGGGGGACTGACAACTACTGTGACCAAGATGAAAACAGAATTAATCCAAAATTAGAAAAACCAGTTTTGTAATTGGCAGTTGATTAAAGAGACTAAAAGTTGTATGCAGGNGGGGCCTCAGCTAGTTCAGGGGATCGCTGTCACTGTTTATTGGGGGACTGACAACTACTGTGACCAAGATGAAAACAGAATTAATCCAAAATTAGAAAAACCAGTTTTGTAATTGGCAGTTGATTAAAGAGACTAAGAGTTGTATGCAGGAACTACAAAATCACACACAAAAAATTACTATCATAAGACTCTAATAGCTGAAAAAATGTGTTAAAATTGGTTGGTACCAGAAGTGAAAGATAATCCAAATAAGAATGTAAACATCTTTACGAGCAGTGTCTGGAAGATCATTAATGATGAATGGATGTTGGGAAATCAAGAAGACTGACTATACGCATTATGAGAGATACACCTGGTTCTTTTCTTTTTTGTACCAACTGAGAAGACTTATGCACCTGTCACTTTCCTATTAAAGAAGCTATCCTAGCAGACCAACAGAACTTAGGTACAATTATCAGCCAAAACAATCTGTATCCTTAATTGTAATTATTCTCAAGCATGGTTCTCACAAAGCAAATGATGAGTAGTAACCTTTCTACTTCTAGATCGTGGTTCTCAGTCTCAGCACTATTGATATTTGGACTTGGTAATTCTTGACTGTAAGGGGGTATGTTGTGTTTGTACAGCAGCATCCCTGGCCTCTGCCCACTAGATCCTGGTAAAACTCTCCCCTCCAGTTATGACAATCAAAAGTGCCTCCAGACATTACCAAATGTCTTCTGGATGGAAAAAAAAAGTCACCCTGATTGATAACTGCTGGCTTATAGTAATAAAACAAGATAGCCAGTGCTCAGTTTTGAGGAGAGACTACCCACACTGCTACCGGAACCACAGGCACAACTTGATGAAAAGTGGTCAGGACACTGAGCTATTCTACCACTGTGGTAGGCAGCACACAACAACCCATTGCCATCACCACCAACATGAGGCACTTCTGATACAGGTGTCAGGAGTTGTTATACCTACTGTGATCAAGAATTTGAAATTTATCTTTAGTTTCATTTTGTTTCCAGGCCTAATACATGAAGCAATAGTTATACTCTAAGGCTATTTTTTAGAGCTTCTTTAGTAAACATTTCTTTAAATGTTCCAGTGGGCTTTGATGAAGCTCTCCAATAATCAAGGCTGCTTTAGCAAGCACACAAGCATGTTTCAAGCTACCTTTCCTCCCTTTTGTCTCTCAGAGGAGTATCACTAACTGAAAACTTGGAAAACCTTACCATAAACTGGTGAAATGATCAGAGGTTAAGTCTTTCTTAAAAAATCTCAAAAGCTTGAGAAACAAACTGGTCTCTTCTTTTCTGCACAAACATATCTAAGAAGTGAAAATGCCCTTATAATCTTGTAGCACCAAACCACTGTTTTGGTTCTACATTATTTCATGGATGATTATTTACTTATAAAACATGCTTCGGGGGCTGCTAGATCCTGTCTTTTGTTTAGTTTACTTCATTAGTTTTAAGTACTACTTCTTGGTATTCTGGTAAAAGAAATAGTCATAAAAGTTAAAACTACTAAGAAGAACAGCCATATAAGTATATAAAACAAAAAATAAATATATGTAATTTAAATTTTATTAGCAAAAAAGTCAATATAAAGGTTTGAAAATTTTCATTTGCATTACCAATCCTTATTTATTAATAGCCAAATCATTGTATTTCTTTATTTTCATAATGAATGCTTCCAAAGCCTTTCTTACATTGTTGCCTGTCTTGGTCTCAGTGAGGCTGATAGTTAAATAAGCAAACATTAGCCATATACAATGTGTGTGAGTGTGCGCCTAAATATTTTAAAACTTTAAAACAGATTTAAGAACCGCAAAAACAAAAAGGAAGGAGAAATACAAGTTTGATGAGTAAAACAGAAAAAAGAGGAACTTTTACTTAAGTTATATACATGTTTCCTTAAGTCTGCCAAAGGTCCAGATGACATCACTGCTGGTTAATTCAGTGACCAAATTATGGACTAGTAAGATTAACATCAGCTTTCTACATATGTATCCTTCTCTAGAATGAAAAAAAAAACAACACTTGTTTATATTTTACTTATGTACAGTTGGCATATCAGTATTATTTTCAGTTTTATCAAACTAAATCAACTTACAAAGAAAAAGATCATCCCCCCCAGATTTTATATTTTCTTCCCATATTCAACTTCTCACTTTCAGTGAACCTAGTTCCTTAATCTCATAGGAAACACAACTTTTTATCATTCATGTGGTCCAATCCAGTGTTGATAAAAGGGACATTACAGATCTAGAGATCTGAGATAGTGGCTGAAGGGGAACCAAGCTCTCACATATTTTGCTTGACCCACATAGTATAGGATGAAGGGAAAAGAATAAAAGAAAGGGAAGGAAGAAAAGAGGGAAAGACCAAGAAAGTAACTGCAATGTTTTGAGAAAAAGCATAAACTGCCCAGTTTGGCCACAGCCTCACTATTCCCTAGTGTCTTCCACTGACTTCATCACACATTTTGTCATCTGCTTGGTTCCTACTGGCAATAATCCTACCTCCTAGTCCAAACTTTTCATATTCCAGATGAGGAAACAAGAATCCAAGAACAGTTTATTAACTTGCCTAAGGTAACACAGATGGTTATTAGAGAAGCAACAGTAAGAATTGGAACTTGGATCCTAGTTTTGCATTCTTTTCTCTGACTCCATCATATTCTTCCATAAATTCAATCTAGAGCCTAAAATAACAAAACGTTGAAAGAAAAAGGAGGAATTACCACATAAAATGCATACAGAAAGTAAATCATGCATTCCTGTTTCAGTATAAGTTTGTTCCATTTCTTTATGCCCACTCAATCAAAGGTGGCCAGGAAGTTGGAGAATAGGTGAGTAATGTATACAGGCATAAAACTGAATCACAGCTAACAGTGCAGCAACATTAGAAACATGATTCAGTTGTTAAGGCTGGGACACTGAATTTCTAACAAGTTCTTGCCTTCTTTCTAACATCATATTCCTACATTCAAGTGTATAGAATTTAAACAGCCTGCATCTTCTGTTATACTATAACAGAACTAGTTTATTTTATACCTCATGACCTTGTACTACGATGTGTTAAGTTTAGAGGAGGGGTATTTGCTATACTTCACAATTATCAATATAATTCTGTGGGTCTTGAATTTTAGATGCCTAAAGAGTGAATGAACACTTAACCATACTTGGGCAAGTCACTTTTCGTTCTAGATTAAACTGTGACTCCCAGGATACCTAGGATATGCTCACCACTGAAAACAAACTTTTAGATCATCTACTATGTAGGCATCGGAGAAGACAATGGCATCCCACTCCAGTACTCTTGCCTGGAAACTCCAATGGATGGAGGAGCCTGGTAGGCTGCAGTCCATGGGGTTGCTAAGTCAGACACGACTGAGCGACTTCACTTTCACTTTTCACTTTTCACTTTCATGCATTGGAGAAGGAAATGGCAACCCACTCCAGTGTTCTTGCCTGGAGAATCCCAGGGATGGCGGAGCCCAATGGGCTGCCCTCTGTGGAGTCGCACAGAGTCGGACATGACTGAAGTGACTTAGCAGCAGCAGCAGCAGCACTATATAGGCATACATTACAGCATCTACTATGTAGGCATACATTACAGATCTGTAGGGGAATGAAGCTTTCTAGTTTGTCTGCCAGAACTGTTACTTTGAAGAAGAGTCTTTATACCATTCCAGTTCTCAGTGAGGGCACAGACAATCCAAAGCAAGAGTTATCCCCAGAGGGTGACCACATGGGAAAGGCATCAGGGAGAGAATGAGTGGTGAGTATGGAGTCTGTAGATGGCTCTGTTTCCATGGCTGCCATGGGATCATCAGACTCAAGGAGAGGCAAGAATTCACTTAAGTTTCAAAAGCAATAAAGCAGCACTGACTCTGCTTTTTACATCAGAACTGCAAATTCTTCATATACTATTAACAGAATAGTTCCAAAAATTATATTTAAAGTAAAGAAATGAGGAAAAGCTATAAAAACAAGAAACTATCATGGGGAAATTGTAAAACCATTTTGCATTTTTACATGTCTACTTCCTGGCTAAATGCAAATGAAAGAATTAGCAATGATTACATGTATAGTTATTGAGTTAACCAGAGAAATAACTTGTGAGGAAAGATCAAGAATATCTATGACCTTTTCTTTAAGAATGAACTAGACAAGACATTTTGGGAAAGTAATGATCAGTAGAAAAAAACAAAAGAACTTTACATTTTGCATTTTATCTAATTGTATAGTAACACAATTCTAGAGTTGTCAGACACAAATGCTCAAAATAATGAAGTTTCATATACAAAATAATGCCATCATACTGTGTTTATTCAGAAACACACACTTTAACTTTAAACGGGAATTATTCTATCTAAAAGTGGTCATTTATAACGTGTGAAGTGAAGAACTTCTGATCGTGCTTCTCTTCAGTATTAGTTCGGTTTTGTTTCCTTCCATAAGCTGTTATATAAACTATTCAATAAATAAACATAAAAATTAAAATGCTACTAAATAAATGATAAGTGCTGAAAACCGCATTTCTCAATTTATTGTTAAAACTATCACTAAAAATTAATAACAAACTTTTCTCTGCTCTGTTTGCTCTTGATTATGTTTTCACTATCTTATATTGTTATAACACTAAATTTTTGTTTCATTTTAAAATATCTTATCTTTGAATAAGAACTCTTCACTCTATAATTACTGAAAACAGTATTGTGGGTATTAAATATATGAATTCCCTGGTGGCTGAGACGGTAAAGCGTCTGTCTACAATGCAGGAGACCCGGGTTCAAACCCCTGGAGAAGGAAATGGCAATCCACTCCAGTACTATTGCCTGGAAAATCCCATGGACAGAAGAGCCTGGTAGGCTACAGTCCATGGGGTTGCAAAGAGTCAGACACGACTATAACAGTTTGAAATTAACTGCATCAAAATGCCTAATATTAAATAGTCTCTAATGTTTAAATAAAGGTTCATACTAAGGTTAAAGGAGAAGAACTAGGAGGAACATAATGGAAAACAGAATTTTTTTTTAACCAACCTCAAAAATTAAATGATACTGGTACTATCATTCTGCACAGTATTTTCTTGTTTTCAAATGAAAAGTTAGAAGTGGTTATTTCTGTATCTAACACCTCTTGAAACATCAGTAGGCTGATGAAGATATCCATCCAGACCAATGATTTTACTCTTGCAGTTTGAATACTGAGAATGTTGACAGTTTATAACACTGCTGACAGATGGAAACAATAGGTAATAACCTTTCAAAGTCTAGACTCACTAGATTCAAGTCTCTTATCCCCTCAAAAAATCTTCACTTTGCCACAAGTACCAATTATAAATTGCAGCTAACATTTAATGAGAGCTATGTGTCAAGTACTGACTTTTACCCTTTTTTTTTAATCGTGATAATCTGTAGCAATTTTACTGTCCTTCACCGCATTAATCCAAAGTCTCCCTGAGGACAGTCACTTTGTCTAGTTCTTTATGATATCCTCAGCATGTGGTATGTCTAATGTATAGTAGGCATTAAATTAATGAAGGAGTCAAAGTTTTAAATGCTTTAAATGGTTTTAAAGCTGTTGGTCAGGACCTAGAGGGTTAAGAAAATGCAAAGGAACAGAAAGTGGAGTGAATTACTTCTAGTAGAATAAATATCCTTTAATGAAACTTTTATTTTAGTCTGTATGCATGTGCGCATGCTCAGTGGTTGTGTCCAATCTTTGCGACTGTATGGATTGTAGCCCGCCAAACTCTTCTGTCCATGAGATTTCCCAGGCAAGAAAACTGGGTTGCCATTTCCTCCTTCAGGGAACCATTCCCACCCAGATATCGAACTCCCATCTCCTGTGTATAATGCGTTGGCAGGCAAGTTCTTTACCACTAAGTCACCTGGGAAGCCCCTAGCCTATATGTATATGACTCATATAAAATATATTTTTACTTATGGCTAAGAGTTAAAAAAAAAAGTCTGAAGAATCACTGCTTTATTTGAACTATTTCATTTGTTCCTCACAAGAACCATGTAGATAATATCATAACTTCTACCTTAAAATAAGAGAAATGAGGTTTTCTAGATGTTATATGAGATGTTCAAGATTATAGACTATCTACATCACTTTTATTAATGACGTCATGATTACTATTAGTGAAACTTTAATTCAGATTTTCTTATGATACTCATTGGGTACTATAGTAAGAAAATCTGAATTAACTAAATAAAGTTTCAGTAATAGTAACTGAGACATGATTAATAAAGACAAACATAGGTTTTCAAGGCAGACAAGTCTGACTGAATTTAATACCTGGCTCTGCCACTAACCAGCTATGTTGGCTTTGGTCTAACTTAACCTCTTCGACCTCTATTTCCCCATGTGTAGAAGAAGGACAGTCATAAGGTTGTTAAGTTTTAAGTGATTTAGTGTATGTAAATAGCCTAGACCACTAAATAGAAGCTGTTGCGATAAAAATAATTATTAGTGGGACCCCCCCTTCCCCGGGTCCAATAAATCACATTCAATTTTACAACACAATTTGAATGTGTAAAGAGAGCATCAGGAATTTACTGGATTATAAAGAGAGGTATGAGAACTGGACAGAACAGGCATATAGCCATCCAAGAGTTTCTGCGGGCCTCGGGGGAAAAAAGATGCCCAAGACAATCAGGGAGTTGGTTCAGGTCACTATGGGAATCAAGGGAAACAACGCTGCTTAAACGTAAAAACAACCACAACTATTTAATCCTTCCACAGCAACATCCATCTTCTTTCTCTGCAGGCTGGCAAAGGCTGAACCAAGGTGTCAAGTATCGCACCAGGTCAGCTCCCAGCCACGAGGTCCTGGTAGCAAGGGGCTAGGACAGAGGTTCGGAGAAACTCACCCCGGAGACTACGCTGATACTGCCCCAGAATCTCCTCCAGGGTAGAGTTCTCCGGGGACTTCGCCATGCACACACTTGGGGGCCAGAGATGGGAGTTGCGTGCGGAAGTGTCCAGTGTCCTCTCCTCCAAGAATAAGAGGCCTCAGCCCCTACGATGCGCCCGTACGATGCGCCCGCCTGCTTCCTGCAGCTGCTGTCACAGTGGATCAAGGAATCCCGGAGATTTCGGGCCTTTTTCCACCCTCGGGGCCTCGTGGTGGACGTTGGAAGCTGTAGTCCTTAGTGTCTAAATCTATAGTCTCGAAGTTCCTACGAACCCGCCCAAAGACTACAATTCCCACAGGGCAACGCGCTGGAAGCGCACGCTTTGGCGGTTTGGCGACTAGATCCGGTTGCCAAGAGACTGCTTGGAGGCTCCGCCCATTTCTGTAGCCTAGTCTGGCTTAGTCCTGCCTTCATCCCATCCTGCTGTCTGGACCACCTAACTGACAGAAAGGGCTCGTTGAAAGGCTTTATTTATTCTTCTAAATTCACTAATATGCAGTTGATTCTTGAGGATTCTCAAGAAGGCAAATAACGAGCTTCTACACCCTTCAGCCTCAGCATCTCTCAACACTGCTAAATAAATTTTCAAGAAAAAGAAGCTCTGAATTTCCCAAACGGCGTAGATCGTGAAAGCGGCTGACACTAGCAATTTTATCAAGCCCAGCGACCCGACAGCAGCTTAGAGTTGGCGCACTGCCCGCTGGGAACTGTAGTCCCAGGCCGTTGCGGTCTCAGCTAAAGCCCGGGTCCGGTTCATTGTTGAAGCAGGTCTTCGGCGTACGCCTGCGCAGTCAGCAGCTGGAGAGGCCTGTGGTTGAGACCCCCCCAGCACAACTCCTTTTCATTGTCTGTATTCCGCGCCTGCGCAGTAGGAGTTCGCCGGGACTGGGCCGGAGAAGGGGTAGGGCCGGGCTCCTCGCCCTCTCCCCAGGCGCCTGCGCACTGAGCGGCCGCTCCTTGCCGTTACCGCTATGTGCGGAGCGTGTGTGGAATAACGTTATTGCCCAGCACCGCCGAGGGGCCCAGAGCTCGACCGCGGCGGCGGCGGCGACGACGACAGGGTGGGGGAGGACGCTTGCGAAACACTCACGGGACGCGGCGCGCCCCGCCCCCCGTCCGGTCCCTCTCAGCAGTGAGGGGTAAGTGATGCGCTCTGATGCCGTCGCCGCCGCCTTTCCACACCCTGCTCCTCGGGTTTGCNCAGAGGAAGATATTAAAACTTGGAAAGTCAGCTGATTTGTCTGCCCAAGCCCAGCTGCTAATGAAAGGCAGAGTCAGATAAAACCAAGGTCTTCTTTCCAGTGTGCTCTTTCATCTGTGTCCCTTGGTCCCCTTACCCTGTCAAAACTGTGGAATGCTCTTCTGCATGCTCTTTGTCTGCGACAGTCAAGTTTATTAATACCTCATAGTTGTATTATCTAGTTTTTTTCTTTTGATGTAAAAGTAGTACTAATGAAGAGGAACTTTAGTTTCATAAATTAACTTTCTGATACTGGAAAAGATGCCTTAAAGTGGACTTTTCATAAAAACAGAAACTGTTGGAATTTTCCCCCTACTTCATATTAGTAACCATATTTTAATGTTATCTTCTGCTATCCAATACTATTTTATAGTATGATCAACTCTATAAAACTGTTATAGGAGCTCATGAAGTTCTTCGTTCTTAAATTCAGTGAATTTTGTTATGTTCAAGTTAAACAAGAGCTTACTGTTTGAGGGAAGAAAATTCACATTGAACTTTTTTATTAAAATTATGCTCTTTATTCAGTTGATTTTACCACAAAGTGGTTTTATTGTCTTATACTTTTTATCCTTTAGTTCTACATTGTATTTTGATAGACTTTAAAAAGAGAATTAGTATGTGTCTTAAATTTCATCTTACTTAAAAATAATCTGTAATTAAATTCACCATGTGGAATTAAACTTGAAATGTATTCTACTTTTAAATTTAATGATGTGCTAAAATTACTTTATTGTGGAAGTAAATAACCATCTGCATGCTTTTCAACTTTATACTATAAAATTATCATACATTGTGTCTATTAGTATGAATATCTAGGTGCTTTTAAAAACTCTGTGCTTAAGGATTTATTTGTTCCAAGTATCAGTTTCTTGTTTCCTTTTATCTCTTTAAAAAAGCCCAAAAGCCTCCCGAAACTAGTTTTATTGTTGCATCAGATAGTGATCAGCTATCACTCATCTAGTACTAAATACTGTATATGTTTAAACTTGTTGTCAGTATGATTTTTACTCAACAAAATTCTGTCCCTGAAAAATAACTTGGTATTTTAATTAATGTATAGTGATTTTCTTTTCTTCTTTATCATGAACATTGGGGGGATAAGCAGTATACTGTGCTTATAAATATCTTAACAGACAGCATGATATTAAACTGCCAACTGAAATATCTGTATAGTTGTGAATTATTCTGCAAGTATATAAAAAATATGTACTGTCTGAAAAAAATTTGGTGGATAAATATTATTGACTGAAGCGTTAAGTGTTGATGTGTTTCAGTAAGAAATGAGTTTCCTCTAATGGGGAGAAACCTCAGACTATTTATATTTCATAAACTTTTGTTAATAACTAAGATTTCTAATAACTACCTTTGGTGAAATGGGTCTTTATTTACTCAAATATTTCTCGAGGGAAGTGCTCAGCAATGAATAGCCAGTGTAGGCTGTCTAAAAGAATAAGAAAACATCCGTCGGTAGTTGTTGTTTGGTTGCTAAGTCGTGTCTGACTCTGCAACTGTATGGACTGCAGCATGCCAGGCTTCCCTGTCCTTCACTATCTCCCGCAGTTTGTTCAAACTCATGTCCATTGAGTTGACGATGGCATCCAACCATCTCATCCTCTGTCGGCCCCTTCTCATCCTGCCCTCAATCTTTCCCAGCATCAGGGTCTTTTCCAATGATTTAGCTCTTCACATCAGGTGTCCAGAATATTGGAGCTTCAATTTCAACATCAGTCCTTCCAGTGAATATTCAGGACTGATTTCCTTTAGGATTGACTGGTTTGATCTCCTTGCCCTCTAGTATGCTTGATTAAATTGGATATATAGTCCAGTTTAGCTGAAATGATTATGCAACAGTATATTTCTTGGGCAAAATGAATGGCATAGCTGGTATGTACTAAAGTAAACCCCACTCCTATTCAGAGGTAGAAAGGAAACCAACAAAAGCAAGGTTATAGAAATTTCTTTCATCCAACAGAGATTATGAGAGGCATAGAATTGAATTCCAAGCATGCATTGCATAGATTTGAAAAACAAAAAACAAAACACAGCAGAGAACAAGTTATTATTTAAGTGTATTGGTGGCTAACAAATAATATAGAAAATACTACCCTTTGGAACATAATATTTTCTGAATACATGAGTAACGTATGTGTGTGCTTAGCCATTCAGTCGTGTCCTGACTGCAACCCATGGACCTGTCAGGCTCCTCTTTTCATGGGATTCTCCAGGCAATGAGTAATACTTACTGTGTATTGAGTACCTACAAAGTGCCAGGCATTTTGTGTGTCTCTGTGTAATTCTTGCAGCCTTGTAGAAGGTATTATTTTATAAAGTTGAAAATCCTGAGTTAGTGAATAATTTTGCCTCTGTGTCATTCATTCAGTTCAGTCACTCAGTCGTGTCTGACTCTTTGCGACCCCATGAACTGCAGGATGCCAGGCCTCCCTGTCCATCACCAACTCCCAGAGTTCACCCAGACTCAAGCCCATCTGGGTGAACTCCAGAAGTTGTGGTAAAGCCTATTAACTGAACCTTTGTCTTTTTGACTGAAGCCAAAATTGTTTTCACTCATCTTTTTTCAGTAAGTTAAAAAAAATAACATTTGTTTCCTCCTAATTCACATTATTTTAGAATCAGAGGAGACTTTAGAAGTCATCTCAAACGATGTGCCATTTATTACTAATCCCTGAGATCTTACTGAGCCCACCTTCTCTGTGAGCAACACTTCTAAGAACAAACGCCCATAGGATGGCTAAGTTGGCTTTTGAAAATTATAATAGAAAGCTCTTATTTAAACTGAGCTAGTATCTGCTTTACTATGTAAGTTATTCTATTGGTTATAGTTCTTTTGTGAGCTACAGTAAGGTTTTTCTCAATGTAGTGGTTCTCTGCCAAGTTTTCCCTTTTCTAAATTAAATCTGCAACCTCTGCAACTTCATATGATGCAGTTTCTTTTACCTTCCTTATCTCTATCACTAGATATCTATCAGTCAGTTTCACCAGTGCTGTTCTTTTCTGTTCTGATTCTGCTTCCACATTTAGTTCTGCAGTTGTGGTCTGAATGCAGTGTAGTGAAATTATCCCTTTCCTTAATTCAAGCCATTCAGTTGTGTTTACAGTCTAAAATTGTGTTAACTCCAACAACGGTAATATCTTACCAGTTCTAAGCAGAAAAATGCTATGTGGCTTTTCAAGTTATATTTATCCAATTCAAGGGATTATTTTCTCTTTTACATTCTGTATTTCTACTTTTCTAATGTTAAAATGACCTTTTTTTAAAATAAAATGATAGTGTTGGTAGGTAGTAAGTTTCTTTTGATATTTATCTTTGGGTTTTGTTTTCGTGTTCTTAAATAAACAATAAAAAGTTGGCCTTCTGTTATTTCCCATTCTGTTTCTTAGAAAAATTTGTCTGGAAATCACTGATGTGGTCATTATAAACATGCACCTTTTTTATGTTAGGATCTTTCCCATTCTGAATATACATGTAGATAATGTTTTTAAGCAATGTTTACCTTTAGCCCTTTTAAATATCATCTAATTGAAGGTAGTTAAAACTTGAGATCTTCTTGAATAATGATTCTGTCATCTAAGGGATTAGCTTCTCTTCCTGGCTTTTTGACATTTATAAATTTAACAAGCAAGCCCTCTTATGTCTTTATGCTGCGCATGTATTGGATATAGCCAAGGACATACCATGCAAATTTATAAATAGAAAAAAAGTTACATAAAATGTGCTGGAGGAAGAAGGTCACCTTTGTCTGTGTGTCAACAAGGATTATGAAAACCATTTGAATGTTTTGTTTGTTTTTAATTAAAGAGAAAATCATTATATCCTCTAGTACTAAGGGAGTTGGTTGAAGTTTACTGTCTGGTGTGGATATGGATAATCATATAATTATATAAAGTCAAGCATAGATGCTGTGAATAAAAGTAAATCAGAGTAAATGGATAGAGAGTGATGGACTGCTATTTTTAATTTATTCTTAAGTAGTCATTCACATGGCACATTAAAATGGTCCAAAAAAGTCAAACTATTTGAAAAATAATGTGAAAAATCCTCTCACCCATCCACCGTATCTGCTGACAGACACTTCTCCCAATCTAATAGGTAACTTTTAAATGTATCCTTGCAGTGAATTTTTTTCAATTTAAGTAAATACTGTATATGTTTTTATACTATTTACCCTCTTTTACACAAAGATAGCCTCTTTATACAGTATTCTGCATCTTGAGAGCTACTATTTTAGAGATTGGTTAGGTAATATCACTCTTTGAGAAAGTAACTGCAGCCATGAAATTAAAAGATGCTTGCTCCTTGGAAGGAAAGCAATGACAAACCTGTGATAAGTCATTTCAGTCATGTCTCTTTGTGACTCTGTAGACTGTAGCCCACCAGTCTCCTCTGTCCATGGGATTCCCCAGGCAAGAATATTGGAGAGGGTTGCCATGCCCTCCTGCAGGGGATCTTCCCTACTTAGGGACGGAACCTGGCTCTCTTATTTCTCTTTGCATTCGCGGATCTTTACCATTAGTGCCACCTGGGAAGCCCCTGACAAAACTAGACAGTGTATTAAAAAGCAGAGACATCACTTTGCCAACAAAGGTCCATATAGCAAAGCTATGGTTTTTCCAGTAGTCATGTATAGATGTGAGAGTTGGACCATAAGGAAGGCTAAGCCGAAGAATTGATGCTTTTGAATTGTACTGGACGAGACTCTTGAGAGTCCTTTGAACTGCAAGGAGTTCAAACCAGTCAATCTTAGAGGAAATCAACCCTGAATATTCATTAAAAGGACTGTTGCTGAAGCTAAAACTCCAATACTTTGGCCTTCTGATGCGAAGAGCCGACTCATTGCAAAAGACCCTGATGCTGGAAAAGATTGAAGGCAAAAGGAGAAGGAAATAGCAGAGGATGAGATGGTTAAATAGCATCATCAACTCAATGGACATGAATTTGAGCAAACTCCGGGAGATAGTGTAGTCTCGGCTTGCTGCAGTCCATAGGGTTGCAAAGAGCCAGACACGACTTGGAGACTGAACAACAGCAAGATCTTTCCTAGGTGGATGGATGTGACCACTGCTGCTACTGAGGTTTGAACAGGAGAGACAGTTGCAGTGAGAAGAATTTGTTATCAGGAATTGCCTCAGAGGCATTACTTGTGTGATCTTGAGCTTGTCACGACTTAGTGACTAAACAGCAACAGGAACAAGGTATGTCACTTAATTTCAGAAGTTCAGTTTCTTTGTTTATAAAATAAAGCTGGCACTAGTCCAGCTACCTCAGAGGTTTATTTTAAAAAACTCATTAGATATAAAAGACATGAAAGTTGTAATTACATTTAGTGATCCTCTTCCCAGCACCACAAGTGTGGTACCATTTGATAATATTAGATTTGAAGAAATGTTTTGGTTCAAGTTCCATCAAGCCCAAAATATCTGTAATGAATGAAAAAATAAAATCTGCTAAGGGTTTTAGTACTTTTTAAGGAATGAACTTTTTTCATGTGTTATTTTTATTTTAATGTTTTAAATTTATTATTTTAAAAAATCTTTAATATTTATCTCTACGAATTATTGAATGATCAGTTTATTTTTTAGTTCAGAGAAAACACAAGCCTGTAAATATTTTTATCAGTACACCTTTGGTTACATTCCTTAGATTTTACATATACTGGTCTCAGAGTTTCTACTTTTAAATTATTCATTTTATTCATTTTCACCAGAGTAAATTCATGAGATAAGTTTTTGTTGTAAAATACAGAGCCTGTGTGTATGTGATTTATTATCGTTCTTCTGGATTTTTTTCCTATTATTTTTNTCAATCTCTGATCCGATCCCTGGTCAGGAAGCTAAGATCCCTTATGCTTCCTAGCCAAAACCCCAAAACATGAAACAGAAACAATATTGTAACAAATTCAATAAAGACTTTTAAAATGGCCCAGATCAAAAAAAGAATAAATAAAATAGAACACAAAGGAGTATGTGTTTCTTCCAAAAGTTTCCCATGTTCCTTGTGGAATTATGGGTGCAGCTCAGGGATCCATGCAGCCTGCACTGAGGGAGCTGTCAGCCCTGTGTGAGGAGCCAGAACTGAGATGCTATTGCTTGTGTGCCACATTGCTGAGCCTGTGTGTATGTGATTTATTATCGTTCTTCTGGATTTTTTTCCCATTATTTTTAATGAAAATTATTAAACATGTACAAGGAAACTGAAATAGTTTCGTAGTGACTACTCACATACCTGCCATCTTGATTCTGCTATCAACATTATGGCAGAATTAATTTTATCACGTATCTGGCCATAAACCTTTCTCTCTTCACCAGTCCCTCTTACATTGATCCATTTCAAAGTAAACTGTAGAGATATGTTTTTCACAAAAGGGTTCTTAAATCATTTGAGTTTGTTTCAGATTTAAGTTTTCTGAATATACTTTTGAAATATTTTGTAGTAACCACTGTCATATTAAGCAATAGTTTAAAAATGAAGTACACTGTTTTCTATTCCAGTGGTATTACTGAGGGCTTCCCTGGTGGCTCAGCTGGTGAAAATCCACCTGTAATGCAGGAGACTCCCGTTTGATTCCTGGGTCGGGAAGATCCCTGGAGAAGGGATAGGCTACCCGCTCCAGTATCCATGGGCTTCCTTGGTGGCTCAAACGGTAAAGAATCTGCCTGCAATATGGGAGACCTGGGTTCGATCCCTGGGCTGGAAAGATCCCCTGGAGGAGGGCATGGCAACCCACTCTAGTATTAGGGCTTCCTGGGTAGCTCAGCTGGTAAAGAATCTGCCTACAATGCAGGAGACCCCAGTTTGATTCCTGGGTTGAGAGGTTCCCCTGGAGAAGGAGACTACCCACTCTAGTATTCTTGTACTTCCCTGGTGGCTCAGACTGTAAAGAATCCACCTGCATTACAGGAGACCTGGGTTCAATCCCTGGGTTGGGAAGATCCCCTGGAGGAGGGCATGGCAACCCATTCCAGTATTCTAGCCTGGAGAATCCCCATGGACAGAGGAGCCTGGCAGGGTACAGTCTGTGGGGTCTCAAACAGTCGAATACAACTGAGCGACTAAAGAGTTACTGAATTCAGTTTTTCTGTAAATAGCTAGCTGACAAAGTGGACACCAGTGATACAGGGAAGACAAGATATTCATTGTTTGTATGTTTATCTGTGTGTGTGCTTTTGAAGAGAAATGGTAGGTAGTTTGGTTTTTGTTTTTGATTAAGCTGAAGAGCTATTGAAGGAAACATACACTGTTTCTCTCATCCAAGTACTAACAATGTCCGGCCCTGCTTAGCTTCTGAGATCAGATGAGATTGGGCATGTTCAGGGTGCTGTGGCCGTAGAATACACTGTTTCTCTAATCCAGTGATTCTGCTATTTCCTTCAGTCACAAATCCAGAAATGAAATATTTCTTCTCAGTTCAATACCTCACTACCTTGCACTTCCACTATTTCCCTACCCTTCTTTTATGTGAAAAATTCTGTGTTGGGCCATTCACTAAATATAAGAGCCTTTGCTTGTAGTGAAAGAGCACGGTTCCACATTAAGATTTTAAGTGGTTCCTGTAACAGATTCCAGAATGTAAAGGATCTACTATATGGAATAAAGAATTTAAAATTTGTAAATTGGAGAGGTGGAAACAAATAGAATGCAATTAAATGAATGGTAAATAAAGTAAAATTTAGACATTTATTTGGGGAGAGTGGCCTGAGGACAAGAGAATGGGCTTTGAAGTGTCTAGGAGAAGCAAGTCTACTGATTATTGTTAATAACATTCAAAACATAATTCATTAATAGAATCTGGCACTGTTTTCCTAATGGATTTTAGGTTAATTACAAGTTCATAAGTCTTGTTCACCAAAGATATGATGAAGTTTGTGTAAGATGGATGTTTCATCAAAGGATGCTATCCGACGACCATTTCTTTTCTTGAATTTTCAGGTGTCTAGTTTTGTCACTAGGATTTCTAATCTCTGACTTGCTCTTCCTGTTCTCTCTTTTTCCTGGGTGCAATCTGTAGTTTTTTTCCTCCAGTCTCAGCATTCTAAATCAAAACATGGTGTATTTCCTGTGTGCTAAGTTTCAGTTCAGTCACTCAGTCGTGTCTGACTCTTTGCATCCCCGTGGAATGCAGCACGCCAGGCTTCCCTGTCCATCACCAACTCCCGGAGCTTGCTCAAACTCATGTCCATCCAGTTGGTGATACCATCCATCTCATCCTCTGTTGTCCCCTTCTTCTCCTGCCTTCAATCTTTCCCATCATCAGGGTCTTTTCCAGTGAGTCAGTTCTTCATATCAGATGGCCAGAGTATTGGAGTTTCAGCTTCAGCATCAGTCCTTCCAGTGAATGTTCAGGACTGATTTCTTTCAGGATGGACTGGTTTGATCTCCTTGCAGTCCAAGGGACTCTCCAGAGTCTTCTCCAGCACCACAGTTCAAAAGGCATAAATTCTTAAAAAATTCCTGTGCACTAGTATTTTGTAAATTTATTTCTCTTTATTAAATTACAGCCCGTTCCCTTCTCTGCCATGTTGTCAGTCCAGTCAATCCAAGTTGAAGAGGTCTTTTTGAAGTACTAGAAAATACATGTTTTCGTGTACACATTTCTTCAATGATTTATCTAAATAAAGGGAGATTGGGAGAGAGAGTACCTGGGTGGTTGATACTGCCATTTATCAAGATAGAACAGAAGGAAAGGCAGATTTTGTTCAGAGGATGGAAAGATGCAGTTTTTTGTTTTTTTTTTCAGATTAATTCTGACAGGTGGATGGGGACTTGGAAATGAAAATTACAAGTAATTAGAGATCAGGTCTTGGAGAGGGCAGTGGCACCGCACTCCAGTACTCTTGCCTGGAGACTCCCATGGATGGAGGAGCCTGGTAGGCTGCAGTCCATGGGGTCGCTGAGAGTTGGATACGACTCAGTGACTTCACTTTCAGTTTTCACTTTCATGCATTGGAGAAGGAAATGGCAACCCACTCCAGTGTTCTTGCCTGGAGAATCCCAGGGACAGGGGAGCCTGGTGGGCTGCCATCTGTGGGGTCGCACAGAGTCAGACACGACTGAAGCGACTTAGCAGAGATCAGGTCTATATCTTATAAAAGAGGTTTTGGCTTGAAATTTCGATGTGTCACTTAATAAACTGTATTTGAAGTCCAGTGCATCTGTCCCCAATCTTTTGGAACCGAGGACTGTTTTCATGAAAGGCAATTTTAGACAATTTTTGTGTGGCAACCTAGATCCCTCACAGTGGGGTTTGCAATCCTGTGAGAATCTAATGCTTCTGCTGACCTGACAGGAGGCAGTAATGTGAGCAGTGGGGAGCGGCTGTAAATACAGATGAAGCTTCATCATTCCTGCGCTGCTCACTTCCTGCTGCTCTGCCCAGTTCTAACATGCTACAGACAGTACCTGTCCATGGGCCAGGGGTTTGGGATCCCAGGGTTCCGGTGGCTTCAGTGAAGTCTCAAAGAGAACATATATTGGGAACTAACCTCCTAAAAAATAAAGATTTAAAGAGAAAGTAGAGACTGACCACAGAAGTCAGAGAAACCAAAGTAATGGTTCCAGAGGTAAGAATGGTCAGAGATATTACGAGGTGATGTAATAGGAATGTTAAAGATCATTGGGTTTACAATTATAAGGATATTTTTGACTATGATTCAGTAAGGCAGTTGAGAGGAAGAGAGAGGACAGAAATTCAGTAAACTGTCAGAAGATACTCAAGAATGTTTGAAAGGTAAGGGAGTTGGTTAGCTAAAACAGACTTTTTTAAAGCCTAGCACCAAAAACAAGGAAGGAAAGCGCTCTTAGGTAAACTATATACTGTTTGTACTTTATTTTCTCTTTCAAGGTTTTAAATTTTTTTTTCATACTTTCTAATAATTTTTAAACAATTTTTTTGTACAACAAATTTTCAAGATGTAAAAACTTACATTTAAAAAAGAGTAAGTTCTTAGGACATATGATAATATATTTATCCCTTTATTTGAAAGTTAATTTTAGGACATAGATTCTGAAAGCTAAGATATTCTTAGATTCACTTTTATTCCAGCTTTGCTAGTATATAAGGAGCTAGTTGTCAGAACTAGATTTTTAAAATTAGCTGCTTTCAAAGGGTATCATGCTCAAAATCCAAAAGTTACTGTGGCCTTGGAAATCCAAATTTACTAATATACGTACTGAGTTCTGCTATAAAACTGCTTTTTATCTTTTTTTTATATATGTATATATACCATATACTCTTTTATATATGTATATATACCATATACTCTTAAAAAGTAAGAGTTTGTAAGACAGTATTCAAATATAATGATCAAAATCACTCTTTAAAATGTATTAAATGTATTCTTTGAAATGGTATTCTGATAATGAAGAACCTAATTTTGTAAGCATTAATTGTTTAATGAATTATAATATGTGAAAGGACAAACTTATGGACATAGTAACAGTTGAAGCGACTATTGAAAATTTTTGGTCAAAGATAGGCTTGATTGTTTATGTAATTTACTAATTTGTAGAATGAATTTTGTATATCTTTATCATTGAAAATATCATGCTCATTTGATCAGACCAGAATTTCTCTTTCCAGTATAAATTATTTTCATCCTCCCATTCTTTGTGCTTCTTTTCTAAAGGTATGAAGTATTTAAGTGAAGTCATCCTTAAAGTAAATAATGTGTGATTCTTGTTTATATAAAGTTGATCTAGCTAAGGTACCCACTAGTGGTAGGTGAATATTTGCATTTAAATTAATAAAAATTAAACAAAAAATCTTCTCAAATGCATTTGCCATATTTCAGGTGCTTAGTAGTTCATGTGTGGCCTGTGGCTCAGGTATTGGACAGTGTAGATGTTAATACAGAACCCTTCTGTCATCATAGTGCTTTTGCACAGTTCTGGTATATTTGTGAGCATTATGATTTAACATGAAGGTAAAAAGAAATAGTGCATAATTCAGGCTAGTAATTAGCAACTTATTAAATGGTGAGTAAGTGCCTCTCTGATACATTCACAAAATGTATCCTTGTCTAAAACATATTTTGAGACTTTTAAATAATTTTTTTGATTTCAGTTTTCATCTATTGTACTGTTAACTATTATACCACCTCCCAAACAATTTATTTATAGTGAATTAGAGGAGAAAAGGTAGTGATGATAAGCAGAAAAAGTTGTTTTTTTAATTGAAGTATAGTTGATTTACAATGTTGTGTTAGTTTCTGGTGTATAGAAAAGTCATTCAGTTATACATATATATACTGTTCTTCATACTCTTTTTTATTATGATTCATCACAGAATATTGAATATAGTTCTCTGTGTTGTATAGTAGACCTTGTTGTTTATCAGCTTTATACATAATAGTATGAATCTGCTAACTCCAGCTTCCTAATTTATCCCTCCTCCACCACCTTTACCCTTTGGTAACCATACATTTCTCTTCTGTTTGTGAGTCTGTTTCTGTTTCATAAATGTTTATTTGTATCATATTTTAGATTATACATGTAATAGATATCACATGGTATTTGTCATTCTGACTGACTTCACTCACTATGCTAAGCCTTAAGTCCATCCATGTTGCTGCAGATAGCATTCTTTCGTTCTTTTTTATGACTGAGTAGTATTCCTGTGTCTGTGTGTATGTGTGTGTGTGTGTGTCTGTGTGTGTGTGTGTAATATCTATATACACCACATCTTTATCCATTCCTCTGTTGATGGGCATTTAGGTTGGTTCCATGTCTTGGCTGTTGTAAATAGTGCTGCCATGAATGAACATTGGGATTCATGTGTTTTTTTGAATTAGAGTAGAAGTCATTTTTAAGGGGCGTATTAGAGTTAGTCAGTTACATGCTGAAATTCATTACAGAAGAATGACAGAAACAAGAGAAGTTGTTGTCATGGAGTGAACTAAAAAAGATGAATCAAAAACATTTGGGCTCCAGGCTCTTATAGAGCCTTAACTCAAGCTGCTTTCTTCATCACTCCATCCTGTAGGTTCTGTTTTAAGTTCTCTGAGACAACTTGGTGCACCTTTTTCTGCTTCTAGTGATATTTGACAAAGGTTTTCCGATTCATAGTTATGCATTGAGCACTAGAATAGTTTATTGTCCTTTCTAATTCTGGATTTCTGATCTGTGTTAGTTTATTGAATTTATACTGTTCCTCTAGATGGGTCAGTTGATTTCTGGTGTCTGATTTTATTGTAAATTGACTGATTCTTGTCTATGGATTTCTTAGGGAGAAAAGGTTGGAACCTACTGGTAACCAGCAGGAAGTTAAGAGGTAGATTAAAAATAGATTGAATTTTGCATGACCTGTCAGTGTTTATTGTGCAAAAACAGTGTCACAAAACATGTTAGTAGGTAAAAATACATTCTTTCAGTCATATTCAAACTCTTCAGCCAAATCTTCAGCTGTAGGAATTGACATCACTAGCATCATTTTAAGGCATACTTGAGAAAAATACAAAGCGAATAGTTGTGGAAGAAGCCCAGAACTTGGTGTCTGAAAGCCCAGGTTTGAATTCAGATAGCTTCTGTCTACTACTGTTAGATTTATGACCTTGCTTAAGTCATTTAACTTCAGCTTTCTTCCAGGGAAACGTTTCTCGCGTGCTTGTTTTGTTTCACTCATGCTGGTATGAAAGTATAAGCACTTAGCACAGTTATTGGAACAAAGGACGTACTTGATAAATCTTTGAATCTGAGTCTTAATTGATTTGTTGGTGTGAAACAAAATTATGTTTTAACAGAGTCGTACAGTTCTACAAAAGCAACCAAATCAGCCTTTACATTTTTCATAAACTGGCAGAGAAAACGTAGCAGTAACTTTTACTGCCTAGACAATTTATAGAAAAGTCTGTCATCAACTCTAAGTCTTTTGAAAATATATAGTAAACTCAGATATAGAATATATGACTATTGATATTTGAAATGTCATCTTCATTTTTCTTAATGAAAAAATTTTTTACTCTTTAATGCTGTTTTAGGCAAAAGTTGTGTTATAAATTGGGGTTTTTTCCCAACCTGTATTTGCTTGTTTTTTTTCAAGATTTAATTAATAGTGTATATGGCAGATTATAAAGTAAAATTTGGAGCAGTTGTTCCAAAATAATCAAGAGTATATGAAAGCAAAAGTTTTTCCAGTACAGATTTTGTTCACATGATCATGGAGCAAGTATCTTGGTAGGTATCCAAAATAAGCACAGCTGTGGATTTAATTTTTTGGATTAACTGTACTATTTCAAATGAGGTTGGGGATTTTAAAAGGAATATATTTTTCCCAGGAGTGTATTGCATTATCTCCCTCATCTCAAGTTAATTATACAGCAAAGCTGAATTTTTGAATATGTTCTTTCTTGAATATATCACTTTCTCAGAGATGTGTCCCAGACCACCCAGCCTAAACAGCACCACCCTAACACATTATGCTATTCTTGTTTTTCACGTTCCTATCTTCCCACTGTCACTGAAATTGTCTTATTCATTTACTTAGCTTTTGTCTATTTTTGCTTCTATGAGGTTGTGAACTCTTTCTGTCTTAACACTCTCTCCTTCTTATTAGTGGATCATACTTAAGTAACTTCATGAATGAAGAAAAACAGATTAATTCATTTTTTAGTACTCGGTAAAATGGGAGTTCTCCAGTGTAACTGTTGTGTAATATTTGTACACTTCCTAAACCTTCCGTTATTTATGTTGTTAAAAACAACTGTGTGAATGTGTGTGTATGAAGTTCTTAGAACTGTCTGGCATGTGCTTTCCTGGTGACTCAGACGATGAAGAATCTACCTGCAATGCGGGAGACCTGGGTTCAATCCCAGGTTGGGAAGGAGGAGGAGAGCATGGCAACCCACTCCAGTATCCTTGCCTGGAGAATCTCCACGGACAGAGGTGCTCTGGCAGGCCACAGTACATGGGGTCGCAAAAAGTCAGACGTGACTGAGTGACTAAGCACAGCACAGCATACGTAGCACATCTATCATTGTAAGTAAAAGATTATAGAAAAGTATCTGTTTGCCTTTGTAACAAATGGTCAATCATGTCTGCCCCTTCTGTGATCCTGAGTCCTTAGCTGAAATGCAGCCCTAATGTTTTCCTCATTTTCAGAAATATGAGGTGTCAGAGGCTGAGACAGAGCTTTCAGTGTTGAGGATATTGTCAATTAGGGTTTTAGTAGGGGGCAAATGTGAAGTAGTAGTCCTGAATTTATACATTTATTTAAAATTTAGCCACTTATCTTTTAGGTACTTGATATGATAGAATAAAAAGACATGATATTTATAGCAGCTTTATTCATAACTGCCAAAACTTGGAAACAATTAAGATGTCCTTTCACAAGTGAATGAATAAACTGTCACTCATCCAGAGAATGGAATATTATTCAGCGTTAAAAAGAAATGAGCTATCAAGCTGTGAAAAGATGCGGAGGAAACTTAAATGCCTATCACTAAATGAAAGAAGCCAGTCTGAAAAACTTCTAATTCTATGACATTGTAGGAAAGTATAGACACAGTAAAAAGATCAGTGGTTGCCAGGTTTGGTGCAAGAGGGTTGAATAAGAGGAGCACAGAGGATTTTTTTTTTAAGGCAATGAAACTACTCAATATACCATAATGGTGGATACATGCAGTCATATATATGTCAAAACCCACAGAATGTACAACACCAAGGGTGAACACTAATATAAGCTAGGTACTTTGATACTGATGTGTCAGTGTAGGTTCAAGAATTGTTAAAAAAAAAAAGTATCACTCTTGGTAGGGGATGTTGATAATGAGGGAAGCTCTCCATGCTTGGTGGTTGGGAGTGTTGGGAAATCTCTGTACCTTCCCCACTCAGTTTTATTGTGAACCTTAAAGTGTTCTAAAATAGTGTCTTAATTAAAAGTAATTTTTAAAGACATAGTACAAGTTATAAAGGCCTAGATGGGCAGCTGATGCATTGATTTAGTTCATTTAATTTACAAGCTTTACTGCTCATTCAGATGACAGTTTCAGGAGGTGAACTTGATCATGTTTTTTTGTTGTAAGTTTTCTTTTTCCTTTCTCCTACTGTTTATTCATTCAGGAAACAGCTGGGTACTGGCCCAAGCCCCTGGAGACCATTGTCACCCTTTCATGCCTGCTAATACCAGAAGAAAAGTTGTCATATGGGTGATAGGGTTTTATTAAAATAAGGATTATATCAGTGAGGAAAGCATTTTCAGCTGTGTAGATTGATAGTGCTGATACTTCCTACAGCATTTATTTCTTACTGCAGAAATTAAGGGTGATGAGAGGAAGTTCATTCTCTGTAAAGCCATCTGGTGATAATCAGCCAAGTGATTGCCAGAGCATAAGGATAAGACTTTCCTTAACATGTTTTTTTTTATCTCAAGTAGTTGAATACACTGATGATCATTTGTGTAATAGTTTTATTTTTCCGCTCAAACCTAATAATCCAACTAAACTAGTTCTTTGCTGTGGGTTATGTGATGCATTGTTTCAGATTTCTTTCGTAATGTTATTAATCAGGTACACTGTTTTTACCTATCACAAGGCTCTTATCATTACAGTAATTAAAAATCACATGCTCTTCTTGCTCTCGGTCCTCAATTTGAACTGTAACAAGCAACTTTTTTTTTTTAATATATAAACAAAAGCAGTAAAATGTATGTAATGTTGAAACTTAAAAATGTAATGAGAATGTGTTCTGTGGTGAACATTTGCAGTTTCTGTGTGTGTGTGTTTTTAATTTAAAGCTGTAGTACCACATTTGTAACCCATTAGATCCTGAAATGAACTTGCATGTAATAGGAGAGTCAGTTTTTAAAGCTGACTATAGCTACCAGGAACTTGGAAATGGGACTGTGCCTAGGTCAGTGTTTACCTCCTTCCTGTGACCTCCAAATGTCAGAGCTTTAAACTCTGGCAGCTGCTGCCGAAGAAAGACCTTATCTGACAAGACAGAGAATAAGAGAGAGACGATTGAAGGCAGGGAGGTGGTGGAGATGAGGGGAGTTAACCAGGATTTAAAGGCTAGATTTAATTGTAGCAAAGGTTAAATGATTAATTTCTCAGCCATTATGCTTGCAGATTTCCAGATTATTCTCAACTCAAGAAGAGTTGTAGCAGCTCTATAGAGCTACTCATTCATTCATTAGAAATATCTTGTCACTCACGCTAGAGGCAAAATATTGTACTCGGCTCTGGGAATACAGAGATGAAGAAAGGCCTCTCAGCTCTTTACTGACTGCAGTACTACTCCCCTCAGTGTTCCCATCCCAGCCTGGGGTAATGGCTTGCTTGTTCTAGTGTCACCTTAGGCTCATCTCTGTATTGCCGTCTACTGACCAGCATTCCCTGTGGGTTGAGTTCCTGGGGCAGGCTTTTCTTTTTGTTTTTTCTTTGTGCACCTTGAATTTTCAGAGTGCCTGAATTTGGTAGGTTTCTTATGAGCATTTCCTGAAAGAAGGCGTATGGAGGAATACAGGCTTTGCCTACCTTCAAAGAGCTCACCAACTAGAAGCATACAGTAACATTGCAATCTAGAGAACATAATCATGTAATAATATTGCAAATATCAGTAACCCTATAAGTTATAGTTTAAATGATAGCATGATAGATGTTTGAACTAATTTTGTAGGGCTGTAGTGTAAAGTGTATTATTCCGCCATGGAGAAAGACTTATAGACAGGCAGCATCTATTAATACCACTCTTTATCATACTGTGGGATATCTTAAATGCTGAAATTAAGAAGCACAGAAAGTAGAGACTAATACAGTTTTGTATTATGTGTGAAGTGAATTCGCTCAGTTGTGTCTGACTCTTTGCGACCCCATGGACTGTAGCCTACCAGGCTCCTCTGTCCATGGGATTTTCCAAACAGTAGTACTGGAGTGGATTGCCATTTCCTTCTCCAGAGGATCTTCCTGGGACCAGGAATTGAACCCAGGTCTCCCGCATTGTAGACAGACACTTAACCATCTGAGCCACCAGGGAAATCAGTCTGCAACATATCTAAGATTGTAGGTNAACAGTAGTACTGGAGTGGATTGCCATTTCCTTCTCCAGAGGATCTTCCTGGGACCAGGAATTGAACCCAGGTCTCCCGCATTGTAGACAGACACTTAACCATCTGAGCCACCAGGGAAATCAGTCTGCAACATATCTAAGATTGTAGGTTTCTTAATTAAGTTATTCCAGTGTTAGCAATTGATGCTATGGAAAATGGAAGTTTGGGGTTGTATTTTAGTTATATTGTTAATCACTTTAAATGAAGCAAAAAAATGTGTTCATTTCTCAATAATAGGCTTCAATATTTGTAATTCTTAAGTTACTTTTTTTTTTTACATTTTGTGGTTAAAGCCCTTTCCCCTTCTCATACCCAAAACACACACACACAAATATATATTTAAGAGTTTTAGTGATTTTTTTTTTTNAGAAAAGTTGGGGACTGCTGCTTTAAACCACTAGGATTAGAGATCAGAATTGATACAAGCGGTTAGAATTAATGACTTCCAAACTCTGTACATCAGTTCGGTTCAGTTGCTCAGTTGTATCTGACTCTTTGCAACCCTGTGGACTGCAGCATGCCAGGCTTCCCTGTCCATCACCAACTCCCGGAGCCTACTCAAACATGTCCATTGCGTCGGTGACTTGTACATGCTGGACTGAAAACTGAAAATGATACCTCCTCCCCATTTTGGATGGTTCCTTTGCTTTCAGTATACCAAGGATAACATAATAACCCAGTAGTAAAGGGTTGTTGAGTTCATATTCATTGGTTCTCAGATTATTTCTTCATGTGGCTATACTGTTATTTCCTTTGGGTGCAAATTTCCAAAGGCTTATAGTTTACCTCTGAGCTACTTTCATCTATAGATAACTCACTAAGCTCTAAGAGAAAGAATGTGTGTGTGTACTTTAAAAGAGACTCAAGAACAATTTTCAGAAATCTGTTTGCCATTCTAATTCCTTTTTTTTTTTAACTTTCTCTTTCTCTCTTAGAGCTCTCCCATGAGTTTTAGAACCCATATTCTAAGGGAGGATACTTTTATATTCAGGGACATATCACATGAAAGATGAAAATCCTGTATGGTAATTTTTCTTGCAATGAGGTACATAACCCATGTGATTCACATGATTTCCATTTAAGAGTTTCATATTATTTTTTTTAAAGTATGGTAATTTGATACATTCAACAAAGTCAGCTGATTTACATTCTCAAAAGTAGAACATATGACTTTGGTAGAAAAGAATGTCTTAAAATTGTGACAGCTTTGCTCTTTGAAAAGTGATGCCAAATTTCTATTGGATAGTAACAGTTTAAATCTCATTTAATCTAGTTTTACTTTGGTATTTTCCTATATTTACAATCTCATTAAATTAATGTAGTTAGCCAAAAATCTTTGTTTTGGTTATTTATTCTGGCATTTTCTTGCATTTTTTTTTAACTTAAAACTTTTTATTTCAGTCTCGTAGTGTGGATAAGCAACATGCTGTAATCAATTATGATGCCTCTACTGATGAACATTTGGTGAAAGATTTGGGCAGTCTAAATGGGGTAAGTTAAGAGTTTGCTTTTTGTCTTATTTGAATTTTTATTTAATAATGTAAGAAAACAGATAAAAACACAAAATCCTGTTTGTGTTCTATTTCCTTTTCTTTAGTGTGCACCTACTTTTAAGTGCTTACTAGGTACATAGCACTTTGAGGACCTTATGCTAGAATATGAATGTGGCTTATGTTTCCAAGAAACCCTCTTGGTGGTTAATACTTAAAGGAATTCAGATGGTTGTTCGTTGTTATTATCTAATGGTTAAAAAGGTTTCTTGAAGGAAGTAAGAGGAGGGCTTGTCTTTACTGAATGACTTAAATTTATACGTGAGAAACGAGTGGTAAGTCATGATAGTAAGAATTCAGAAGAGTAGTCTTTGAGAGACATAATTGTCATGCATGTTGTGGGTTAACTTTGGGTGAAAAAAGAAAGATGCAAATATGGTTTAGTGTTAGATCGTTGAAGAATCTTCTATATTACAGTAAAAAGAAGTGAAACACATTCATTTACCTTAAGAAATGTGGTGTGTTGTCTAAACTCTAGTGTCTGTTATTGCTTCTTTGGACTCCTACATTGAAAATTTTTGTGTTATTACAGTGAATTTTTTTCCCTAATTCTTCAGTTGATTTTTCTACATTGGCAGAATGTAAGTAGCTGCAGAGTAAGAGAATGCTGAGATGTTGCATAATTTATCTTATTTCTTCTCAGTTTTCTCATGGCTTTGCTAACAAAAACAAATGTAATTTTGTTGAGATCTGTGCTTTGAAATTCTTTAAAAGAATTTCACAGAATTAAATGTGTCTATACTTCTTCTAATTGGCACTGCTTTTCAAAATATACCATTAAACATTATCTGGAAAAATATGCAGAAATTTGGCAAATATGGTACTTTAAAAAAAAATTTTTCTGAATTGGCCTGCTCCTGAAGGACTTTTATGTTTATTCATTGAGATACCTTTTGGGAAGCATGTGTTTCTCGTAGTTTTATTCACACCTTTCTTTGTTTCCTATGACACATAAATAATTAAGTCTTAATTCCTCATGTTTGAACTGAAACACCTCATATTTGGCATCACCCACTTTTCCAGATTTATGCTCCATCACATTTTCCTTACCATGCCTCCAAAATAGTGGTTTTCCTATGATGCTGTCTCCTTCTGCAAATAATTTGTTAGATTTTCTGCAGCCTAGTCATTCTTGCATTACCTTGTCATATGTCATATTTTCTTTCTTTCTTTCTTTCTTTTTTTAATTTTAATTGGAGGCAAATTACTTTACAATATTGTGGTGGGTTTTGCCATACATTCCACATCCTCCTGAAGGCGGCAAAAAAAGGTATTGAAGAATATTAACTCGTTGATGTAGTTAACATGTTGAATGATTAAGATAGAGGAAATAGGCAGATGAGGTAGAAATTGTTCTAACATGGGGCATGTAAGTACACAATTTGGATTCTGAGGTGCTATTTACAGAGTTACTCTCTTCCTTGTCCACAGCTACAGACCTCTGTTTTAATCTCTGTCTTAAGTGCTTTATCAACCTTGCTAATGCAAGGTTTAATAATCTACTTGTGAATATCTGCCACCGTGCTAGACTTTGTGTTCTTCTGAACAGTTCATGGGCCTTTTGCTTCGGTAAACACACCACGGTGCCTCGCATAAGGCTCTGTATAGTGCCTGAACCCAGTAAATCTTTTTGAATGGAATTGAATGAATTTTCCATATGAAAGACTTTATAGAGAAATGTTTAATCCACTTCCATATGTGGAATGTTTTAAAAGTGTTATATTCTGCTTTTAAAACTAGAAAATTTAATCTTGACCACAGCACTCATCTTAGGTGTCTTTACATTATATCTTGGAAAATAATAAGTGAGAATTACATTCGTGTTTTGGTCTTTTAAAACATTGTGACCAAATATAAAAATTATTGATGTAGGTTATAAAATATCAGGTGAAATATTAACTTCTAAGTTTACCTAGGCTGACCTTTCTTATAATTTGATTGTACTCAGTAATTTTCTGAAATACAGTAACTCATAGAGAGTAACATCTTCATTTTGAACTTGAAATCAGGACCTAGATTTGAATCTCAATCTGTAAATTATGAGCATTATAACATTGAACAAATTACTTAAACCCTCTGAAATTCCATTTCCTCATATATATTCAGAGTTGTGCAAATGCAGTGAGTTGTGGTTCATGGGGTCACAAAGAGTCAGACATGACTGGGCAACTGAACTGAATGAGTTGAAGTTTATGAATGTGAAGACTCAACACAAAATTTAGTTATCTGACTTCATTTTTGGAATAGTGAAACCATAATTCTTGCTTTATAGTAGTGTTGTGAGGATTAAATGTGACGATATATGTGAATATGTGTCTGTTAGAGAACTTTAAAACATTACGCAAATAATAAATGCACTGTTACCCAAATAAATAGCCTAGGAAATATGCCAGAATGGACTCAGGTAGCCAAAGTCTGTGAACTACCAGCTGTCATGCATTTTGTTCATAGAAAACTTGGCTATCAGAGGTGCAGGTGCTCCAGAGCACGGAGGAAGCAGGAAGAACTGGAGGCAAACAAGGGCTCTCATAGAAAAGAGAAGCCTCAAGGAGCTTGCAGGGAAACAGCCCACAAACATAAGCTACAGAAGCAGCTCCACTTCCTCAAGCAGAGCAGCTTCATTTCCGGCAGTAATAACATTAAGTGTGGACCTAGGTAACTTAACATTCATAAAATTCTAGAAATTTGAACATCAGGTTAAAAGTAGTAATTTCAGAGAAGGTGCAGTGTAGTGGTATGAGCCCAGCTTGAATTCTCACTAATGCTGTGGTGCCGGACACATCACTTATTTTTCTGTTCCTCAATTTTTAAAAAATAGAAGTAGTAAAGTGGTAGGTACTCCTCTCAGGTTGTTGTGAATAAGTTAATAGTTTTAAACACCTAGAACAGTATGTAATAAGTATTCAGTAAGAGTTAGTTACTGGAGTTCCCCAGTGATTCAGTGGTAAAGAATCTGCCTGCCAATGCAGGAGACGGCGAATTCTATCCCTGAGTTAGGAAGATCCCCTGGAGGAGAAAATATCAACCCACTCCAGTATTCTTGCCTGCAGAATCCCATGGACAGAGGAGCCTGGTAGGCTCCAGTCCATGGGGTCACAAAGAGCTGGACACGACTGAGCACACACACACACACATACACAAGTGTTAGTTACTGTTGTTATAAGAAAAGCAGTTAAAACAAGTTTGGCATCCTGTAGGCTACCTGCTTTTTAAAAGTGAATACATATGCAGTTAATATTTTTTTAAAGCACTATCAACTTAATTCATAAATAACTACCTGTGACTACTTTCACTTCTACTTCCTTTCACCCTACCCTAAAATACACTTCCAAGCTACCTAGGTCCACACTTAATGTTATCACTACCAGAAATGAGGCTGTTCTGCTTGAGGAAGCTGGAACTGCTTCTGTAGCTTATGTTAGTGGGCTGTTTCCCTGCAAGCTCCTTGAGGCTTCTCTTTTCTGTGAGAGCCCTTGTTTGCCTCCAGTTCTTCCTGCCTCCTCCGTGCTCTTGAGCACCTGCACCTCTGATAGCCACAATTGGCTTTTGCCATACCACTCCCATCCCATTCTACCTCAGCAACCTGTGTCCCAGCCCCTGCTGTGTCCTCTTTGACCCTGTATATGCTGCAGCATCAGACCAGTATAGCACAGAATGAGCAAGTAGGAAAGTAGTTAGGGAGGAAGAGGACTTCCTCACTGGCAACATGATTGAGGTGTTGTGCTGCTGGCCACTGCCTTCAGATTACCCAGAGCATTACTGCAGTACCTGGTCATTATATGATTTCATACTGTCAATTATGTAATACATTCGCATTTAAATTAAACAGATGTTTATCTGGTTCAGTTGGCTTCTCTAAGGGTAGTGGTTTGGATGGCGGAGTTCGGGGAGCTGACTTGGCTTGATCACCCAAGCTTTCTTGATGTTCAGTGAATGTGGGACTTACTTGTAGTTCAGAGACCTGATTTTGAATCCCAGTGAGTCTACTTCTGAACTCGAATCTTGATTGTTACTTCATGCTGTGTGTGCCTCGTTGTCCTCACCTGTCCTGCTTACCAGGTAGAGGTATGATCAAATGATGTTGGCATAAGAAATAAAACCTGTTTTTCTTTCCATATCTAATTTGTTAAAGTGCTTCATAGTTGATTTATATAAATGATTTTTTTGTCCTTTTGCTCTTTGAAATTTTCTCTACTTTTATAATTTTAAACCATCGGAAGACTTTTTGTTCCCCATTTTTACATTTTGTTCTCAATTTTTGTTCTTAATTACATTTTGCGAGATGAAACTTTGTGTCTGGCTCATATTTCCTCAGGCTTTTTTAGACCTTAGGGAATATTTCTGTCATAAATGCTAGTATGTTAAAATTATATTTTTTAATCTCTGAAAGTTCCTAGTACATTTGTCAGAAACAATAAGTGTTTAATATTTAAGAGAGTTAAGCAGTGAGCTTTGAGCAGATCTTATAGGTCATGTTAGGTCTTTTAAGTAAATATGGTATTTTAGGATGAGATGGTTTTAAATAAAATTGGTTTAGAACTGAGGCATTTCTCTTATACTGTGTATCTATCTTCTGCATATCAGACATCTGTTAGTTAATATTTTCATTTATTCTATTCTCCTTCATCATGCTCCTCAGCTTTTCTCTTTTGTAATTAATATAGAATATGTTGGTAAACTCAAAATATACTTCTTAAAACACTCTAAAATGTGCATATTGGAAATGAGCCTGAAATTAGAGTTTATAAATGCCTGAACCTTTGAATTTTCTTTGAATTAACTTTTCCTCCTTTCTGTGAAGCATGTTAGAAGCTTATTGTTTAGGATTATTCATAAATCATACTAATACGTGATCTTGAGTTTAGCAGTATTCTGCTGTCTCCTTATATCAGGAATAAGATTGCAGCTTCTATTTTTGTTTGTTTGTTTGTTTTTGGTAGACTTAGAAACTGGTGTTCTGTGACATAAAGTGCCAGCTATGCAAAGGAATTTGAGAATATGATCATAATAACACAACCCCTTTATGTATTTTACTTTCTAACATTCTAAACTTATTCATTGTGGAGGGAACCTTCTCAAGCAAGGTATGATGGCCATCTCAAATCCAATAAAATAAAGAACAGGAAAGATGAGATTCAAACAGAAAGAGTAATTTTTAGTTTAAACTTATCAAAGGAAAGCATTGGGCATTTATACGATGTCCGCATTCCAGACAGTTAAGTATAACATTGTTCTGTGTTTTATGAATCAAGTGGATTCTAGGTCTTTAACTAACTTCTAGTTTGTCAGGAAAAATAATTGTCACCATTTACCATCTTGTGTCCAGTGGACCCTTTTAGTCTTTTTACAAATAGTTTACATAAGTAAGAATTAAAAGATGAGAGAACAGCTAGAACTTTTATTAAAAAATGAGACATGTGTGTACGTTGTAAGTCGCTTCAGTCATGTCCAACTCTTGTGGCCCATGGACTGTAACCCGTCAGGCTCCTCTGTCCGTGGGATTCTCCAGGCAAGAATACTGGAGAGGGTTGCCATTTCTTTCTCCAGGGGATCTTCCCGACCCGGGGATCAAACTCGCATGTCTTTTGTCTCCTGCATTGGTAGGTGGGTTCTTTACCCCTAATGCCAACTGACAACTACAATTTTTATTCCATATTTTTCTGATTTTGAAAGATATGTAACACACAGAATGAGTATTGTTCTTTGAGAGCCAGGAATGCATCAGTTGTCATGCATTCTGTGGGATATATGTCCATTTTATAGATGCTGATTCAGATTTCAAGTACATATCTCGCTGGTTCTAGTTTACTATTATTTCTAGTTTTTCTTGCTCTTGCATTATCAAAATGCGTTATTTTTAAGATTTTTGACAGTTTAAAATTTTATCAAGAAGAAGGTCATCTTTTTCTTCCATAATTGTAAAACATTACAACCGTTGCCAGATCAGTTCAATAATTTTATTTCTCTTAATACATCATCTCTTTACTATCAGTTACTTTTATATGGATACATTTGTTCTCTTACATACTAAATCAAATAAACATTAAGGCACAGACATTAAAAAATGAGAGAAAACTGTCACAATTTCTTTTAAAATGTAGAATCGTCAGTTTTGTGTTAAAACATACTGTGTAATCCTCTTACTGACTTAGGCTAACTGGATGAAAACTATCTTTTAGGGTTGTTGTTTTTTTTTTTAACTCTGGAAACATTCTTCTCTGATCAATTGTGTTAGGCAAAATTCATCTAGGATTATCTTCATCCGAAGACTCATTGTTTGATATTTTGTTTATTTTGTTAACGTTTTATCATTGTTGTTATAGTCTAGACTGCTGCTCTACTTTTTGTATTTACCCTTATAACTGTGAAAAGTTTCCCTTTTCTTCTTTGCCTTTATGGATGTTAAATAAAAAATGCTGAATTCTCAATTTTGCTCTTTAATAGCTTTTTGAAAAAGGGCAAAGATGCTGTCTTTAGATGTCTTTTACATCGTCTTGGGAAAATGATGCAATATTTTGGATAATGTAGTAAGAAACCGAAAGGTTGTACAATATTTCATGATTGCATCATCCATCTGGCTCTGTTTGATATTCACCACACTATCCATGTGTGGCTATTGAGCACTTGAAATGTGACTAGTCTAAAAAACAAGGTACAAAAGAAAGAATGTAAATGCCTTCTTAATTTTTATATTCATCATTTGTTAAAATGTACTATTTTGGATGTGTATGTTAATAAATATTTTATGAAAATTAATTTCACCTGCTAGAAAATTTAATAGTATACCTAGTATATACTAGAATACTAGTATGTGTTCTAGGTAATTCTGTTCTTCTGTTACTATTTTGGTCATTTCCACAGTAAGAAATAATTGATAAAATGAAATAATTATGGANATCATTTGTTAAAATGTACTATTTTGGATGTGTATGTTAATAAATATTTTATGAAAATTAATTTCACCTGCTAGAAAATTTAATAGTATACCTAGTATATACTAGAATACTAGTATGTGTTCTAGGTAATTCTGTTCTTCTGTTACTATTTTGGTCATTTCCACAGTAAGAAATAATTGATAAAATGAAATAATTATGGATGATGATGTTGATGAAACAATATTTTGAGATACAGGAAAAATAATGTTTCTATAATGTATCTTAGATTCATGTATGGGTCTTGTTATGTATCTTAAGTTCTTAAAAGTGTCCAAAGGACTCATATGGTAATTTTAAAATACAATGAGTTTTTTCAGTTTTTTAAGTAAATTTTCTTTTTCTTCTTTAAAAGACTTCTAGGAAGAACCTCAATCCTTTACCAATAATTAAAACTGTCCAGAAAAGTTAAAATTGAGTCCAGTGGGCCCTGATACTATATCTAGAGCTAAATATTTCACCTTTTACAATTTCTAACTTCAAGTAGGATCTTTTCTTGGCACCATTTTTAGATGTCTAAATTTGTCTTGGCAGCAGAGTAGACTTAGAGGAACTGAAGTTGGTTCTTTGTGTGTTACTTGTAATAGTAATAAAGGGCTTAATATGAAATCTTTTATTATGAAATCATTTACTACAAGATGCATTTTGTGATGATATACAAGCTGTATTAGCCACCTTTCGATCTATACTTTACAGTATAAGGTTTGAATATTTGCATGTCTAAAATATAATAATTCTTCAAATATTAACTTAACATCTTTTTTTTCTCTTGTAGACTTTTGTGAATGATGTTAGAATTCCAGAACAGACTTATATCACCTTGAAACTTGAAGATAAGTTGAGATTTGGATATGATATCCTTATATGATTTTGTGCATTTATTAAGTTTATTCAAAAATCTTTTATTCTGGTATAAATTAAACATTTCTTCAGACATAAGAATTCATAATATAAGCATGCTGGAAGTCTCTTTGCCCTTCCAAATTAAAATACATGTTTGAAAATAATACATTTTCTTTCTGCTTATTATGCCTATTCCTAAAAACAATGCTGGAAAAGTTGATGGACTCTTTTTTTTCCTCCTCACTCTGTATTATAGTTTCAGCAGAAATATTCCTGCAGTGCCATTACATATGCACTTTGGGTATCAAAGAATATAACTGGATAGAAGACCGAGTGTGTAATAGTAGCCAAGTCTAGGGATTTAATTTTCCTGGTTACATGATAATGGCCAGGTCAACCTCCAGGAGTCATGGAAAGAAATTAATGCTGTCTTTCCTTCTGTCTCCATTTTTATTCCATTTTATGCATTCCGTCTCTGTTGCCTGTTTAATTCAAATTTTTCCATATCCTATGTCTTTTGAGACCTATGCTCCGAGATTAAGTACATTATGCATTTAGCATATATGTAAAATTATTTTGTTTGAAAATAGGATTCTAAGAACTGAATAAGGACATGATGGTGTTCTCCTAGTAAAGAATCACTAATCAAGAGAAGGGACCTGACTGGATGAACAAGAATAAAAACAGTTATATTAATACAGGGTGGAAAGCTTTGTAAAAATAATTTAATTAATTTAGAATTAATTAAGTTAAAGAATTTGATTTATTTAATTAAAATACAGATGTTACATATTATACTGAATTTTTTTTAGTCTTCACATTGCTATTAAGGACTATATCAAATGTACTGGCAACTGGATGGACTTTTATCACTCTAGCAGAGAAAATGCCTCAGCTAAGGAGAGTTGATACTTAAATGTACTAACAGTTTAAAATTGTTCCTAGAGCATAATTGGTTTTTAAAATTTAACTTAAAATTTATGAAAAAAATAATTCTGTAGCATATCATATATAAAGCAGTATTAATCATTAATACTTTTGAGTTGTATGTTTTAAGTCCTTAAAATATATATATATATATATATATATCAAGCACAATAATTAGGAATTAACATTAAAGCCTTGATTGATGGTTTGTTTTCCACCAACATAAGTTCCATCCGAAAATAAATATTTTGAATTTAAATAGCTCCTTCATTCATTTGACATTAGCTGTTTGAAAACATGAGAAAATAGTAGGAAATGGGTTTCAATAAAACTCTATAAAGTTTACTTTGAATTTTAAAATAAGAAACTATTGAGAAGCTACTCATCATGCTTTTATAGACTGTAGAATCGTTTCTTAATAGTGAACTAATATTTCCTTATATACTTGCTCACAGTATATCTGTCAAAAATTTCTGGGCAAATGTTTTGTTCCAAAGGACTTTTTCATTGTTGTAAATTAGTGTTAAGCCAGACTATCCAATCCCTCAGGTTAGACTCAGTTGATTTCATTATTTAAAAATAACATCTCATTTTGCTCATGATTTTGGAGCACAGTCTATGAATGAGCACTGTGCTATTACAGTGGCAAAATTGTATTAAATAGGGTGAAATTTTTAAAACAAATTTTTACATATTACATATACCAGACTGAAGCCATTATTGTGCTTTATTCATAGTAAAATTAAGTTTAATAGTTAACTAATCTACAGATTGTTATACCTTGTAGTTGAAAGTTGTTCAATTAAAATGCCACAGCAACAGAAAGAACATTTACCGTGAATTAAGACTGGAAAGAACATTTACCATGAGTTGAAACTGGAATACAATTTATCTGCCAAAAGTATTTTTTTCTAATCAGAATAATTAAGTGATTTGGAAAAGCAAGTAGTGAAATAGGAAGTAAGAAGTGAAATAGAAAGTAGGAAGTTTAAGAAATGACTGTAAACTCAGGAAGTATAGTGAAATGCTACACTTCAGAAACAGGTACTGTATCTCCAGGTGGCTAGATATGTAGCGGATAAACAAGCCTAAGTTTATTTATTTTATAATTATTTATTGAATGTCTCCCATGTGCCAGACACAGTCCCCACAGTATGGGGATGTTTTATTGTTGTTTAGTCATGAAGTTGTATTCAACTCTTTTGTAACCCCATGGACTGTAGCCTGCCAGGCTCCTTCTGTCCATAGGATTTCCTGGGCAAGAATACTGGAATGAGTAGCCATTCCCTCTCCAAGGGTTTTTCCCGACCCACGGATCAAACCCACGTCTCCTGCCTTATAGGTGAGTTTACCACTGAGCCACCAGAGAGCCCCGGTCTGAGGATGCAGTACTAATAAAACAGACCACAGTCTCTGTCCTCCTGGAGCTTACACTTTAATGGGTTTGGAGGTAGCTGACAGCACACACAAAAAGAATGATAGAGGGTGATAAATTCTGTCGAGAAAAAATGTGAATGAGATACAGAGAGCTAGTGGTGGAGCATGAGAAAGGCACTTTAAAAAGGCTGTTCATGAAGTCTTCACTGAGAACCCAACATTGGAGCAGAGATAGGGAGAAGGTGAAGATGCTGACCTTATGGATATATCTGGAGAAATTGCTCTTCAGGCAGATAGAGAGTTAAATGCAATTTTTAAACCAAAAACCTGTTTGCCATATTTGAGGAACAGCCTTGGAAAAAAGTCAGTGTAGCTGGAGCCAGTGAAGGAGCAGAGCATATGGAAACCATAAAGTATCACCTTTAATAGGCCACTGTAAGAATTTTGGCTTTTAAGTGAAACAGGGAGTGATTTAGAGGGTTTGATCAGAGGAGTGAGGTGATAATGACTTACATGTTTAAAAGAATCCTCTGGTTACTCTTGTTCAAAGACTTAAGGATGGGAGTGGGCAGGAGTGGGAAGAGGGAGACCAATTAGAAGGTTGTTATGGTAGTTGCAGTAGCTCCAGGTGAGAAATAATGGAGGTTTGGACCAGGGTGATAGAAGCGGAGGTAGTGAGAAATGATAGGATCTGTACATGTCTTGTAGATGGAGCCAGTAATATTCCTGATTAGACTGGATATGGACTAAGAGAGTCAGGGATGAACCCAAAATTGTATAGTTGATGTAAACAGTTAGAAAAATGGGGTCGCCATTAACTGAGAGCATATTCTGTAGGTAGAGCAGATATTGTGGAGGAAATGGGAAGAATCTCCCCCCCTCAGTCCATTTAAATTTGATATAATTGAATTTGGTTTAATTGAATTTTTCAATTGTTAATGTTTTCTGTTTGACTTCTACTGTCATTATTAACTTCTTCCAGGTGAAAGCTGAAATCATTTGAGACCTTTCTTTTCTAATATAGGCATTTAGTGCTATAAAATCCACACCCCCGCATCCGCTCCCAGTACAAGCATACCTTAGAGATATTGTGCTTTCAGTTTCAGACCACTGTAGCATTGTAAGAAGCCACCCACACTTTTTTTTTGGTTTCCCAGTACATACGAAAGTTAATATTTAAAATGACATTGTAGTCTATTAGGTGTGTGATAGCATTATGTCTAAAAAATTTGTATATACCTTGATCAAAAAAATGCTTTATTACTAAAAACTGCTCCTATCATCTGAGCATTCTATGAATCATAATCTTATTAAAGATGCAGGATCTTGCCTCAGTGTTGATGGCTGCTGACTGATCAGGGAGGTGGTTGCTAGAAGTTGGCGTGGCTGTGGCTATTTCTTAGAATAACACAACAGTGAAGTTTGCCACATTGATTGACTCTTCCTTTCATGAGTGATTTCTCTGTAACACATAGTGCTCTTTGATTGCATCTTACCCAAAGCAGAACTTCTTTCATAATTGGAGTCAGTCTCTCAAACCTTACTGCTGCTTTATCAGCTAAGTTTATGCAATGCTCTAGGAGTAGATTCCATTTCAAGAAACTGCTTTCTTTGCTCATTCATGAGAAACTTCTTATTCATTATAGTTTTATCATGAGATTGCAGTGGTTTAACCACATCTTCAGGCTCCGCTTTTAATTCTAGTTCTCTTGCTATTTCTTCTATCTCAGCAGTTACTCCCCCCACTAAAGTCTTGAACCCCTCAGTCATTCATGAGGTTTGGAATCGACTTCTTCCAAACTCCTGTTACTATTGATAGTTGACCTTTCTGTAAATCATGAATGTTCTAATGGCAACTAGAGTGGTGAATCTTTTCCAGAAGGTTTTCAAATAACTTCCCAGATCCAGCTGAAGAATCACTGTGGCAGCTATCAGTTCAGTTCAGTCGCTCAGTCTTGTCCAACTCTTTGCGACCCCATGAATTGCAGCACGCCAGGCCTCCCTGTTCATCACCATCTCTCGGAGTTCACTCAGACTCATGTCCATTGAGTCCGTGATGCCATCCAGCCATCTCATCCTCGGTCGTCCCCTTCTCCTCCTGCCCCCAATCCCTCCCAGCATCAGAGTCTTTTCCAATGAGTCAACTCTTTGCATGAGGTGGCCAAAGTACTGGAGCTTCAGCTTTAGCATCATTCCTTCCAAAGAAATCCCAGGGCTGATCTTCAGAATGGACTGGTTGGATCTCCTTGCAGTCCAAGGGACTCTCAAGAGTCTTCTCCAACACCACAGTTCAAAAGTATCAATTCTTTGGTGCTCAGCCTTCTTCACAGTCCAACTCTCACATCCATACATGACCACAGGAAAAACCATAGCCTTGACTAGACAGACCTTAGTCGGCAAAGTAATGTCTCTGCTTTTGAATATACTATCTAGGTTGGTCATAACTTTTCTTCCAAGGAGTAAACATCTTCTAATTTCATGGCTGCAGTCACCATCTGTAGTGATTTTGGAGCCCCAAAATAAAAAGTCTGACACTGTTTCCACTGTTTCTCTTATGAAATGTATTTGTTCAATAATAAGACTTGAGGTACTTCCCTGGTGGTCCAATGGCTAGGCCTTCACACTCCCAATATTGGGGATGCAGGCTCAATCCTTGGTCAGGGAAATAGATCCCACATGCTGCAACGAAGACCTGGCAAGCCAAATAAATAAAAATAGTTTTGTTTTTTTTTTTTAATAATAAAGCTTTAAAGTCAAAATGTGTCCTCGATTTACGGGTTGCAGAATGGATGTTGTTGTTAGCAGGTGTTAATTTTGTACATCTCCATCAGAGCTCATAGGTGACAAGGTGCATGGTCAGTGAGCAGAAATACTTTGAAAAGAATCTTTTTTTCTGGGCGTATGTGCATGCTAAGTCTCTTCAGTTGTGCCCCACTCTTTGTGACTCCATGGACTGTAACGTGCCAGGCAGTAGGTCTCAAACAGTGTCGTAAACAGATGTCCAGTCATTCAGGCTTTATTATTTCATTGGCAGAGTACAGGCAGAGTAGATTTAGTGTAATTCCTAAGGGCCCTAAGATATTCAGCATTGGCTTCAACTTAAAAGTCACTACCTGTATTATCCCCCCTAACAAAAGATTCAGCTTGCCTTTTGAAGTGAAGCCATTGACTTCTCTTCTCTATCTATGAAAGAGTGTCTTCTTCCAAAGAAGACTGTTTTGTCTACATTGAAAATCTGTTGTTTAGTGTAGTCACCTTCATTATAATTATCTTAGCTAGATCATCTGGATAATTTGCTATAGCTTCTGCATAAGCAATTGCTGCTTCACTTTGCACTTTTCTGTTATGGAAATGGCTTCTTTTCCTGAGCTTCATAAATCATTCTCTGTAAGCTTCAGGCGTTTCTTTTGCAGCTTCCTCACCTCTCTCAGCCTTCGTTGAAGAGAGGGCCTTGCTTTGCATTAGGCTTTGGCTAAAGGGAATGTTGTGGCTGGTCTTCTGTTCAGATCACTAAACTTACTCCATATTTACGTTAAATCTGTTTAGCTTTCTTACCATGCATGTGTCACTAAAATAGCACTTTTGATTTTCCCTCAGGAACTTTTTCTGTCCATTCAGTTTGGCTGTCCGATGAGGCCCATCTTTGGTCCCGTCTTGGCTTTTTTTTTTCCCCCTCAAATGTCCCTCCATCTCTCTCTCTCTCTCTCTTTTTTTTTTTTAACACCAAAAATATTTTGCCGTCTTGGCTTTTGACATGCCTTCCTCACTAAGTTTAGTCATTTCTAGCTTTTAGCTTAAAGTACAAGATGTGTGACTCATTTCACTTAAATGTTTAGAAGCTGTTGTGGGGTTATTAATTGGCCTAACATTAACGTCGTCATGTCTTAGGGAATAGGTAGGCCAGAGGAGAGAGAGAGAAAGAACGGCCAGTTGGTAGGCCAGTCAGAATGTGCACAACATCTATCAATTAAGTTCACCAACACATACGGATGAAGTTCATGGTGACCCAGGACAATTACAATAGTAACGTCAAAGATCACCGATCAGGGACTTCCCTGGTGGCCCAGTGGTTAAGAGTTCACCTTCCAGTGCAGGGGACTCAGATTCAATCTCTGGCTGGGGACCGTGCACACCCACAGCTACTGAGTCTGGGCACCTCGACAGAGAGCCTGTGTGCCACAAACCCACGGACCACAACAAAAGATCCCACATACTGCAGCAAAGACCCCGTGTGCTGCAGCTAAGACGCGACACAGCCAAAAATAACTTCAAAAAGATCACTGATTACAGATCCCCATAACAAATATAAAAATAATGAAAACGATTGAAATGTGTGAATTACCATACAGAGACACAAAGTGAGCAAATGACGTTGGAAAACTGGCTCTGATAGACTTGCTAGGTGCAGGGTTGCCACAAACCTTCAATTTGTATGAAACATAGTGTCTGCAGAGTACAATAAAGGGAAATGCAGTAAGTATGCCTGTACTGCTTTAACATGCAAGATACTTTCTAGTTTCTCTTTTGATCTTTGTTTGAGTTGTCTTTGTTCCTTAGTTTCTAAATATTTGGAATTTTTCCAAGGGACTTTCTGTTATTAATTTTAATTTATCCATAGTGGTCAGAAACATACTTTGTGTATNCTTTAACATGCAAGATACTTTCTAGTTTCTCTTTTGATCTTTGTTTGAGTTGTCTTTGTTCCTTAGTTTCTAAATATTTGGAATTTTTCCAAGGGACTTTCTGTTATTAATTTTAATTTATCCATAGTGGTCAGAAACATACTTTGTGTATTTCAAATCCTGTCCTGTCACACATGGTATATCTACTCTTATCTTGGTAAATATGTTCTGTGTACTTGAAAAGAATGTGCATTCTGCTGTTTTTGGGTGGAGTATTCTATTAGGTCAAATTAGTTGTAGTGTTGTTCACATTTTCTGTATTTTACTGATTTGTTGTCTAGTTGTTGTGTCAATTATTGAGAAAGCAGTATCAAAATTTCAGACTCTGTTTGGGTTTGTTTCTCCTTGCAGAAGTATTGGCTTCATGTAATTTGAAACACTGTTTCTAGAAATGTAAACATTTAGGATTGTTGTGTCTTGTTGAATTGACTCCCTTTATAATTATAAAATGCTTTGCTTTATCTGTGATAACATTTTTTTGTGCTGAAATCGGGTTTGTCTGGACATTAGTTTTGGATTGGTGTTAGCATGGTACATCATTTGCATTCTTTTACTTTTAGCTTATTATTGTCCTTACATTTGAAGTAGGCAGCACATAGTTGGTCTTAGTTTTTATTCAGTTTGATCATTTCTGCCTTAATCTAGGGATTTAGAGCATTCATTTAATGATGTGGTTATTAAGTCTATCATATTGATATTCATGCTCTATTTGCTCCATCAGTTTTTTCTCTCTTTCTCCTAATTTATTTTGGATTATTGAGCTTTTTTATTATTTCATTTTGTCTTCTTTGTTATTTTATTACTGTTATCCTTTTTTAAAAAAATAGTGGTTAAGATTTTATAATTGTATCTTTAATTTTAAGCTGTATCTTCAAATTATGCTACTTCATATACAGNTTGGATTATTGAGCTTTTTTATTATTTCATTTTGTCTTCTTTGTTATTTTATTACTGTTATCCTTTTTTAAAAAAATAGTGGTTAAGATTTTATAATTGTATCTTTAATTTTAAGCTGTATCTTCAAATTATGCTACTTCATATACAGTATAAGAACGTTACAGTGGTATACTTTCGTTTTTTTCTGTCCTGATCTTTGTGTTGTGATTGTCATACATTTTATTTCTATATATGTTACAGATTGCATTCTACATTGATATCAGTAAAGCATCATATTTAAAGAGGTTTAAATAATAAGAAAAATAGATTTTTATGGCCATTGTATTCATATCTTAAACCACTGTAATTACCATTTCTTGTGCTTTTCATCCTTTTTTATAATGATCCACATTTTCATCTAGTTTCATTTTCTTATTGTGTAAAGAATTTCTTTTAATATTTCTTATAGTACAGCTCTGCTGATGATGAAGTCTTTCAGCTTTTGTGTGTCTGGAAAAGCATTTTAGCTTAGTTATTAGAAGTTATTGTTGCTGGACATAGAATTCTAGATGACGTTTCTTTTAAGTACTTTAAATTTGTTGTTCTCACTTGCATTGGTTCCCTTTTCCCCTGGTTTTGAGCAGTGTGATTTTAATGTGCCTTTGTGCAGTTTTCTTCATGTCTCTTGTGCTTGGGGTTTTTTGAGCATGTTGGATCTGTGGGTTTATACTTTTAATTAGATTTAGGAAAAAAATTCAGCCATTATTTTTTTAAATTCTTTTTTCTGTTTTCCCCACGTTTAATCCAAGGACTTCATTTAAATGTGTATTAGGCTACTTGAAGTCATCTCCTAGCTTACTGAGGCTCTATTTATCATTTTTTTAATGATTATCTGTTCTCTGTGTGTTTCACTTTGGGATGTTGTTATTGTTGCATTGTCTTTAGGTTTACGAAACTTTTCTTTGGCTGTGTCTAACATGCAATTTCCCTATCCAGTATAGTTTTCAACTTTAAAATTTGGATTTTGTCTTTTATATCTTTTAAGTCTTTACATATTTTTTAAACATATGAAATACAGTGATATTAACTGTGTTAAAATGTTTGTTGACATTTGTGTCAGTTCTGGGTCAGTTTTGATTGATTTTTACATTCATTGTTTTGACTGAATGACAGACATTGTGAATTTTTTTACCTTGTTGAGTATTGTATGCATACTTTTGGATTCCTATAAATATTTTTGGGCCTGTTCCGGGACACAGGTTACTTTGAAATAGTTTTATCATGTTGAGTCTTGCTTTCCTAAAATTTTTTGAACTTCCAAGATTAGTCTGGGGCTAATTAATTCCCCATTACAGAAGCAAGAGCTTTCTGTATACTCTGCTTTACAGGTCAGCAAGACCCCTGGTAAACCTGGCTCTCAGCCTGTGTTTGTAAATAAAGTTTCATTTGTACACAGGCATATCCACTCATTTATATCTTTCTTTAGCTGTGTCTGCACTATCATAGCAGAGTTGAGTGGTTTAAACAGAAATCATATGGCTTCCAAAACCTAAAAAGTTTACTGTCTGGCCCTCAATAGATAAACAATTTGCCGACCCCTGCTTTATCCAGTGGCCTGTTATACATGAGGTTTTCCAGCTTGGCCGTTGTGATTAGACACTGTTCCTGGCCCTCTCTGAGTAAGGGGCACTATTACCTCAAATTCTTTCAGGTGGTTCTTGTCCCAGCAATAGGTATAAATTTTCTCAAATTAATGTGCTGATCAGTACCCAACTGAATACTTGAGCCAGCTCCTGTAACAATCCCTGGAATACTATTTCTGTGCAGCTTTCTGAACTGTAGTCATCTTGGTCTGCCCAGACTCTCAACCCTCTTTTCCTCACAGCTTAGAGTCTGGCAGGTTTGGCCTTGCTTACCCCTCCCTCCAGTGTGACTTGGAAGCTCTCTAAAGATACTGAGTTAGGGCAGTGATTGCAGTCCCCTTGATTTGTTTCTCTTCACTCAGGAATCACTGTCTTTTGCTACCTGGTATTGATTGTCTTTGCAAACCATTGTTTCACCTATTTTTTTGTGTTGTTTCTTATTCAAAGAAGTGTGGAAATAATTTATAAATATTAATGATTTTTAGTAAATAAGATTTAAGTAAGCATGTAACTTTTTCTGAAATTTTTTGAGATATAATTGACATACAGCTGTAGTTAATATGACTGTATTGTAAATTTTGTAACTTGACATCAAAAGTAATTGTACCTTAGATTGTCGTTTTTCTGAATTAAGCAAGCTAAAAACAGTTACCTGGGTCTGTACCACTAGCAAGATAGTAGCTTTGAAGGTGAAAGCTGGAGTCAGAGCAGTCTCAAAAATCTCAATCATACTAGAATTCTCAGATAAATTCATAACTTAAACAAGAGAAATCTTGAATTCTTTGGTCTCCCACACAAAAGGTTTTTGGTAAGGCAAAGTATGTGAATCTGAGTTATACCCTCTTTATAGGTTTTCCTTGATCTTAAAAAAGTGTAAGAGGATGCCCTAGACTAACTTTGAGGGATAGACTTAATTAAAGCACTCCCAGGAGAAACTTGAAGCAGTAGAAAGCACTCGCAGCAGGCTAAAATAATTTGTTTCCCAATGAAAAATAGAAATGACTTTGAGTATTTTTAAGATGATGTTTTCCACTGTAAATGTAGGAATGCACTGAATCTTCTGCAGCTGTTAATGAGTTTTTGGGGAGTAAAGCAAAAGCTTACTAGAATTTTTACTTTAATTAAGTACTTAACTATGAACTATATATAGTCGTATATACCAGTAAATGTGTATCAGCATATATCCATAATAAAAAAGGAAATTTTTTTATTATTTCACAGTTACTGGAAGCAGTGTAAAGTGATAAGAAAGCCCTGGACTAATATTCAGTTGACTAGATTATCATCTTGGGTTCTGCCTCTCTAGTCCTCAAGTTCCACATGGATAGAATGGGAAGGTGGGTTAATGGAATTGAAGAGGTATTCCCAAAGCACTTTACAATTCTAGAAAATTCTTAGTTTTTATTATTTTAAAGAGTAGAACTATGGATCAAATACTTATAAACAAGTTTACTGCTTGTTATGCATGGGAAGTCTATTTTTCTCCCAAGTGGTCATGATAATTATAGCTTTTTACCCTTGAAGTCATGGGTGCTCTGAACTGATAAAGAAGACTAGAATTTACTATGTGGTTACAAAAGTTCTTTCATTAAGGGGTTAAGTAATGATGAGAAATGTGACCTCTGTTGTTGTAGTGAAAGATCTTTTTAACATACAGAGCCATTGTTCTTTTTGACATAATAATGAAAGCATTCATTATATCTAGCACTTGGTTCTAATCTGTATAGAATCAGTTGTTTGATAATGTAATTTGACCCTGACTGCAATTCATGGGGGAAGGAGTGGTTGCAGTTGCTGTAAAGACCCTAATTACAGCATTTCTTTTGCACTTTCAAGATGAATTTCATTTTTATCAGTGCTTGTGAAGTAGGAATAATTGAATTTCTTCAGGATTTACTGTTGGGTAATCCCTGATGGAGAAGGCAGTGGCACCCGACTCCAGTACTCTTGCCTGGAAAATCCCATGGATGGAGGAGCCTGGTGGGCTACAGTCCATGGGGTCGCTAAGAGTCAGACACGACTGAGCGACTTCACTTTCACTTTTCACTTTTATGCATTGGAGAAGGAAATAGCAACCCACTCTAGTGTTCTTGCCTTGAGAATCCCAGGGACTGGGGAGCCTGGTAGGCTGCCGTCTATGGGGTCGCACAGAGTCGGACACGACTGAAGCAACTTAGCAGCAGCAATCCCTGATGACACTTTTTAGATTTTTGTGATTAGCTATCAATATCATTTGACCCAGGTGCTTTTCTTCTTTGTGGTCATGTTACTGTTAGTGAGAACTGAAAATGTCTTTTGTGCTTAGGTTAATCACCCAGTTGTTTGCTTCCTGAAGGCTGTGATTATTACCTAAGTTTGGAATAACTTGCTAGACGTTTTAAGATTTTGTTTAGTATTAAAAATTTTTACATTTGTGAACATAATTTAACATTTAATTTTTTTTAAACATTTAACTCTTAAGGGAAATATGGTCATTCTCTTATTATAATTGCTTTTCGAAAATAGTACGATTTCTGTATTACCTTTGATTATTTTAAGCTTATCAGAGTTTTGAAATTATATTCTTCCTTAGCCCTGTTTACATACAAATCTTTTCACTGTAGTACGAGGAGAAATGAGGGTCCCTGAAGAAGCTCTCAAGGTAAACATTTTTACTTATTTCTTTTGTAAACCTGCCATTTAGTAGGGTTGATTTCACTCATGGATATTTCACTTCCATTTTAAACTGTTTTGTAGCATGAGAAATTTACCATTCAGCTTCAGTTGTCCCAAAAATCTTCAGAATCAGAATTATCAAAATCTGCATGTGCCAAAAGCATAGATTCAAAGGTAGCAGATTCTGCAACAGAAGTGCAGCACAAACCTACAGAAGCACTAAAATCTGAGGAGAAAGTTGTTGGTAAGTTAACTTCTTTGAAAATACCATGTTTATTCTTGATTAGGAAGAAATTGCATGCTTTGTTCTCAGAAAATTATCCATGTCCTTATAAAAATAATTAATGACAATTTCAGAGTGGGTTTTAATGCAGCCAATGCTTCTTAGAAAGCAGTGTGGAACATAATTGTATGGCAGTTGTATGTAGGTATATTTAGTATATTTATTTAAGGAAAGTAAATACAATTTATAGTGAAGAAGTGAAGTGAAGTCTCTCAGCCGTGTCCGACTCTTTGCGACCCCATGGACTGTAGCCTATCAGGCTCCTCTGTCCATGAGATTTTCCAGGCAAGAGTGCTGGAGTGGATTGCCATTTTTATTATTTCATGTTTGTCTGCTTTTTTCCACCTAGATTATAACTGAAATGAATGAAAATGAAATGTCCAATAATGGCTACATTATCATAATTATTATGATATATATCGTATTACAGTAGGAGCTTTAAGAATATTTTATATACATAATCTCAGTCATACAAAAGCAATTTTTAAAACTGCTAGAAATTACCAAATTGCTCAAATATAAGCTTTTTAGTCCAGTTAACAGCTAGTTTAAATTTAGTTACTGTGCAGTGTCCTTAGGCTTTGAAATTTTTTTAAAACAGTCACTTATACCAAAATTTAGTTTTGTCTTTTATGTTTAGATTTATGAGACATTTCTGTGTGCCAGCAAACAAGTTGCACTTTAACTAAAAGCTACTGGACTCTAGCAGTTTATATTACTTAGATATTAGCCAGAGCAAAATTTGTTTCTCGTGTTCAATATCAAATGAGATCCACAAATACTATTCAACTTAGAGTATTTTCTGCTATCTAGACTATGCAGTTAACCCTTGAACAGCACTGGTTTGAACCATTGAGCAGCTGCTGCTGCTGCTGCTAAATCACTTCAGTCGTGTCCGACTCTGTGCGACCCCATAGACAGTAGCCCACCAGGCTCCCCCATCCCCAGGATTCTCCAGGCAAGAACACTAGAGTGGGTTGCCATTTCCTTCTCTAGTGCATGAAAGTGAAAAGTAAAAGTGAAGTTGTTCAGTCACATCTGACTCTTATTAACCCCATGGACTACAGCCTACCAGGCTCCTCCATCCATGGGATTTTCCAGGCAAGAGTACCGAATTGGGTTGCCATTGCCTTCTCCGTTTTGAGCTGCACTATTTTTTAAACTATGCAGATTTTTTTCAGTAGTTAATACTACAATACTACACAGTCCACATTAGTTGAATCCATGAATACAGAACTGCTTCCCTCGTGATTCAGATGGTAAAGAATCTGCCTGCAATGTGGGAGACCCAGTTCGATCCCTGGGTCAGGAAGATCCCCTGGAGAAGGAACTGGCAACCCACTCCAGTATTCTTGCCTGAAGAATCCCATGGACAGATGAGCCTGGTGGGCTAGAGTCCATGGAGTCACAAAGAGTTGAACAGGACTTAGTGACTAACACACAGGAACTGTGGATTTGGAAGTGAAAGTTGTTGACTAAGTGTTTTGTTCTTTGTAACCCAAGGACTCTAGCCCCCAGGCTCCTCTGTCCATGGGATTCTTCAGGCAGGAATACTGGAATGGGTTGCCAGTTCCTTTTCCAGGGGATTGTCCTGACCTAGGGATCGAACCCAGGTCTTCCACATTGCAGGCAGATTCTCTACCATTTGAGCCACCAGGGGATCAGGCTGACTATATACTATGCTTGAGTTTTCAACTGCAGAGAAGGTGGAGGCCCCTAAACTCTGCCTTGTTCAAGGGTCACCTGTACTTTGTTTCTCATTAAATCAACTGGGCAGTTCTAGCATTTTCCAAAAGTATGTTTGTTTGTTTGTTTTCCTGTTTCATGTACTTTAGACAGATTTTCCCCACTTCTTTACAGATACTTCTGCCATGCCCCGTGGTACTCCATTATATGGGCAGCCTTCATGGTGGGGGGATGATGAGGCTGATGAACAAAGACCTTTCAAGTCAAATGGCAAATCTGAAGAGAAAAATCACGAAACTGGAACATCAGGTAAAAAAATCTCAGACTATGACATTAAATGGTTTTAAGGAAGAACTTACTATCAAAGCAAAAATCTATTTATTCTTAAAAGTGGTATCTCCTATTATTTAAATGATGTAGTTTAATAATATGGTTGGGCATTTTGAAATAATTATTAAAATGGTCTAACTAGACTAAAATAGTAAATGCAGACTAACTTTGTGTGTTTTCACTAGATTGACAAGCATATAATTGTATTTTTAAATAAAAAATTTTTATTATGTTCAAAAGGTATGAGTTTAAAACTTCTTTAAAATCTCAGTGTGCCTAATTTTGGGGGGTATGATAGCAACAAGATTAGCTGTTAAGCAGCCAGAATGAAGAAATAATTCTGAATCACATATTCAGATTAATAGTCAAGGAACATATTCTTTTGTTGCTGGAGAAATTTAGTAACGAACTAAGTCAAAAGCCAGAAAATCAAGATTTCCAGGAAATAAATGGAGATATCAGTCGCCTGTTACATAAAGACTTGGCATGGACATCAACACTGGTGGATGGAGCAGCCGGTTTCCTTTATAATGACAGATAAGGATCAGAACTGGAGGAATTAAATACAGGCACCAGGGAGAAGTTTGTAAAGCCAACTGCGACTCTGAGACAAGGATAGATTTCATCAGTGCTCCTGTCAACTGTCTACCTTTCACTATAATTCTACAAGATAAATGAGACATTTTCCTTAGCTGGAGAATAAGAACACTGGTTCTTATTCATAAATATACTCTAATTTTACCAGGATACAGGTCTAAGAAAGCTGGCCTTATCAACTTGCTCTTAAAGTGCCCCAAACTAAAGTTGTCAACTTTGCAAATAAAGTCCCATCTCAGTTTTCTTATTTCTGTGGCCAACACAACTTTTTCTTCATGTTCAAGCTCAGAAGCTTAATATTATTTAGCATACCCTCAGATGCAAAAAACAGAAATGCCACCTGATAACCAAACAGGATGGAAATGTACCAGCTTAAATAATGAACCTCTTTAGAATTGGTTAATGCAGCATCTCAGTGGCATCATCAGCTAGTGTTTTCTCTCAGACTCTCAGCCCTTCTGTTCAGTGGCTGCATACTGAGGAAGTTTCCCCTAATACTCATAGGCTGTTTGCCAGTAGCAGTTGGGGTGCATGCTACTTTGATTACATCCAGTCAGAAATAGCAAAGGTTGCTTCTAAAAGACCCCCTGGAAACTTTCCCCAAAGTTTTTAATGAATCTGTCATTTCATTGGTCTCTCATGGGTTCAGGAGTAGATCACATGCTTATTTCTGAACCAATCCCTGGCAAGGGTTATGAGATTATCCTTAAGCCAGTCTTACCCATCCTGAAGCTGAATGTGGGGTAAATTTTCCCTCAAGGCACATGAGTTGTGTTACGGACGAGCAGATACCTGGGAATGTTGGAGTTCTTTTTGGAGGGAGAAATAGGAAGTGGATTTTGGAAGACAGTCAAGAATGTCTGCTTTATTTGAAATTTTTGTGTCTCTCTTCCTTTCACTTCATCTGTTTTATTGCCTACTTCTCTTGTGCTTTTTTTTTTCCCCCCATTGAATCATAACTGAACTATTTCCAGTTTCAACCTTTCAGCAGTTCAATTTGTGCAATAAACCTAAGCTGTCCTTTATTTCCTTTGCTTAACAAAGACTTTATGTGAAGATTTTATATTTTCACATAGATTTTATGTCAGTTTCTAACTGTATCCCACTTTCCTTGGCCTTGTATCCCACTACAGTTGTTTAGTGCTCTCCCAGTTCATTCCCACAAAAATTAGACTAATAACTGCCTTCTCTTCTCCCACAGGAGTATATAGACATAAATCCAGTAGTATAAAATTCTAACGGATATGTCTGTGTATGTGTATTGAAACATTTTTATTCAGTATTTTGTGTGTATTCCTTAAGTGCACATTTCTTACTTCAGGGATCACATGTTATATTATCATGTATACTAGAGCAACCTAGGAGAGAGAGAAGGAGGGAGAAAAGGAGGAAGGAAGAGAGAGAAGAGTGAGAAAAAAAATATACTAATTATTAGGGAGTTAAATGAAACACAGCATAATTTAATGTTCCCAGATTCTGAAAATAATTGTGATAGTGAGTTTATCTAGCCATTAAAAATCCTTCTACCCAAAACAGCTTCTGAAATCTGAAATAAAATATTGTGGAACACAGTGAAGTATAATTGTAATTTTTGTACTAGAGACAGAACTATGATTTATTAACAATAGATAATGCTTCAGTGGTGCTTAATTTATCCAGACACTCTTCTGAGTGCCCTATGTATATTTAATCATTTAATCCTCGTAGCTGTACCTGAAAATAGTTACTGTTATCATACCCATTTTATAGATAAAGAAGTGGTAGCACAGTGATGTGAGTTTATTCACAAGGTCACTCAGCTAGCAAAAAGTGTAGCTGGGATTCTAAGCCAGGTGACCTGACTTACAGAGTCCATGCTGTTACCCACAGCTCAGCAGTCATTACACACTCACTCACACACATTCAAAATCATTCCAAAAGAATATACTTTGTAGAGTATAAAGTCTAAAACAAACACCACAAAAACAAACTGACATAGAAATCAATCCCTTATGCCTCAGCATAATAAAATGAATTTCAAGCTGTGAAGTGTCCGTTAGTAATTTCATCTATGTGATTGAAAGTAAATTCTTAAATGATTACCAGCTTGTATGGCCTATCTCATTGAGTATCTTTTCTGCCAGATGACAAAGCTGCTTCATAATCATGGGATTATTTTTGAGTTAGAAGGAATTTAGTGATTTACATCTTTTGTTAAGAAGCTTAAAGCACTCTGTCAGATTCAGCTGATTAAAAGCTTTAATGAGAGTCTCATTTATTTTCATATATTAGCATCAGGATGTGATTGTTTCAGATTCATCATTTGTAGTTTTTTAAACTACTATGGAATGAGGGAAACAGTTTACAAGTCTGATATAATTATGATGCCAGCATGTATCGTAGAGTGAAGTTTGAAAATTAAATGCTATTTCATTCGGTCATTGTGAAATTAAGTGTTTTTTGTTTTAGTGTTTAAAATTGTGAAATATAAATGATTAGTTTGTTTGTGCTCTAAGCATGCTTTTCTGGTAAAAACAGAAAGTGATTTGCTTCTTCATTACCAGTTTTTAGAATGTAGAATCTTAGTTGCTGTCCTTTAGTTGATAAGTTGTGTCCGACTCTTTGTGACCCCGTGGACTGCTGTGCACCAGACTCCCCTGTCCTTCATTGTCTCCCAGAGTTTGCTCAAACTCATGTCCACTGAGTCAATGGTGCCATCCAACCATCTCATCCTCTGTCACCCTCTTCTCCTCCTGCCCTTCTGCCCTCAATCTTTGCCAGCATTAGGGTCTTTCTTTTCCAGTGAGTTCGCTCTCTGCATCAGGTGGCCAAAGTATTGGAGTTTCATCTTCAACATCAGTCCATTCAAATATTCAAGGTTGATTTTCTTTAAAATTGCCTGGTTTGATCTCCTTACTGTCCAAGGGACTCTTCAAGAGTCCAGTACTTATTTTGAAAAGTGAGCATTCCAGAAAGGATACTAGAGTATCTACTCCCTAGTAACTTATGTCCCTTTCTGTGGGTCCATGTGTATCCAGAATCTCCTACCAATTTACCTGAAATTCCCCAAAACCCTGAAAGCAGATAGAGCAGTCAAGTTCTCCTGAAGCAGTGTGAATATTTTGAGTCCTGTTAAAGGAGAACTTGTCCTCTATTTAGTTCAGATGTGTTCTCTGACCTGCTAACATGGTTTAAACATTTTTTAAGTTACAATTAAAGGCTTTAAAGTGTTGCATACATTTTTAAAAGGTTGCATACAACTGTGAATGGTAGATTTTTGGCTCTTTTACACTGATTTTTTTAATCTAATTGAACTAAATTTAAAAACTTTTGAGTTGTAATTCCTTTTTGGTAAAAGGAGTTTCCCAGTCTTTGTAATTTGAAGTACTTGAATGTACTAGGTTGGATAGATATTTTAAGTAGAATTTGCCTTCATAATTACAGTCTTTGTAAGCATCTTGAAGTAGCTTAATATTTCATGTAATTTAGTACAGAAGAAGGAAGGGAACATTTTTTTCTAGATTATGTATATCATGAGATTCCCTGGAAAGTGACACAATCATAAAATGCCTTAAGAACTTAAAGGATATTGCTCTTCTGGTTTAGATAACCATAATTGATTCTAGCATGATCATTTATTAAATACTCTTTGTTGAGATTAATAATTAAGTATTAGTATGAATGAAAATTATTATAATATTTTATTCATACCAATGTTTTATTATTAATCTCATTAAGAGTGTTTAGGGCTTCCCTAGTAGCTGAAATGGTAAAGAACCTGCCAGCGATGCAGGAAACCCAGGTTCAATCCCTGGGTTGGGAGGGTCGCTGGAGAAGGGAATGGCTACCCACTCCATTCTTGTCTGGGGAATTCCATGGTTGGAGGAGCCTGGAGGGCTACAATCCTTAGGGGTCACAAAGAGTTGGACATGACTGAGTTTACTTTAGTATAAATAAAACAGGTTTTGAAGACAAATTCATGTTAAATTCATAAATTTCAGAATGATTTTTACCAGTACTGAGAAAGGAAAGCTCCTTTATTTTTTCTATATTAATTTAGAAGACCCTTAATAATTTCTCTAGTGGGCCTACAATCCCAAGTATAGTAGGCCCACACTTGATCTGGTTTTATCATCTTTGGCAAAATGATTTCCTCTTCTAATGAATTTTCCAGATGACCAGACTTCACTTTTACAACTGCAATTTTGTTTTTTAAGTTTAACCCTTCCCTAAATTTCTATTTACTCATGTCATTTCCTTAAGCAAAGAAGGCTGAGTATAATTGAAATGTTTACTTTGTGACTCAGAAGCCTCATTATGAATATCAGTAATTGAGCTATATGTTATAGTAATGTCCTTGGGAGACTTGATGTTAGGACTGTTTGCCTGTATACTGAATGGTTCCGAACTGCTGTGTTTTTGAGCCACATGTCTGGTCTTTATTGTTTTTTGACTTATCTCAACCAGTTGACTCGTTTTCTTAGTGCAGTATATCTGACCTTAATCCTTGCTTTTACATACCCTCCAGATTTGTCACATGTAAGCTGAGTAAATAGTCAAAAAAAAAAAGGTTCTCAATGAGTGACTTTGCTCGTTAGTAAAGATCACAGATATGAGGATATGGGTATTGCCATATCTGTCTTGGGTTTTTTAAAGTTAGATGTTTGGTTTTAGTTTCTTGTTTCCCCAGTTAGCTGTGTTGGAGAGTTGGGTGAGAAAAAGTAAGAGAAACATTTATTTGTGTGCCTACTTTGTGGCAGACTTTTTCTGGGTGACTTATGCTATCTCAGTTAATACATACCTCACTGAATCTTCACAACAATCTTATGGGTGGGTATTATTTTCTCATTTTACAATGAGAAAAAATGAGAATTAAGAACTGTGATAGAGGTAGGACTTACCTGATTTGAAATCTTCTTCCTGCTTTCTGCTAAACCAGACTGTTTGACTATATCATCAGATCATAAATGCTGTCTTTCTACTCTGTTGTGCTACTTGACATTGTTAGATAACTGATTACTGGATAAATAGGGTGTTAGCCTATAGAAGTCTCAGACTCTAATCTTTAGAGGAAAGTCAGTTTTGAAGTAGGAATAACTTAGGAAATAATAACCTTAAAAATAATTACATGCAGTTGGTGACCTCTGCTGTTTAATGTGTTAAAAAGTGAAAGCATGTTAAAAGTATGTGAAGTTTTTCTTCTCAAGGGAGGAAAATTGAGAACATATTCATCTGAATCATTAGTGACAACTAGATGATAAATGCTATACTCCTGGGCTAGCTTGTTGCAGTTATTGCTTTATAGTTTAGTCACGTCTTTGAGTATTCAGGTAGTGGGGGTAGGAGACTGCTGCTTTCTGTCCTCAGTGTTACTCTGTTACCTGTGAGGACGTAGAAATTGAATGAATGAGGTCAGGTAGATAGGAAGGATAGTTCTATATGAAATTGATCAGGCACAGTACATTATTACATTAGTAAATAAACCAGTATATGGAAAAATAAAAACATCAGTGATTTTATCAATATATAGAGAGCAGACAATACATTTTACTCTGATGATCATTTTAAGTAACAGGCCTTCAAAGTAAACATTCAAGTGGACCTTTTAATATTAAGAAAAAAATAAATGAGCTCTTTAATGAAGTTTTTGGAACATTACTTAGGTTATTAAGAATCTTGTATATCCTCTTCTTCTAGGTAGTGTGTAGAATTACTGCTTTGATAGTATAGAGTTTTTCTGATACACTTTTAAAATTTTCAGTGCGTGCTTAGTCGCTTCAGTCGTGTTCGACTCGTTGTGACCCCATGAACTGCAGCCTGCCAGGCTTCTCTGTCCATGGGATTCTCCAGGCAAGAATACTGGAGTGGGTTACCATTTCCTTCTCCAGGGTATCTTCCCAACCCAGGGATTGAACCCAGGTCTTCCTCATTCGAGGCAGATGCTTTAACCTCTAAGCCACCAAGGAAGTCTTGATGAGGAAATTTTCAGTGGTGAGGAAAAACTAAGTAGATTTGACAAGGATAATTTTTCTGTTAAAAATTATTTTTGTTATATATTCTGTTTACTGTCTGTGTAATATTTTTCACTTTTTTTTTTTTTATTTCCGGAAGTGGAACTTGAGGGCTTTAATGCACTGTGCCCTTCTCCAGGGATCTTCACAACCCAGGGATCGAACCCAGGTCTCCCACATTGCAGGTGGACTCTTTACCATCTGAGCCACCAGGAAAGCCCCGAATACTGGAGTGGGTAGCCTATCCCTTCTCCAGGGGATCTTCCCAACCCAGGAATCGAACCAGGTTCACCTGCCATTGAAGGTGAATTCTTTGCCATCCTCGTTGGTTGTGTTTTACACTGGAGATGATTCTTAATTTGGAATTTCTCAGGTGGTGCTAGTGGTAAAGAACCCGCCTGCCAATGCAGGAGACATAAGAGATGTGAGTTTGATTCCTGTGTCGGGAAGATCCCCTACAGAAGGGAATGGCAACCTCTCCAGTATTCTTGACTGGAGAATTCCATGGGGAGAAGCCTGGTGGGCTGCATTTCTTGGATCACAAAAAGTCGGACATGACTGAAGTGACTTAGCACACTCCCAATACACTGAACTGTAGAGATGTTGCTGTTCCATTCTTGTATAATCTAAAAGCAGACAGTTTTATGACTGTTTCATATTCAGTGTTGCTAAGAAACTGATTATAGCACCTGAAGAATTCCATCAGTATTTACTATTTGGAAAAATGTTTCAAGAGATAAAATGCTTCACTTAATTAGAAAATTACTATAAACAACTTTGTCCTTCATATATTCTTTCCTAATAAATTATCTGTAAATGATTTTTCTATCAATGTGTTTTTAAAAGGAATGCTCTTTTGAGCTTTAGGGAAAGAGTTTTTATTTGAATTCACTCTTTACCATCTTTATAATAGTTCTTTTGCTTCCTGAAAACCAAAGCAGTTTAGTTTAATTTTTTTTGCATTTATAATATCTGATAACAGATTTAAAACATTTCAGTTATCATTTTCATTTATATGCCTTCACATATTTTATATAGAGATGCATTTATTTTCATACCTTCTTATTTGTCTCTGAGGCAACAGAGGAATAGTGTTCCAGAGTTACTTGCTTATGCCAACTCTTGTTGGTGATCTGAGATTTATAATTCAGCTTTCCTCTAAGGATTTTTGACAATTGGGCATATTCTGCTGTATAGAAATGTACATGAATTTTCTTTTGGAATTAATTGGCTGGCAACTGAATTTTCTATTTTTAACTTATTTCTTTCACACTGCTGCTTGGATTGCATTTTACAAGCAAACCACGTGTCTTTACTCATTCTTTTCTTTATAAAATGTTATCTGTCTTCTTGTAAGGATCACACATTAGTAATATTATTTTTGTCATTCTGAAAGTAATGTCTCTGAATTGTGATAGTGAAGAATGGTAAGTAAAATCATCCTGTCCAGAATGTTGCTTATGTATTAACCTCATGTTTCTTTCTTCATTTGAACACTTGTTCTCCTTTTGGAAGTTACTTGTTTTGCAATATTTCATCCTCCTTACTTGATAAGGAAATTCATATTTTTTTCTATCTCTCTAGATATGTACATTGAACATGCATCTCCATTTCATTTCATTTCTTTTGTACTTTTGATGATTTCTGGATCCACATTGGAAACAATATAGACCTAGCCATGCAAAATCCCATCTCTTAACTGCTTTGCTATCCTTTGCACTGCTGCTTATCTTGCATCTCCTATCGGTAACAGGAATGCCATGTTTTTAATCAAAATTATTTCTCTTTTATGACATTTGTCATTCTTTTTCATCTAAGCAGTGATCTGCCTTCTGATTTCCATGGAGTAATGGAAGTGGCCATTACTATACTCCTTCAAGTTCTAGAAGCTCCCAAATATTTTGAATTTTCTCTTATTTTTCTTAGGGTGCAGCATAGATGCCAAGCAAGTTGAAGAACAATCTGCAGCTGCAAGTGAAGAAGTACTTTTTCCTTTCTGTAGGGAACCAAGTTATTTTGAAATCCCTACAAAAGAATTTCAGCAACCATCACAAATAACAGAGAGCACTATTCATGAAATCCCAACAAAAGACACACCAAGTTCTCATACAACAGGTGCAGGGCATGCTTCATTTACCATTGAATTTGATGACAGTACCCCAGGGAAAGTAACTATTAGAGATCATGTGACAAAATTTACTTCTGATCAGCGCCACAAGTCAAAGAAGTCTTCTCCTGGAACTCAAGACCTGCCAGGGATTCAAACTGGAATGATGGCACCAGAAAACAAAGTAGCTGACTGGCTAGCACAGAACAACCCTCCTCAGATGGTATGGGAAAGAACAGAAGAGGATTCCAAAAGTATTAAAAGTGATGTTCCAGTTTACTTGAAAAGGTTGAAAGGTAACTTTTCAGAACTTCCTTTTTTATGGTTAATTTCAGTCTTCACAGTTACGAAACTATGATTAGGAAAATAATTATATAAAGCTGCTGCGTCTGCTTTTTTGAAGGTTTGTATTTGATCTTAAAGTTCAAAAGCCAGCCATTCTGCCCATATCCAACTTACTCATTCAAAACAGTCTGCCTTCATTTTCTTGCCAAAACCAAATTGGTTTTGTAAATTTATATGTACGCCATCGAGACTTCCCTGGTGGCTAAGATGGTAAAGTGTCTGCCTACAATGTGGGAAGGCCAGGTTCTATCCCTGGGTCAAGAAGAGCCCCTGGAGAAGGAAATGACAACCCACTCCAGTATTCTTGCCTGGAAAATGTATGCCATTAAATATGTTTCTTTTTCCTGTGGAAATATTCATTCATTTCACCAGTGGAATTCCTTAGAAGACAGTTCTCATCATTTTCCTGATTTAAGGAAAATATATGTTTAATTCTATTCTCTACTATATACTTCCTGTAAAATGTCAACATGTAGATTTTAAACATTTTAAGTTACTGAATTATGGGGCTTAGAGTTCTACTTTGGCAATATAGTCACATTGTTGGTGGAGTGTTTTCAGACTCTNTGATTTAAGGAAAATATATGTTTAATTCTATTCTCTACTATATACTTCCTGTAAAATGTCAACATGTAGATTTTAAACATTTTAAGTTACTGAATTATGGGGCTTAGAGTTCTACTTTGGCAATATAGTCACATTGTTGGTGGAGTGTTTTCAGACTCTCAAGATACTCATATCATGAAACAAATTTTATTTAGAGATACTAGGAATTCATTGAATTAATTTTTTCACTAGTGAAAATTGCAGTTAAATGTTTATTTTTGAAATAATTATTAAATGTTTTATTAAAAATACTTGACCAAATACATCAGAGTATCAACTAATCATTTTCCCCCCATTGGTTTTGCTGGTTAAATTTTAATTTAGAATTTGTTGAATACAGATTTATGTTACTATATCTTGATTTTATTTAACAAGCTTATTGTAAGGGAAATGATTACATGTTATCATTCTGTTACCATACAAAAAGTTAAAGAGCTTTAAAAGAATACTTGTTGAGGTGAGAGTGTATATTACTACCTTATATCTCTAGCCCTTTCCTGGGATTTGAGTATGTGATAGGTACTCAGTAATACGAATAATCAATAAGTGACTTCATTATCATTGACAAAACTGACCCTGGTTTAACCTGAAAAAATACCCATTTCCTATTTGCTTCTAAGGCATTTCATTGTTCTCTTTACTCCTATTAGATAATACCATATATAATTGAGACCTATATGTGTATTCATATATATATATATATATATATATGTTAAAGCTTACATATAAAAGCTACCCATTTGTAAACTGATCATTTTTTATGGATTGGGTAAAATAAGACTGATATCCTAGTATAATGTAAAAAGTAGTGTAAACTTCGAAAATTTAGAAATAACATGTTCTTTAGACCATCCTTAATAAATGTACACAAATGAGCTAAGAGATAAATCACCATTAAAAAATACCTTTATGGAACTTTCCTGACATTCCAGTGATTAAGACTCTGCTTCCACTGCAAGAGGCACAGGTTTCACCTCTAGTTAGGGAACTAAGATCCTCCGTACCATGTGGTATGGCAAAAAAAAAAACACANAATCACCATTAAAAAATACCTTTATGGAACTTTCCTGACATTCCAGTGATTAAGACTCTGCTTCCACTGCAAGAGGCACAGGTTTCACCTCTAGTTAGGGAACTAAGATCCTCCGTACCATGTGGTATGGCAAAAAAAAAACACAAAACACCTTTACTACACCCTTTTATTGTACCTATAATTTTACTTATAATGACTATTTTCTGTTTTAGCTGTTATTTTGATTCCCATTAGAGGCATTAATGTTCACATTCAGACTGTATTCATATATTATGTTAGATTTTTAAAATCCTTACCAGAAATTATACAAATTATTACTGTCCATCAGAGTTGATTTATAGGTAGATATACATTCTAGTATGTTGCCGTTGCATAGAACCCTACTTTTAAATTTGCCTTCAGGACATTTTACAAACCATCTAAGAAAATGTCTTTGTGAATATGCCTCATTTTTGATCCAAGATTTATCCATTTTATTTTTTCAGATGTATTTACAAATGACATTTTACTTTCCCCCAGAGTTAGAGCTGCCATCATTAGATAAAGATTTTCTACAATTTAAGAGATCAAAAGTATATACCTAGTCTCTAAATAAATATTAGTATACCAAATAGAAACTATTTTACAATAATTAGACGTTCAGCAACTGCTTAAATCAGTCAAAAACTTGAAAGTAGGCAAAACAAAACAACTTTGCTCCTGGAAGAGTGAAATGCACATGCTTTGGGACAGTGAAGATAATAATGTTCACAAAGTCCATACACTTTGCCCGTTAGGAGAGGTGAAGCTTCTTTTGGCCACAGCTACTGATTAGTTATAGTCAGTCTATCCTAAAAAATAGTAGAAGAACTTCAACCTATTAATGCATGATTAATGCTAGACAAAAGAGAAAAAATCTTAACAGTTCCTAATGGTGTTTCTGTTAAATAAAAACAAAAATTGCAGTTTTTTCATCTGATCAGATGTGTTATCTTGTATAACACTGGGAAATGAAAAGATGTNAAAAAAAAAAACACAAAACACCTTTACTACACCCTTTTATTGTACCTATAATTTTACTTATAATGACTATTTTCTGTTTTAGCTGTTATTTTGATTCCCATTAGAGGCATTAATGTTCACATTCAGACTGTATTCATATATTATGTTAGATTTTTAAAATCCTTACCAGAAATTATACAAATTATTACTGTCCATCAGAGTTGATTTATAGGTAGATATACATTCTAGTATGTTGCCGTTGCATAGAACCCTACTTTTAAATTTGCCTTCAGGACATTTTACAAACCATCTAAGAAAATGTCTTTGTGAATATGCCTCATTTTTGATCCAAGATTTATCCATTTTATTTTTTCAGATGTATTTACAAATGACATTTTACTTTCCCCCAGAGTTAGAGCTGCCATCATTAGATAAAGATTTTCTACAATTTAAGAGATCAAAAGTATATACCTAGTCTCTAAATAAATATTAGTATACCAAATAGAAACTATTTTACAATAATTAGACGTTCAGCAACTGCTTAAATCAGTCAAAAACTTGAAAGTAGGCAAAACAAAACAACTTTGCTCCTGGAAGAGTGAAATGCACATGCTTTGGGACAGTGAAGATAATAATGTTCACAAAGTCCATACACTTTGCCCGTTAGGAGAGGTGAAGCTTCTTTTGGCCACAGCTACTGATTAGTTATAGTCAGTCTATCCTAAAAAATAGTAGAAGAACTTCAACCTATTAATGCATGATTAATGCTAGACAAAAGAGAAAAAATCTTAACAGTTCCTAATGGTGTTTCTGTTAAATAAAAACAAAAATTGCAGTTTTTTCATCTGATCAGATGTGTTATCTTGTATAACACTGGGAAATGAAAAAGAAGAATAATTTTCTACAAAGAAAATAGCTAATCTATAATCTTTTAACCTGTAACTTAAAAGATACTGAAAAGACCTGCCACCAGCTAAGCACCAAATTTTTATATGTTGTTATAAGAATTATCGTATAAGTATGTCATAACATAATATGTTATATATGTGTTATAAAATATATAACCATGTTATAGAACTTGTGTTACAAGAAATAACATAACTAACACTGACTCTATGGACATGAGTTTGAATAAGTTCAGGAGTTGGTGATGGACAGGGAAGCCTGGCATGTTGCAATCCATGGGGTGGCAAAGAGTCAGGCACGACTGAGCGACTGAACTGAACAAGAACTAAAGTCTGTAAAGATGGTATTTTCATATTGTGTATGTGTGTAATATGGGTTATCTGGTCCCATTACACATGAGATATGGGAGTTTAGTTATTTACAACTCTTACAAACTGGATTCCTTTTCAGTATATCCAGTGCAATATGAAATAGGTTGTACAGTGTCCAGTTTTCCTGAGTTTTGTACTTGAACTAGTGGTTTTGTTTGCTTCTTCATTCCATCTGCCTATCCTTTATCCCTAGATTAATTACCAAGGCAGGAATTCCATTAATTAAACTAAACACCATTTTATTTTTGTTTTTTTCTTTTTGTATTGTATTTTCAGTAGTTGCTAATTTGAAGGAAGATTTTCAGATTTAGTTCTGGAAGTATTGAAATACACCTGGTTGACTAGATTCATTTGAGCTTTCTTCTAAATAACTATTTTTTAAGCCCTCATTTGTGACTCAGTCTAAAACACACATAGAATAACTCAACTTTCCATTAAATTCATGCTATAAGAATATAATAATTGCCATTTGGTTATTTTCTCTAATGTACTTATTGTTTACATGATAATTCTAAATCAGTGAAAAATCATGTAGTTTTAATAAAGTTTCACACTTAGTCCTTAATAGAGCTATGTAGAGTAACAAAAACCTCTGTTAGGAAGCTGATGTTTTCAAAATTCAACTGCATTATTCTATCTTGACCTTATATGCTTAATGGAGAAAACATATTTTTATTTCGCTATATTTAGCAACATGCCATTTGTCTGGTAGGTTTATATAGGATTTCATAGTCTATGCTTTTTCCACGCTAGACCTTTTAGCACACTTTATTTAACTTGTTGAAGCCACCAGGGTTTAAATGAGCACACATACAAAATTGCAGAAATTATAGCTAGAAAGATGTTTGTAAAGAATTGTACAGTAATTGGTGGAAACTTCAAATTTGCCTTTTCATAAATTAAAAAGGAAAGGAATGCGGTACTTTTGAAAGTTTTGAACATCACTGAAATTAACGATTCATTACACTTTTTTATTACATTTGCCTTCTCTTCTCCTGTGTAATGATAAGCATTTCGGTAGGATCACACTTTTTTCTGTCTTTTCCCTTCTAATGCTAAAGATAAGTTTTTGACTGTTTAAATAAGGTATAAGGTTTAAAGGCAGGATTAATATTTAATGTTACAAATACAGACTATCACAGATGTAGCACTGCTTATCTTTTAAGGCATTGATGAACCATTATAAAGTCAAAATTTGGAGAAAGAAAAGTAATCCTATTCAAGTGTTTATAAAGGGCTCATTGTTGGTTGATGAAATTTGAATGTAAGCATTGCAATTGAGGGAAGTTTGCAGAGCCTGTTACTGAAAAGAACATATGACTTTGGATTGAAAAGGGGGAGGGGCAAAACAAGCAGCACTTTTGTATGTGCTTTGATTTTCTACATAGGATTTTTTCCCTTCTCTATTATGCGGTTTCTTTTCTGTGTCCAGGAAACAAACATGATGATGGTACACAAAGCGATTCAGAAAATGCTGGGGCTCACAGGCGCTGTAGCAAGCGTGCAACTCTTGAGGAACACTTAAGGCGCCACCATTCAGAGCAGAAAAAACTACAGAAGGCCCAGGCTACTGAAAAGCATCAAGACCAAGCTGTTGTAAGTCAAACTGCTTTTATGATTGCATTCTTTGATGAAGACAATCCCCGAAAAAGAAGGTCATATTCTTTCACTCAGAGTACGGGAATCTTGTGTCAGGAAACTACTTATTCAGCACCACATACAAAACTTGAAAAAACAAAATCTCCAACAGCAGATGCCAAAGTGGTTTCTTTGTCTTTACAGACTAGCTCTGCGCACCACAGAGGGGGGCATGGTGTTCCACATGGGAAATTGTTAAAACAGAAATCAGAGGAGCCATCGGTGTCAATTCCCTTCCTACAAACTGCATTATTAAGAAGTTCAGGGAGTCTTGGGCACAGACCAAGCCAGGAGATGGATAAAATGTTAAAAAATCAAGCTACTTCCGCTGCTTCTGAAAAGGATAATGATGATGACCAAAGTGACAAGGGTACTTATACCATTGAGTTAGAGAATCCCAACAGTGAGGAAGTGGAAGCAAGAAAAATGATTGACAAGGTAAATAATTGGTATTAGTTTTCTCGTGGTGTATTTAACTGTTGGAAATTATTAGAGGATATAAAATGTTTTCATGTAGTTAGTATATTAAAACTTTAGGATTTTATTAGGGAACTGGAAACCTAACAATAAGACCAAATTACTTTCTGATTTTGTTCTGCTATATTCTGAATTTACCTGAGTTTCATATGTAAAGTTCTATACATATAAGCTGTTTGGACCTGTTAAAGTTGTAATAATTTAAGATTGACTTTTTAAATGCTACATCTTGAACATGCTCATTTTGCATTTAAAAACTAAAAATCAAAGAAAACCAGATTACTGTTGACTCCATTAGTATAAACATGAGCTTCAGTTGAAAATAGTTAAAGTTTTCCTGCCTACTAATTTTATTTTGGAAGCGGATGAAAATACATGTTTTAATCCATTTAATTCTTTCTCCTTAGTTTCTTCTCTTAATTTCTATTCACTGCTGTCTGTGGTGATAGAAATGTATAAAAACAAAATCAGTGTGTTTATGATACTCTGAGTTTAACCAAGGGTATACCTAGTTATGATAATTATTTACATTACAGATTTTATTTTTGATGTTTTTGATTAATGTGTATAGTGATTGTTGTATGGTTTAAAAAGTAGTTTTGCCCCAATAATGAAAGATTGACTTTAGAATCTGCTGTATATTTTATCCCCTGGAAGACAGAAACATAAATTTGACTAAGCATTAATCTCATTTCAGTTCTTGTTACTTAGCATGTGAGCAACATTAGCATCACTAGAGAGCCTGTTAGAAATACAAAATCTCCAGTCCATCTTAAACATAGTGAAAAGGAATCTGCTTTAAAAGTAGGGCTCATATGCAGATTAACATTTGAGATACACTAGTTCAGATGATGAGCTTAAACAGTGGTCTTTTAGAGAATTGACAAGGTAACCCTTTGGGAAGCAGGAAATTATTAAGACATATTTACTTTTAATTTCGTAGTTTTTATTTCTGTTTAAGAGTGTGTTCTGTAGTGTATACAGTATGTGTGTGTGTATATATATATATAATTTCTAACATCCATTTATTGAGAAGCAAATGCTCAGAATTTTTCAGTTTTGGGGTATAGAACTCCAGACTTTTGGAAACCCATTAGTCTAGGAAATAGATGTTATGATAGTTGTTAATAAGAGAAATATATAAAAAATAGAAATAAAGTTTTTAAAAATTAACAAACAGATAAAGTAATATTTCTAATAATAGTAAAGGAAAGCTAAGAACACAGTTGTAGCAGTAGAAAATGACTCAGTCATTTCTAATTGTTTTCATGACTGTGAATCAATAATGACATTACTTTCAGATTAAAGTTAGTATATTGCTATTTAAGATACTGTCAAGTAGAAAATAAAAGGATAGGTTTTGGAAAAAAAAACTAATAAGTGTTAAAATTCATTCTAGTGTAGTTTTGTTTGATTTATGTATATTTCATTTATAGTTTATTGATGTTTCTCTATTAAAAGATCTTTCAGTGGGAGATTATATTGTAGTAGTTTAAAAACATGAACACTTGTAGGCAGACAGATCTGTACTAGATGTACCAGATATAAGTACACTGAGTGAACACTAGATTGCAAAAAGAATTCAATAAAATATACGAGGCTTATTATTATAATGCTATCTTATGATAAAAGGTCTATAAATGTTAGCTATGGTATTAACCTTATGAGTAGTTTCCATGTATGAATCTCTGCACTAGGTTTTGATAAACCCTGAAAAGTTCCTCAGCATTGAAAAGGTCAAATCTGAAACTCAAATGGAAGTTAAAGTGCAAGCAAATAGTCTGGCCACAGCAACAGAAAGTCAAGAAGGAAGTCATTGTTGGCAGTTGAGACTCTTGAAAAGTAAACTGCTGGATGAAGAGAAGGACCATAAAACCTGGTGTATACCTGCTGTCCATAATAAGCATCCTTTTTTTCATTTTCAAACAGAGTCCCAATTTCAGTGACAAATTATATGGTCACACTATGGATAAAGAAAACCAAGAATCTAAAGCAGGATTCATTTAAGGGAATAATGTCAGAATGTGACTGAGTAGATAATTCAGTCATTCCTAGTTTGTATAAACCAGAAAACAAAGCAAAGCCATAATTGTAGAGAAAAACAGGAGTCACTACATTATGTTGTGAATGCCAAAGAAAAAGTGCTGAGATTCTACTGGCTGTGGTTAAAGCTAGAGGTCAGATTCAGGCTGACTAAAGTCAGGCCCTGGGGAAACAAATGTCTGAAGAAAATGAAGTAACCTGTGAGCATGAAGAAAACGAAGACCCAAAATAGTCAGAATCAGGGCATAAGAAGGACTTTGGGAGGATAGGAGGAGATTCAGACATCATGTCAAGTTGTTCGGGTAAGCTTTGTCATCCGTTTTCTCCCTTTTAAAGTTGGGGTGTGTGGGGTGGAAGTGGGGACCATCAGCTGTTGTCCATCTGAATTTAATTTTTATTTGGGCCTGAAAACTTCAGTATGGTCTCTTTGCTTTTTTACTCCCTCATTTGAGAGCTGGTTTATTTCATTAATTTTTTTTCTCAACCTTTATTCAGCATCTGTCATGTGCCCAGCTTTGTGTTAGGAGAGAGAGACTGAAATGGAAGACAGTGCTCTTCCCCTCAAGAACCAAGTATATGGAGGCATGGAAATATACAAGTGAAAACATATGTGTTAAAAATAGTATGGTGGATGCTTTGATGAGCAAACTGTTCAAGTAAGGGTGCCAAGAGCTTCCATGAGGAGATCTCAGGTTGAATATATTTTCCTCAGAGAAGTCTTTAGCTGTCCAATCTAAGGAAACACCCCTCCTCCACCCCCGTACTGTCAAATCAGCTTGTTTCATTTTAATCATAAGCTTTATCACCATTTGATAGTTTCCTATTTATTTATTTGCCTCTCTGCTCCCCTATAATACACACAGAAACACACACGTGTGGAAGAATATAAACTCCATGACTGTAGGAACTTAGTGCCTGGCATATGAAATGTCCTCAGTAAATACCGAATTTAATTGCCAACCGAGCTCGTTTTGAAACATACGGGATTACTCCCATAATAGGCATGGTCAAGGAGAGTTTTTTCAAAAATATGGAGCAATCTTTTCAAAAGCCCAGGAGGGTAGAAGCCTTGTTCAGAGGACCACAGTTACTTTCAGAGAGATGAGGTTGGACTAGACATTGACGGCCTCTCCATATCGTATTAAGGACTTTAGTGTTTTTGTTTTTCTTTTAATGCTGAATGCAGTTGTGAATCATTGAACACTTAAATCTGGCAGTGACATGCAAAGTGTGAAGAATGGATTGAAACTTGGAAAGGCTGGAAGCAGAGAAGGTGATTAAAAGACTACTGACATGTCCAATAGTCAGTTAAATATAAATGTCTGGATCTTAGGTTAGAGATCTGGGCTAAAATAACATTTTTGGAATTACAAGAGGGTAGCTGTGAATGCAAAATACAGATGAGATAATCTGGAAAGAGTGTATAAAAGTGAGAAGAGGCAAAGTACAAAATTCTTAGCAACACCAATATAGGTGGACAAAGGAATAAAAGTGACTAAAGGAGGATCAAACATAAGAGTAAGACAAAACCAAAAGAACAATAGCACCTTGGAATCAAAGACAGAATAATAAAAATGAGTAAGCAGCAGTTTCATATGATACACTGACATTAAATATGATAAGCGCTAGAATGCCTTTTCGGTTTTTCCCCAAAGTACATTGTATTTCTGTGTCTAGAGACGATAAGCAGAACATATACTTGCCTTGCAACTCAGGAGAAGTTGCATACTATTAAAGTAGGATCTCTTTAAAGAGATGATCAAGCTATAATGCCATTATCTTTTTCTGTGTCAGTTGTACTGTTAGGTAATTCAAGGGCACTGAGATATCTCTGCCCCAACTTCCAAGTTACGGGATTACAGCATTTTGGTTTATACTTCTGTGTTGTGTGTTTGTCAGTAGATAAAACTTACTGTATGCTTTGTCCCCAAATTTACTTTTTGTAATATTAATGTAAATGTCTGTTATTCATAAAGAACTCTTAAGTTTTACATCTAAGCTTACATGGAGATGTGCTATAATAAGAAAGTGCTGTTAACTGCCTGGATTAAAGGTAATTATCTTCTGCTGCAATGATAGCCTCCCCTAGACCTCCCTCCTTTGACTTCCCTATAATAACCTAGAGAACCCATCATAGTACCAGTTTCTTTTCCTCTCTCCTTCGTCCAAAACACTGCTAAGGGAAGAGGAGGATATTGCCAGGGCTACTTCATAGACTTTTAGGCTAAATGAGAAAGACTTGGAGTGAAAGCAGAAAGCCAAACATTAAATGAAAAGAAAAAAATACTGGTCTTTTTAGAGAGTTGAAGGGTCTTTTGAAAAAAGTATTTTTCTTCTCCATAAATTTCATACCATAGACCAGTTCTACCAGATACTTCTTTCCTGAGTTTTGATTCCCCCAATGCCTCATGTTAGCATCTCCTCTCCCTTCATGGGGCCTTGTATCTATCAGTGCTGATTCTGTAGGCAACAGGTGGTAGGGAAGAATCCAGAACCAGGAGAACTATATAGGACTGGAAACAAAATGAGGAACATCGACAGCAGTGAGACATCCCAAAGGAAGTCAGTGTTGAGAACTTGGATCCAGGTATAAGCAATTTGGAATGAAGATATTCCAAACTCTCTGACATTCACAGCAAGATTCTAGACAAGGTTCAAGTCAGAACCAGGGAACTGTGATAAAGCCGAGTCAAAATCTAGGTAAAGAGGGCCTGTTAGAACAGAGGAGGGAGGTATGTGCAGAGTCCACTCATATACCCAGTCAAGTGTCTGGGAACTAAAGGAAAAGAGATCAGATAAGAGCCTTGAGTAGTAGAAGAGGACCTTGATAATAGAGGCTGCATTTGGAATTTGACTTAATATTTTTTTTTCTAATTCCTATTAATCCAGAAATAATCTGAGTTAATATAAGGGCTGAAGCAAATAGTGGTTCTTAACAGGTAAATTCTGACAGCTTGATTTTTTTTTTCTTTTATGTTAATCTTCTTTCCTGCTGTCTCTTCACTGAACAATTTAAAAAACAATTTTGTATCACGAGAATTCAGTTTTGGTCACTCTGTTGATGCTCCTCTCCCCTTTTAACACTCCATGTCCTTCTTAGATACAAGAAACTCTTTACTGCTGTATTAATCCCCAAACCTTCGTAAGGAAACCCTCACCCAGTTAAAAGCTTAAGGTTTATTAGGTTTGCCCTGATTTTCCTTTTTCTACTACTGTAAGAGATCTTATTTATTTTCCTGGTTTTTAGGGGCTTTTTACTTACTGTGCCCTAGTCTAATAAGCTCTTCCCTGTGTGGTTTTTTGGCTTAGTTTTGCATGCCTATCTCCTTCTTATAATTTACTTTCAGAGGCTTTCTTTAACCACGCTATCTATAAAATAGCCCCAGCATTACCCTCTTATAATATTACCGTGATTTCTTTATAGAACTTAACCTCTAGTTAGTTTATTTTCTCTCTATCCTTTCTAGAATGATCTCATTTGTATTCATCATGTTTGTATTTCTTGTGCCTAGAACAGTGCCTGGTGTGTAGTAGACACTCAGTAATTATTTTTTGAATGGATAAATGAGAAAGAAAAAAATATTGACTTGATTTTTATGTTTATCAATATTTATATGTGGTTAGCTATATATTAGCTAATTTATTTCAGTGAATTTACAGATTGATTAAATGCAGTGAGGCCTCCACAAACAGATTTTCCTATATTTTATGTACTGAAATTTGTTTATATCTTGATTCCAAAATAACTTGTTAAAATGTATAGTTTAAAACCTGTGTTTTATAAGTTTTTCTTTGTAATAAGAAATATGAAGGCTTCAAAAGACTTGGTTGCATCAGAAGAAATGTGTAAGTTTCAGGGGGATTGCTTTGATTAATAGAAATCTAGAAATACTTTTCAGTCTATTAATATCCACTTAAGCACTTAATGCTTAAAACTCTGTTTGGCAAAGAAAGCATAAGATGGTAATTGATGAGCAGCCAGATTTTAGGTATGAAAGAAAAGAATGCATGACAGTGAATTAAGCCATAAAAAGGAGATAAACTAGACATTTTAACTATAGAAGCATTAGATAAGAACTGAGTGTGATTTGAATATACAAAAGGAGGAACTAATAGAAAGGGAATGCTAAACAGTGATGAAAAAGGAAAAGAAGGTGGCTGTAAGAGTCCAAAAGAATAGGAAGAGTCAAGGATGTAGGATAGGTTTTGGGAAAGGACAGAGATTTACCCAGACAGATGAAAAGGAAGAAGGTAAGGTCAGATGGTGCCTTTGAGTTCAGTTCAGTCACTCAGTCATATCTCTTTGTGACCCCATGAACTGTCACAGCATGCCAGGCTTCCCTGTCCATCACCAACTGCCAGAGTCCACCCAAACCCATGTCCTTTGAGTCAGTGATGCCATCCAACCATCTCATCCTCTGTCGTCCCCGACAGCTCCTGCCCTCAGTCTTTCCCAGCATCAGGGTCTTTTCAAAGGAGTCAGCTCTTTGCATCAGGTGACCAAAGTATTGGAGTTTCAGCTTCAATATCAGTCCTTCCAATGAACACCCAGGACTGATCTCCTTTAGGATGGACTGGTTGGATCTCCTTGCAGTCCAAGGGACTCTCAAGAGTCTTTTCCAACACCGCAGTTCAAAAGCATCAATTCTTCAGTTCTCGGCTTTCTTTATAGTCCAACATGATGAGCACTGGAAAAACCATAGCCCTGACTAGTCGGTCCTTTGTTGACAAAGTAATGTCTGTGCTTTTTAATATGCTGTCTAGGTTGGTCATAACTTTGCTTCCAAGGAGTAAGCGTCTTTTAATTTCATGGCTGCAGTCACTATCTGCAGTGATTTAGGAGCCCAGAAAAATAAAGCCACTGTTTCCCCATCTATTTGCCATGAAGTGATGGGACAGGACGCCATGATCTTCGTTTTCTGAATGTTGAGCTTTAAGCCAACTTTTTCACTCTCCTTTTTCACTTTCATCAAGTAGCTTTATCGTTCTTCTTCACCTCTGCCATAAGGGTGGTGTCATCTGCATATCTGAGGTTATTGATATTTCACCCAGCAGTCTTGATTCCAGCTGTGCTTCTTCCAGTCCAGCATGTCTCATGAAGTACTCTGCATATAAGTTAAATAAGCAGGGTGACAATATACAGCCTTGACATACTCCTTTTCCTATTTGGAACCAGTCTGTTGTTCCATGTCCAGTTCTAACTGTTGCTTCCTGACCTGCATACAGGTTTCTCAAGAGGCAGGTCAGGTGGTCTGGTATTCCCATCTCTTTCAGAACTGTCCACAGTTTGTTGTGATCCACACAGTCAAAGACTTTGGCATAGTCAGTAAAGCAGAAATAGATGTTTTTCTGGAACTCTAGATGGTGCCTTTAAAAATAAACAGGTAGGTGGCTCAGTGGTAAAGAATTCACCTGCCAGTGCAGGAGATGTGGGTTTTATCTCTGGGTTGGGAAGGTGCCCTGGAGAAGGAAATGGCTACCCACTTCAGTATTCTTGCCTGGAAAATCCCATGGGCAGAGGAGCCTGATGGGCTACAAGTTCATTGAGTCACAAAAAAGTCAGACACGACTTAGTGACTAAACAACAAAATTCACGTAACATTTACTGTATTAGCCTTTTGAAGTGTACAGTTTATTGATTTTTAGTACATTCACGTTGTTGTGCAACCATCAACATTGTGTAACTCCAGGACATTTTCATCACCTGATAAAGAAATCCCATGCCTATTAAGCAGTCACTCTGTCCTCTGGCTCCTGGCAGCCACCAGTCGGCTTTCTACATCCGTGGCTTTGCTGCTTCTGGCCATGTCGTATAAATGGGATCTCATAGCATGTGGCCTTTTATGACTTGCTACTTTTCACTTTGTACAGTCTTTTCAATGTTTGTCCATGCTGTAGCATGCATCAATACTTCATTCCTTTTTTTGACTGAATAATAAAAAAATAATAATAGTGTGTGGATATACCAAATTTTTTTATCTGTTCACTCATGAATGGACATTTGAGTTGTTTCTACCTTTTGGCTGTTGCGAATAACGCTCCATGAACATGCCTGTACTTGTGTTTATTTGTATATCATGCTGAATTATAATATATATCTCATACCCCCGTTCTGAGCTCTTCTTTTATAACTTTGTCTGATTTTAAATTTTTTAATTGGTTAAAAATATGTTATAGAAATAACAGTGTTAAACATTCAGAACCATTTATTCCACTGAATTTGTCGGCTTTTGCATTTTAAAAATGAAATTAGATTTTCTTGGAAAACTGCAACTTCAACTTCTATTAAATTTTCCTGATTTTGTTCACTGATGTTAGTGGCGAGCATTATGCATAATTCTTGAACTATTATGTGTCAAGTGATTTCCATAACCCNCGGCTTTTGCATTTTAAAAATGAAATTAGATTTTCTTGGAAAACTGCAACTTCAACTTCTATTAAATTTTCCTGATTTTGTTCACTGATGTTAGTGGCGAGCATTATGCATAATTCTTGAACTATTATGTGTCAAGTGATTTCCATAACCCATGAGAAACTACTATTGATTTGAACTAGTAGAGACTGGCAGATTCTTTACCATCTGAACCACCAGGGAAGCCCCATTTCCATTTCTGTGGGAGAATAAATTATGAATTTCAACTGATTTGGAAAAGTTTTAAACTAATACATTGAGGACTATTGCTCTTTTGCTCTGCATTAGTATTATCACGTTTGTATGCATAAGTCTTCTCCCTTCCTCTACCCTTTTTCACACTTTTCTCAGCTTTCTGTCACAAGAAGTGAGCAACCTGTCTGAGGTTACCAAATGTAATTTGATCCCTCTTTCAAGTATTCAGTAGGTGTAATATTTACCCCCGTGAAAGTTAATCTTGGGTTTGATATACCATTATTCCCCCTTCTCCAACCTCCAATTTCAGAATTAGACACTGGACATTCTCAATATAGTCTGAAACTTTAACTAATTATGACTATAGTGATAATATGTTGGTGAAAAATCAAGGTCAAACTTTTCATAGGCTCACTTTGTGTTATACATGCTAGTCTTTTATCATCCTGAACAATGTTTAGTTTATTTAAATTTAAAACTAAAATCTAAAAATATTGCCTAGTTCTTTTTTAACTACAGAGTACCTCTGCTTGGTTCAAATGGCGTCCTATTTTTTTATTTTTTCTTTTCCCCTAAGCTCCTGATTTAGACCTCAGCTCTTGAGAGCAAGGACAGCAAAAAAAAAAAATATATATATATATATATATATTTATGTAGGAGGTGGCAACCCACTCCAATATTCTTGCCAGGATAATCCCATGGAAGAGCGACCTGGTGGGCTAAACTCCAGAGGGTCACAAAGAGTTGGACATAACTGAGCAACTGAGCTTATATACAGTTTGTTTGTTTATTTTTTAAATGCCCTATGGTGGTGAACCCATAAGCTACAAATAATGTTACCATACCTCAGTAGCAGGTTGTTAAGACTATTTAAAGTAACCAATGAGATATAGCTGTAAAATCCCAAAGTGAGATGCTACATATCACATGTATGTATTCAAAGGAAAAGGTTGAGAACATGTTCCCTAATTCTGTCGTCTTCCCCTAAACCTAGAGGCTCCTAGAGGAGTCACAAGTCACTCCCCCATACAGAGATGCATCTATCTGGATCAAGGGAATTAGAGGGAAGAATACATGAAAACACTCCCAGCCCCTAAGGTAAATAAATAATTTTTAAACTGCCAGTACCGGAGAGCACGGAGAGCACAAGTTCAAAAAGAAATTTTCTGTTCCCATAACCACTCCTGCTCCTTCCCCATGCCCTTTGGAAAAATTAAAACCTGACAAACTTAGGAGGAGGATTCTACTTAGGAAATATAAAAGTTGGACAGATATCTGCTTTTTCTTTCTTTTCTCACTTTAAACTTCTAATCTAAAAAAGTTTCTAGCTGAACGAGAGGCACCCTGATTTTGTACTTTTATCAAGTTTGGGGGTTTAATTGAGCCCTGCGTAGTGGGGAAGAGAAAAAGATTCATAAGCCTAGGTTAGCATAGTATGTGTGTAATATCACTGAGCCATCTAGGAGGAGAAAGTACAGATAGGTTGAATAACTGTTTGCAGTTAGTGATTTCAATGACGATCACTTAGGGACAAAATCTAGAATGAAAAGATGAGAAAATCTAGCAAGCTTGGTCTCTGCTTTGAAGAGCCTTCAAATTGTGTTTAAGTTATTGTATGCATGTCAGATTGTATGTAATTTTTTAGATGTGCAAAGTACTATAGCTTTAAAGTACACAGAGTATAGCTGTTTCTGTCTTTGTTTTCACATGAAAGTTGTAGATTTTTTATACTGAGACATGAAAATGACAATTTAGATTTCAAACTGAACTAGTTATTAGTATCATTAATTTTTCAAAACACTATCAAAAATATAGGTATGAACTTTGAAGGCTTCCTTGCTCATATGGCAAGCACTACTTCAGGCCACATTACTTGTTGGGAAAATATCAATAAATTGCTACTTCTCTGACAGATACGTGTATAGCTGTTAGTATCTCTGATGTTTTAAGAGGAATCTGTAGGAAATCATGTGACTACACTTTCTCTACAGCTTCAGTCCCCTTCCCCTAAAAACATTAGTTCTCTCTGTGTATGTCTTTCATTACTATTTCAAAATAGCATCAGAAGCAATTTCAAGAGATTTAATAGATTTGGAACTGCTGATGCTTAGATATTTAAGGAAATCAAAGTTTTGGAAGTCCATTTCAAGTATGGATTAGAATTAAATATCATCAAATCAGAAATTAACTGAAGGTAAATTTTATATTGACGTGCCAGAGAGATAACAACATACAAGTAATCACATGTGATTCTTTTTATCTTTTTCTCAAAAACTTGAGTTGTAATTTTTTGTGTGTGATTATGCAAATAAGGAAATAAGCTTCAGTAAATGTGGAGTTCAGTGACTTGAGTTAGAGATAATTTTAAAATTTTAAGGTAGTCATGCATAACATAGTAGTTCTGATTTCTTTCTTTATAAGTGGAGTTGAAGGCAGAACACATGGAAAGATATATTTAGTATGTCTTACTCCTATTCTTGTTAAACATGCTAATTCTACTGTTTGGCGAAATGAAATGGGTTTTTTTTTTCCCTTCTGTATACTAAAAAAAAATCATAGTTAATTTAATAGTCAATAATACCCAGTTTTCCCTTAAAGCAAAGAATATTTGAATATTGAGTGGTTCAATGGAATATTAAATCATAATTCTTGAGAACTGTACAGTTATATTTGAATTAAATATTAAGTAATGACATCTAGTGGTAACATTTCCAAGTTGAGTGAATTTTGCAAATTTGATATTTGCTTTACTAAATGTAGACTTCAGAATTATCAGCTATCATTAAAGAGTACCATATCATTAAAAAGTTTTCTAGAAAATAGTTTAACTTAAAGATTTTTTCCATTTTTGTAGAAAATGAAGGCTCTTTGATTTTATTCTAAAGCTCTCTTCTACAAAGTGCTAATTCAAGCACGTTACCATTCTTCATTTTAATAATTAGAACCACAACTAATACCTATAAATAATAACCATTGGCAACCAAATAGACTTAAGAGTAAAAACAGTGTTAAAGTTTATATATTAAAAACTTTTCCCAGTCAATTCAAAGCCTTAGTTATGCCAATAAATGAGTAAGACTCAGGTAACTGCCCTTAAAGGTTCATGATTGATTGTTGGTCTTTGTGTTTAGAATATTTCAGAAGTGTTGACTACAGACAGCCTTCTTATTGAAAATACTAACCTGTGTGAACAGACTCAGTAATCTGCATTTCAAACAAAGGCCTTCAAGTTTAAAAATTATGTTCTACTCTACACAAAGTTTAAGAATTACAGTATATTTTATACAAAGATCATACAATAAAATCTGTTATTTAGTACATGAGAAAATTATATGTATAAATTTAATTCATGTATGTAAATATTAAGCACTTGTTAGGGAAGGAACAGGTAAAGTCAGCCATAAGCTTTAAGCTTTCAGCATGCTTCTCAAAAGCAGAGACAAGCTGAAGTGGTGTGGTACTCCATCCTAACACTTGGCATCTTAAAATGCTTAACATTATTAACATCTTTTAACAAAACAAATGTAACATCCTGAATATCTCTTATTTATCAAATGGTACATTTGCTAAATGTTTAAAAAGGTTAGTTACATTTACATGCACTACCACTGCCCTGTTTTCATCTCCAGCTGTTACTTCTATTGGATGTTACCCTGTCATTAAACAGGTTTCCTTGATTATTGAACTTACCTATGAAATTAACTTAAAATACTGTTTTTTGCCTCTGAAGTTACTGATAATGCTCACATATTAATCTACTACTCAGAATCTCATTTATAAAATAATTTTCTCCTCCTAGGTATTTGGAGTAGATGACAATCAAGATTATAATAGGCCTATTATCAATGAAAAACATAAAGATCTGATAAAAGATTGGGCTCTCAGTTCTGCTGCGGTAGTCATGGAAGAAAGAAAACCACTGAGTACACCTGGATTTCACAACTCAGAGGTATACACATCTTCCTCACATTTTTTACATGCGCAAAATATAAATTTTTATCATTTGTTAATTACAGCTGACCCCTGAACCACACGGGTTTGAACTGTGCAGTTCCACTGTCACACAGATTTGTTTTTTTTACTAAATACATACTACAATAGTACACAATCCATGGTTGAATCCAAGAATTGGGAACCATGGATACAGAGGGCCACCTGCAAAATTATACATGGAGTTTTGACTTCACAGTGGGTTGGAGCTCTAATTCCCCCTCCGCCCTCACTTTTTTCAAGGATCAGCTGTATATTATTTTAAGCAGTTAATATATCCTCTTGTAAAACACTGTAATATTTTTTTTGGCAGTCAGTGAAAATGTTAAATTTCAGTTAGCAGTTATGAGCTATATGCTCACTATCTCTGACATTGAGATAAAGTGTGTGTATGTATATATATACACACTGCATACACTTACTAGAAGGTCATGTATTTGGAATGAAAAGATCTGTCATGCAAGGTTGTGCCTGATACATACAACTTAAAAACCTAAATAAGTGCCCTTGTAGTGCAACTAGAAAGGGTGGCTTGGTTGATAGTTATGGAGTCAGTGTAGCATAGTAGAGCTTCTAAGACCTGAGTACAAATCCTAGAACTGCCACATCTAACAGGGTACCTTTGAATCAGTCGTTTCCTCTCTTTTCATCTTCAGTTTTCTTATCTATGCAGGTGGTATTTTTCTAAAACCTATTTACAGGGAAGGATATGAAGGATAGAAAGTACCCAGCAGAGTAATTGTCTTAGATTTCTGTAGTCAACAATGTTTATCCCTTTTCTAGAAATGTTATTAGAATTTCATTGTACACTAATATATTGGAAGAAATCTAAAATATATATATGACTGAGAAGTATTATAATTTATTCAACTAACAAGATCTAACATTCAGTGGAAGCTTTCTGCGTACCATTTTACAAATAATGAAACTGAAATCTGTGGAAATTTTCTTGGTCAAGGTCTTGAAAGTCATACCTTGTGAGCCCAGAATTTGAACCTTAAAGAGCTTTGATGTGTTAACCCTTTCTCTTATTCTTTATATTACCTTTCATTATAATTCAGGTAATTCATTATATTACCTAAAAATGAGTTAATTTAAAATATACAAATAGTAAATATATATGAAATATAAATTAAATCCTAAGGTATAAATAAAAAATATAAATGAAATATTTGTGTGAAATGTATTCTTTATAGTCAGCTAAATTCAGATATATATTTGCTTATTAATATAAAATTTTTCCCTTTATGGTCTGCTATTTCCTGAAAACTGTCAAAACAATTTTATTTTGATATTTTTCAAGATGCTTAGTTTACTTATTGAAAGCAAGTGATACTTACTCAAAGCAGTGTTTTGGTATTCTGATTAATTTAGAAAGGGTGCTGGTGACTGTGAACTTGTTGGACTCCCTCTTCTCCTGTTTATCCCCTCAGCCATGCCAAGTAAATTTATATATAGCCCAAGTGTGTACCTGCCTTTGAAAGAACTACCTAAACTAGCCATTAGAACAGTCTTCAATGGGTCTACATAAATGTGTGTCTTTGAAACCCATTCTGTTAACTGTGAACAACTCCCACAAAATCTTGGCAAGAATTCAGAGATTCAGCAGGCTTTGGTATCTTTAGGCTTTATTGTATGTATGTCACTTGTATGCAACTTACTATTTTAATCCATTATTCTTGAAATCATATAGTATATAGTCTTATGAAATACTTATCAGTTTTTAGACTGTCATTTGACACTTAATAAAATGCTTTCTGAAATAATTCAGAATAAAATTTGATCAGAGCTTTCCAATTCTTAGTTATTATTACAGATTCAGTACTAAGCATTGACTTAAATTTCTAGTGAGGAAACATTTTTTTCTATACACCTAGATCTTCCATTTTAAATACACAGACTGACCTGGGCTTAAGAATTACCAATATATAATCAATATATATAGAACCATATCATGAATTAAATTCTGTTTCACACTTGACTAATCATTTGCCTTAAAGACAGATCTAGATAGGCGAGGTCTATGTTCAGACTGGTTATACAAAAATTCTTAAAGATTTGAGTGATAGTTCTAGCTTCTTCTGGAAATACTAAGTATTGTAGAAAGAAGCCTAAAGCTTTGGGCTTGTATTTGAAATCCCTGAAGACATGACCTGGCAGATTTTAATATGCCCTGAGAGTGTGGAACCAATCTGATATATGGAATCATTTAAAGGACTGAAGAACAACTTAGAAATAGGTCTTAGACTCTGTTCTATAGAATGGAGTAGAACTAACTTTTCTGTGGTAGCCATGAAGCTATTGTAGTACACTTGAGTTTATTTAGCAGCAGTAAATTTTAAGCTCTAAGAGTTTATTTTAGTACCATTGTTAGTACTTAATAAGTACAGAAAATTTTACTACATTCACAGTAATAATCTTGCAGTTAAAAGAGATGCCCTAGAAAATCTTTATATATAAGGAAATATAACAAATGATAATATATCAATGTGAGGTTTAAATATTGCTTTATATGATATGTTAAAGGGAATTTAATGACTAAATGAAATTCTCTGAACATGAGAACAGACTTGACAGACTAGATCATTTCATTCTTTTATTTCTCTCCTTTAGGAAGGTACATCTTCATCTGGAAACAAGCGTTGGGTTTCACAATGGGCTAGTTTGGCTGCCAATCATACAAGGCATGATCAAGAAGAAAGAATAATGGAGTTGTCTGTACCTGTTCCTTTAGAGCATGGTATTTTCTTTCCTTTTTTTTTTTTCTTTTGTGAACCATACATCAGTTTTTAAAATACTATAAGCTAAGTCTGTGTAGTGAGAAGTGAATTAAACCTAAATAAATATATTCACATAGTCTCAAGCTACTATATATAGATTTTATTTTTACTAAAACTGCAAATGTCATTAATGTAACCCTAACTGAAAATAGAGGTAATTTGTAGATGAAGCGCGCGCGCGCGCACGTGTGTGTATGTGTGTGTATACTCACAAACACTTATATATGACTCTATGTATATAACATATATACATGTGAAAATTTAAAAATAAGACTAATATAGTTCCAAACTTTCCCATTCACTAACACATCAAATATTTAAATGCCACTTTTTTCCATATGTTCAATGAAGAAAATTTATGTAATACAACTTAATTTACTAAATACATCTTTTGCAAATGTATAATATGATTTTTATTACTACCTTTTTACTATATTTCTGTGAACTGAAATATAAAGTCTCTTTAAAAAAAAAAACAAAAATTATGATGCCTCTTAATGATTTTATTATTAGATTCAGTTCATTCTTCATTAAAAAATAAAACCCTCGGGAGAATTTGTATGTGTTAAAATCTATTTTCTTAGATGTGTTATCGCTGGAAGTTGAAATAGAAATTTATTTTGTGTTTATTGTGGCAACCAAAAATCTTTTTAGGAATTTTGTAAACATTAGTCAGCAAGTATTTGAGCAAGGTACACAGCAGTGTACTAGAAAAGCTGTATAATTTATCATAAAAATTAGAAGTAATTTTTAATATTACCAAAAATCTTTGGAAAGATAGCATAATTTTCAGATTGGTTCACATAAACTGATTACTGTTTGGGGAACAAAAAAGCAAGTCAGGCTAGAGAAATTTATAAAGAATCCTTATAAAAGTATTATTAGCTGTGGAAAACAAAATTCCACCCTTGTTATAAAAATTAATAATACTTGGCTTTCATTATTTTATTCCTGTTTCATCATGTTCTAAATGAGTTAACTTAGATAAGCTCATAAATCTACTTAAAATGTTCTTGTCAAATATTCATTGAGTGTGTGTTATGAGCCAGGACAGTGTGAGAAATGCTAGAAAAGTACAAAAAGATAAANCCTGTTTCATCATGTTCTAAATGAGTTAACTTAGATAAGCTCATAAATCTACTTAAAATGTTCTTGTCAAATATTCATTGAGTGTGTGTTATGAGCCAGGACAGTGTGAGAAATGCTAGAAAAGTACAAAAAGATAAAATAGCGATAACTAAATAAGTTTAGTGCTTCAAGTAGTATTGTGGAGATAAGACATAACCAAATAACATGATCATTTGCTAAATTAAAGTTACATTAGTAAGTTATTAAGTATTTTTCTACATTATAGCCATAGTATAGTTATGAAATTTAGATGCTAAAATTTTAGAATTATACAGGGATGACCACAGAAGCTATATCTAGTATCTTTTTTCCACTTATACCCAAAAGATTTAAATGCTTTATATGTCAATTTATATTTCCCTTAAAAAATCCCTTTTCTCAGAAATACATTTCATTTATAAACAGAAAAGTCCTCCTTAAGTAATATTCTCAAAGTCTCTCACATGGAAACGTTGAAGTTATATATTTTCCCATCATCTTCTCAGTTTGAGGCTTTAATATACCAGAATATCATAATTTAAAAATAACTCAGTTTGTGAAATTATGACAAGTCCTGTCACCTTTTTCCTTTCTTACAATTGTTAAAAATCTTTTAATTAACTTAGAANTTATATATTTTCCCATCATCTTCTCAGTTTGAGGCTTTAATATACCAGAATATCATAATTTAAAAATAACTCAGTTTGTGAAATTATGACAAGTCCTGTCACCTTTTTCCTTTCTTACAATTGTTAAAAATCTTTTAATTAACTTAGAACTTTTTCTTTTAGAAAACATTGTTAAAGTTCTACATTTTCTGTTTTATTAGGAAATCCAGACTTGTCATTGTTTCAGTAGATAATGATGCTTATTAAAAATTAGATATATTATTATTCTTTACTATGTAATTCATTATAGCATATAAACTGTTTATTAGACATTATTTTTACAGTTCTATATATACTGTGCAGAGTCCATTTTTTGTGAGTGAAATTTCACAGATGGGACAAGTCACAAAAGCAAGAATGTGAACTTCTCTCCCATAAATGACATTAAAAGAAAAAGAGAGCAACAGATGTAGGTTTAAGATAAGATGACCCTAATTTTCATCTCATAAAATTTGCTCTCTTGACTCCTGTTAGTAATACACCTATTTGTGCATCTCAGTGTTGCATTTTCTTTTTAAATTATACTGTCAAAATATTGGCTTATTTCTTCAAAGTTTTACTTTATACTTAAGCCATTTCTTAACTTCAAAATCTAAGGTAATATGACATTTGTTTTATTTTCACATTTTTGCCCCAGGAAGTTCCTTATTTGTTGTTTTCTTTTATAGATACAGATATCAGTGAATCTGGCATTTCACTGAGAAGTACTGCCTCAGCAGCTTCCTTGGCTAGTCAGGGAGAGAGAAGGAGACGAACCCTTCCCCAGCTTCCAAGTGAAGAAAAGTCTCTTGAGAGCTGCAGAACAAAGGTTATAGCACAGAGGTCAGAGATAGGAGAAAAGCAAGACACGGAACTTCAGGAGAAAGAAGCACCTGCACAGGTATACCAGAAAGATAAACAAGATACTGACAGAGCCTTGAGTAAAATGAACAGGGCAGTAAATGGTGAGACTCTTAAAAATGGTGGAGATAGTAAAACCCTGCTTCACTTAGGCAGCTCTTACTCTGGAAAGGAGAAAAGTGAAACTGATAAGGAAGCTTCTTTGGTAAAGCAAACATTAGCTAAAATCCAGCAACAAGAACAAAAGGAACAGGCACAGTGGACACCTACTAAATTATCTTCTTCAAAAAACATTGCGGGTCAGATAGATAGATGTAGGGAGGAGTCTTTTAAGCAGGAGTCACAGCCTCAAGAAAAAATTCCAGGACTTTCTGCAGGCAAAGGAGAAAGAGCAATACAAAACGAGGGTAAGAGAAGAAAAGCTGAGGAAATTCTGAAAAGTCAGACTTCAAAGGGAGGAGACAAGAAGGAATCCTCCAAGTCATTAGTGCGACAAGGAAGCTTCACTATAGAAAAACCTAGCCCCAACATACCCATAGAACTTATCCCCCATATAAATAAACAGCCTTCATCAACACCCCCTTCCTTAGCATTAACAACAGCCAGCAGAATAAGAGAAAGAAGTGATTCTATGGATACTGATTCTAGTATGGACACAACCCTTATTCTAAAAGACACAGAAGCAGTAATGGCTTTTTTAGAAGCTAAACTGCGTGAAGATACTAAAACTGATGAAGGCCCAGATACTCCCAGTTATAACAGAGACAACTCCATTTCACCCGAATCTGATGTGGACACAGCTAGTACCATCAGTCTGGTTACTGGAGAGACTGAAAGAAAGTCAACCCAAAAGCGAAAGAGTTTCACTAGTCTCTATAAAGATAGGTGTTCCACAGGTTCTCCTTCCAAAGATGTTACAAAGTCATCATCTTCGGGTGCTAGGGAGAAAATTGAAAAAAAAACAAAAAGTCGTTCCGCAGATATAGGTTCTCGGGTAGAGAGTCGTAAATTTGTGCAGTCCAGTGCAAGAATAAGGCAGCCTTCAGTAGATTTAACAGATGATGACCAAACCTCTAGTGTACCTCACTCGGCCATCTCTGATGTTATGTCATCTGACCAGGAAACTTACTCTTGTAAATCTCATGGAAGGACTCCACTTACCTCAACTGATGAGCATGCACATTCCAAACTAGAAGGAGGTAAAGTAACTAAATCCAAGACTTCTCCTGGAGCACCTGGTTCGTCCAGTAAATCCACCACTCTCCCAAGGCCACGACCTACCAGGACTTCCCTCTTGCGCAGAGCCCGACTTGGTGAAGCTTCGGACAGTGAACTTGCTGATGCTGACAAAGCATCTGTTGCTTCTGAAGTGTCCACAACAAGTTCCACATCGAAACCTCCCACAGGAAGGCGTAACATTTCTAGGATTGATTTGTTGGCTCAGCCTCGAAGAACAAGGCTTGGCTCATTATCGGCTCGCAGTGACTCTGAAGCAACGATCTCTAGAAGTAGTGCCTCTTCACGGACCGCAGAAGCCATCATTAGAAGTGGAGCCAGATTAGTACCTTCAGATAAATTTTCTCCTAGAATTAGAGCTAACAGTATCTCTCGACTATCCGACTCCAAGGTCAAAAGTATGACTTCAGCACATGGCTCTCCTTCAGGTAAATTGGATCCAGACTTTTTATAATATTAGTGTATTTCTTTTATGTTTTGGGACTTCTTTGAAAAATTTGTAGTGTCTATTCCCAAAATTTTCAGCAGAAAGATCATACTGTAGAGGGTTTTATTCCTTAAAAAGTCACTTTAGTTAGCTTGAAAGTGAAGTGAAAGTGTCAGTTGCTCAGTTGTGTCCAACTCTCTGCGATCCCATGGACTGTAGCCCACCAGGCTCCTCTATCCATAGAACTCTCCAGGCAAGAATATTGGAGTGGGTTGCCATTCCCTTCTCCAGGGGATTTCCTGACCCAGGGATCAAACCTGGGTCTCCTGCAATACAGGTAGATTCTTTACCTTCTGACCCACCAGGAGGAAAATTCAGAAGTTATATACACTTCCAGTAAAAGTCCTGGTACAAAATAGTGAATTCAAAATTTGAAGTATATTGAACCAATTTGGGAATTTTAATTGTCTACTTGGTGAGATATCTTGTTTTGTGTGTCAGATTAGGAATTATTATCTGGTCTATATAATAAAAATGAACATTGTGCTTCTGAAAACATGTTAAACTTTTAAATATCCTAACATAATTCTAAGTTCTTGTGAATCTGAAGAACAGTAGTATACTTTTTGTTGCTCCTTTCAGAACTAAATGAAAAATGAGTTTTATTCTTTTCCTGTTTATTTTGAAACGTCTAATTTTTATTAAGTTAAATCGATTTATGATTGGGGTGGGTGAAAACTAATCCTTGAATTTATTTCAGTGGAAGAAGATGGATTCATGAGACAGTCACTAAGCACATGGGCAAAATTGGGCTATAGAAATTTAACTGGTTATGGGCATTACTTCATAGTGGGCCATCCTGTCATTTAACTGTAGTAATTAGCTGTCACTGATTATGTGATACTTACAAGAGCTACTTTCTTCCCACCAGAATTAACTGCTTCAGGCATATTCGTCTTTGTATATACTTCATTTTCCGAGCTGTAGCCAGTGAGAATACATGTGTGACCAAAGAGTAGCAAGACAGATATTTGTGTGTATCCTGTAAACGTGGTCTTATTGCTTCATAATCAGCCTCATGTGGGTGTGGCTGAAAAAGGACAGTTGAGGGGAAACCAGCTGTTAAAGGACTTAAAGATTCATTTTTGTCGGTTACCTAAGTGAGCCCTAAATCTTGAGTGAAGAGTAAAGGGAAAGTTGGTATGCAGTCTTTTCTTCTAAATTTTTTACTTCTGTCACAATTCAGCCTACAAAACCCCAAACCAGTGGTACTTTGCATGTGTTATTTTTTTCATTTTCTGTTCCTACTCTCTTCACGGCTGCTTTCTTCCACTCCATTCACATTCCCATCTCCTGGTCTCTGGGTGAGGTGATGGTAATCATCGTGGGTGTAGCTGAGGATAGATAACATAAAGTCTAGATTCCAAAAGAAGAATAGGTAACATTTCCTTTGTTACTCCTGTTCTCCTTGTTTCTACACTTCAGACTTTGGTTGGTGGCTAATGGGTCTGTTGCCAAGTATTTAAAACTAGTCTCACTTGATTTATGCTAACCCACTATTACCTGGTGTTCCACATCGCTCTTCTTCTTCATTTCACATTTCCTTTGTGCTGCATTCTGCCGTGTGTACTCTGATTCGGTTTCTTCTGCCTCAGTGCTTGTTTCCTCACCGCAAGGCTATTTAAGTACATGAAAACGTTTAAGTGCTCTTCTGTCTTAACATAAGTTGTACATTACCATGTAGCACAAAACTCTTGATAACTTTTCCTTCTATACTAGTTGTCTAGCTCTTAACACATGAGTAATCTGATTTTATTCTCAATGTTTAACAAAGGGACTTATTTGAGATGCAAACCAAATGATTATTTCTAGTAAGTCTAAGAAACAGCTATAAGATGCTATATATATATATATATATATAGTATATATATGTCCTTATATATGTGTGTATGTATGTCTTTAAATATGTCTTCGAATTCTGTATTTTAGCCTATATTTTGTTTTCTTCTTCTTTGAATACAGAACTTGATAAACATGCATCTTTCTGTGTCCAAAAAGTACCTTGAATTACTTAATGAAATTTCCTAGGGCAAATTGAGGTATGTGACTTTGGCCTTCTTCAAACTTACTAGCAGTATATTAAATAATTAGCATCATTGAATTTAATAGTTTGAAGGGTTATTCAGTTTAGAGAACTAAAGCCAAGAGATGGAATAACCTGCCTGGTCACACAGATATATCAAGAACAGGTTGTGAATCCAAGGCATTTAATTCCCAGCCTATTGCTTTTTCTACCACAATCAGTCTAGCTCTGAGAAACAGACTCCACTTACGTGCAGACTTCCAGAGGACAGCTAGACTATTGGATTATTATCAGGAGTACACATACAACCAATATACGATATAAATATTTTGGTATTATTCACTATAATCTTTTAATTATGATGTTTTACCAAGTTCATGTTCTCTCGCCCACCTTTTTGAGCCTAAAGCCACATTGTGGTCATGAATTATGTATTCAGATTCTTTTAACATGCCTATTTCCAGTTTTATATTCTAGGACAATGACCTGGATCTTTCAGTCCGTGGTAACATACTAAAATAGTTACATGTGGTAAATAGTAATTACAACATTTCTACGTAATACAATTACAGATCTTAAATGGAGAAAGGAAATAAAAATTCTAGCTTTTGAAATATTTAAAAGAATGTGAAACCATCCTTGTCAGTGTTGCTAAGCACACTATAAACTTTTAGAAATCTTAAAAATGCCTGACCCTGGAACCTGTGAAATTATCCAAACTATAATACATAAAAATAATTGTGTAAAGCTTCAAATTATATATTTTAGGCTATGTTAGGAAAAGCTTTTCCAAGAAATGAATATGATAAAAATAGAATGGAAATCTCATATTTGGCAAAATTAAGAGTAAGATTTCTTCTATGCTTCTTTAATTCTGATGTAATATGCTTTTAGGAATTTGGTCCGCCCCTCCACCCAACCCTTCAAAATTTTTTTCAATGATCCTTCAATATGAAGTTATATTAAAATATCCAGATTTATTTTAATGAGATACATTTAAAACTAAGTACCCTGAATTACCAAAGTAAGGCTTCCCCAATGGCTCAGGAGGTAAAGAATCTGCCTGCAGTACAGGATACCTGTATTGATCCCTTGGTCAGGAAGATCCACTGGAGAAGGAAATGACAACCCATTCCAGTATTCTTGACTGGAGAATTTCATGGACAGAGGAGTTGGGCAGGCTACAGTCCTTGGGACTGCAAATAGTCAAACACAACTGTGTGACTGATTTTCACTTTCACCCTGAATTATCAAAGTTAGGCAGTTGGTTTTCAGTATGTTTTAAATATACATTCTAAAATTTTAAAAAATCATGTTGATGTCCTTAAAATTTTTTTAGACTGTTTGCTTTCCCATTTTTATTCTAATCCTCAAAATTTATAGATGATGATGTTAACTCTTGGACATGCATGGGTTATTTCTTCTCAAGTCAAAGACTAATACAGAACACCATGATCTTATTGTTACATGCTTATACATATTAAACGTGTTTGTGGCTTAATTTCCCACAAAAATATTTTTATCTAAGTATAAAAATGTAGTGTTTGTCTTCTGAAATTTATTTGTTACATCTGTAGATAATGATGTGTTTTGATGTCAGCAAAGTTTTGGTTGAGAGTAAAAGAAATCAAAGCACTCCCAGATAAATGATCCTAATAACTCTTTTTCTGCTTTTAAATTATTTAGACATCATGAATAATATATTTTCTTGATGAATGTAGTAGTTNATAATGATGTGTTTTGATGTCAGCAAAGTTTTGGTTGAGAGTAAAAGAAATCAAAGCACTCCCAGATAAATGATCCTAATAACTCTTTTTCTGCTTTTAAATTATTTAGACATCATGAATAATATATTTTCTTGATGAATGTAGTAGTTTATTACTTCCACAAGAGGGAGTGTTGTATAATTTTATAGCTAAAATGAACCTGTTTAACTAACATAACTAGAATAATTTTCAGGTTAGCTACAAAATAATTAAGCCCATCTTAGAACTTTTTCTCATTTTATTATATGTGCTGTCCAACACCTCATCAACCCAAGAAGCTTCTTAGAGATTGGCATTTTAGATACCTTCAACACAGATTTTCAATGTAAGCATTTATCTGAAATGCCTTATTAGTACCAGTATATCAAATGAGCCTAATAATATAAAGTTACATTTGATTCTCTAAATAATTTTATCTAAGCAGGGTAAAATTCAAGAAGAAAATAAAAAATTTTTTCAGCCCTGTAAAAATCATAAAACAATCATTCTATGAGAATTCTAGGATGTCTTTTTTTTTAATTAGTCTAACTTGAAATTTTTTAAAATAAAATATTTATTTAATTTTAAAGCACTTGGAATGAGTTTTGCACTCTGAGAGTCAGTAGATCTGGCTTAAACTTTGATTTAAGCAAGTCACAGGACCTTTTTGGGCCCAATTTTTATGTATAGGTTGAAGAATTTAAACTAGCTCATGTCCAAAGTCATTTTATTCTAAAAGTCTATGAAATAAGTAGGCACTGGGGAAAGTTAAAAACATTTTTACTTGAAGTTTCCTCTACAGAAGCTAGTTAGATTATAAGGATTTTTCTTCAGATAAAATATATTGCTGCTATAGTTTGGAAGCAAAGATTAAGAACGCAAAGGTATTGAGAGAACTTCTTCAACAAATAATAGGTTAGAGGTCCTGACTTTAACTCCCATTCACAGTCCCTTTTTCACCAATAGTCATCATTTCCTGTCTCATTTTTCATTCAGAGATTAAGCTTTGCTTCATAGCACACTATGTATGATATACTTTCCATTGGTAGAGATAACCTTTAGTAATTTGAAGACTTACTAATCATATTTTTATTTTCTGCCATGTCCTATCTATTTTATATTTTCCTTCTCTCCTTCCTTATATTATTTTTTTCATTTTTTTATGCAATTTTAAAGGTTACTTTTTATTTGCAGTTATTCCAAAATATTGGCTGTCTCCCCCATCCTTGAGCTCATCTTACACCCGATAGAGTACCTCCCACCTGGCTCCAATATTGCTTCTCCTCTTTTAAAAGTTATTCTTAGAAACTTCAGTGTTTTTGCTGGATTCTAGATAGACATAAAAAACAGGTGGAAAGGTTATGAATTTCATTTGAAAAAGTTTTTCTTTTATCCTTTTCTCCAAAAGGTAATGATTTTCTGACCTGGAGACTTAGATTGCACAATTTAAATTCTAACAGGGCTCAGCTAATATATTGTCACCTGGTAACTTACGTCACCTGACATTTAGCCCTTGTTTCTCACTTTCTCATGGACTTCCCTGGTGGCTCAGACAGTAAAGTGTCTGTCTACAATGTGAGAGACCTGGATTCGATCCCTGGGTTGGGATGATTNCTAATATATTGTCACCTGGTAACTTACGTCACCTGACATTTAGCCCTTGTTTCTCACTTTCTCATGGACTTCCCTGGTGGCTCAGACAGTAAAGTGTCTGTCTACAATGTGAGAGACCTGGATTCGATCCCTGGGTTGGGATGATTCCCTGGAGAAGGAAGTGGCAACCCACTCCAGTACTCTTGCCTTGAAAATCCCATGGACGGAGGAGCTTGGTACAGGCTACTATCCATGGGGTCAAAAAGAACAACTGAGCAACTTCACTTTCACTTTCTCATTCTGCTTTCATGTGCTCTGCAACTCAAGGAATCTCTCAGTTATTGATGCCATTCTCTCTAAATTACCTCCATATTAACAACCTGAGTTCTATTATACCTGTTTTCATACCTTCTGCAGTTTGTTAAAACTGTTTGTTACTGGTTTTGTCTCCTCTCCAATTTTCAGTTATAGATATGGTTACATAGTTTTCAAGTCAAAAATCAGGAAATTTAATCTAACAAAAGATCTTTTTTATTTATGGATTTCCTTTTATGAATCATATTCTAGGATGGCAAAATAAAAACATTTAGCATTTAATGAAATACCTTTATTAAAAGGTACAGATTTGTTTGCTGTATATCTAATTGCCTTGCTGTGTTTCTTTAAAAAAAAACAAAAAAAAACTTATTTATTCTTGTTCCTTAACTTTTCCTAAAGGTGTTTTTAACTCTCAAGGTCAGTTCAAATGTCTAAAAATTAGTAAATTTCCACCATGGTAAAAGTATTATTTGTGTTAATAAATTATCTTCTAATGTTAAAACCAGAAATTATTTTTAATAACCCCTTCAAAAAAAACTGATTACCTGGAGTTCCATATATGTGTTTGTGTATACTTTTACAGAAAGCCATGAATTTTGGCCTATTTTCATTCTCTCAAATAAGAGTTTAAATCCAGACAAATGGGTAGACACTGACTTATGATATAGTCCTGATTCTAGATTTCTCTGTTCTTAAAGCAGTTCTGGGAACAATGATTATCAGTCTTATTTGAATGCCAGCTCAGCCTTACAGAGCCTTAAAGAGAAATGAAGTTTGTGAAAGAAAAGAAAGACAAGAAAGGCATAAAATTCAAGTGGAGTAGGATAAGAGAATTCTAGACTTCACCAATACCCAGCCTACAGTCAGCTTCTGTTTTATAAAAGAGAAATAAAGAAAGCTCTTAATAGTAACAGCAGTTGGAACTTATAACAGAAGCTAAGGTTTAGCCACCAAAAATGTCTCATGCTTTTTTATTAGGTTTTCCTATTTCAAGGAAGGAAATGGTCAGTATCTAGGAATTAGTTCATTTATTCAAACATATTTATTAAACATTTGTTAGCCAGACACTGCTAAATGCTAGGAACCTGTTAGTGGATTAAGCAGGCATAATTCCTGCCTTTGTGAAGTTTTCCATAGATTAGCCAGTTTTTCCCTATTTTGTACCTCTTTATGCTTCACACTTTATTTGCCTGTTTAATTATTATATTAACAGTAATAGTGATCTGTCCACATTAATTTGTCTAATTTTCAAATGTGTCTGCAAAACCATTTTAAAAATCTTTACTAACCTTAAATAAGAAAGTGATTACCACTTTCTTTAATGTGACTATTGTCAGTATCTCCTGTGCCATAAATGTTAATGGTTGTGAGAATACCTTTGTAGGTTTTCACTCCTTGAAGGTTTTATTGCCATTGTCTATTTTCACCTGTATGCTTTCAATGTCAAAGCAGCAGAGTTGTACTGAAGATGATTTGTTGTGTTTTTACCGTGTAAAAAGATTTTTTCCAATCATAGCATAACAGGATGTTGAATGACAGAGGTAATGTTTTTTTTTTCTGCCATGAAGGCATAATTTCCACAGTAGGAATTATGCATATTTGTTTGTTGGGAAAAGAGGGTTTTTATCATCTCCATGTTGAAAAGTCCATGTGGCATGAGGAAATCTTTTCCCTTATTTTATTTTTTTTGTTGTTGTTGCTGTCATTAAAAAAAAAAATCCATAACATCACTTAAATGAGAAATATTTGCAATTAAATAGTACCTGAGTTAAACATTTATGAATAGAGCTTGCTTAGTTGTTTGTCATTAGTCAGTTTTTCATCTGAATGTTTGTTTACTCACCATGCTACAGAAAATGTGATCTTTCTATTGTTCTTAATTCTTCATTGTTTTTAATTCACCAAAGTATGATGTTTCTATCTTTAAGGAGTAGTAGACTTAATGGTTTTGTAAACTATGTGTATGTCAGTTTTTGAAAATTGTGCTGTGTGTGGTCTCATGGTGTTTTTGAAATCATGATTTTTATTTTCTCTCTTTTAAAAGATAACATAATAATTCTTTTTTTAATAATTAAACTAATTTAGTAAATTCAAGATGGAGGCGCTTTCCTACTGATTATGCTTCCACCTCAGAAGATGAATTTGGATCAAACCGTAATTCCCCTAAACATACCCGTCTACGTACTTCTCCAGCCCTGAAAACGACTCGATTGCAGAGCTCTGGGTCAGCAGTGCCTACTAGTTCTTCATTCAAACACCGGATAAAAGAACAAGAAGACTACATCCGAGATTGGACTGCCCATAGAGAAGAAATAGCCAGGTTGGTTTTTATCCATTATCTCTTAAGAGTTGAAATTATTTGTTACTTGATAATAAATTTAGCTTTTACTTTGTACCAAGAAATGAAATCCACAGAAAACTAAGAATTTTAGTTTTGTTGATAGTATTACTCATTACCCTTTTTTTTTTTTTAATGCAAGTGCTACTTACATATTAAAAAATTTATTTTGGTAAACTCCCCTTTCTTATTTCCAGTAGAAATGCTGATGAATTAATATAATTTTGAAAGGTAGTCAGTATTAGCTCTACATAATTGAGAATTGTGCAGCTACATTTTTAATTTTTTTGCCTTCCAAAAGAGGTGTACTTGTTAGAGATGTCACTAACATTCTCTGGGGAGAATTAGAGTAGGCAGATTATTACTTGTACTTTTATGAGTTCATTAGATTGAGTTAGTACAACCCTTTAATAATTAAATGAAAATATTATTTTGAATATTAAATATGTTTATAATAAACTTAAGATTACATAATTAAAAGTAAAATTCATGCTGCAAAAGTGATTTTTAACCCCTAACATTGCAGTTAACCATTAAATAGAGGCTCTATTCAAATATATGCTATAATAGTTAAGGGTTTTTTGGTAAGTTTGTAAGTTATTAAATTTTACTGCAGTATGCCACATGTTACCTAAACATTTTCACTGTATACATGCTAAAATTATTTCTGCCTTTAGTTTGAGGTCCTAATTTTCTTACACTTGACAACATTTATTAAAGAAATTATATATAATTCATAAATTCCTTAAAAATTTTTTATGATGATTTTATGATGTTTATCTTTTTTTTCTTTGTAGACTTCTGTGAATTGTTTCTTTTTTTCTTGAATCATTAGTTTTTGTTGTTCAATGACTATTCACTTGTGGTTACTTTTAGTTCTTGCAGAACATGCCCTTCTAATCTCATTGTGTTGCTTAAACATTATTTTTTGGCCATGTAAATGATAATAATTATTGAAGCATTGTAAGCCAGTTCTGATTATAGAGTATGGGCATGTATGTGCTTTGGGATCCATGCATTATTGTGCGTTGTGCTAAGTCGCTTCAGTCATGTCCGACTCTGTGCAACCAAATGGACTGTAGCCCACCAGGCTTCTCTGTCCATGGGATTCTTCAGGCAAGAATACTGGAGTGCATTGCCATCCCCTCATGACCAGGGGACTTTCTCGACCTAGGGATCAAACCTGCATCTCTTATGTGTCCTGCATTGGCGGGCACATTCTTTACCACTAGCGTCACCTGGGGAGCCACTCCATGCATGATTATGGGCCCACAAAACTCCTGCAATGAGACAGGTATAACAAATGGTATAACATTTTTTTTTTGTGGGCACAGCTGGCAACAACAGGCCTTGCTCTTGTCTCATTTTTTTCCTCCCCATGGAGAAGTCTCACCACATGAACACAAGGGGTACACGAGGGAACTAGAGTGTTCTGCTTTTTCTTAGGAGGCTTTGCCTCTTAAGCTCTCTACCCTAAACCAGAACACTGAACACCTCCTTCTGGGCCAAACCCACTTCCCTGTCCCTAAACAGAAAAAAATTATGATACAAAGGGGAAAATGACTAAGAACTGTCTGTTATATTTTCACTTGGTTTTATTTTGTTAGTATGTGTATTTTATTACCCTTGTCTGTATATATTTTATTATCTAAAGTAGTACTCTAAGGCTAGCCTATTTAACACCTAATGATTCTATGCCTTTTTCCTCCAGTTTGTTAGTAGCATTATGTTAATAAAACTTGGTGTTGGGATTTAATTTTTCAAGGTATATTTTCCACCCATACATCTCACAGGAAGAGAAAGTATTTTTATTTTTGTTTATTAAGATATTAAAAAAAGTAAGAGGGGAGGATAGGAAGTATAGGAGGAAAGAAAGTTAATGTTGATGTTTAATGTTCCTATAGAATACTGACATTTTCTTAATGTACAGAAATTTATTTTCAAATAACTAAACTAAATAGAATATGAGAAGTACATGTTTTATTTCTGTAAATTGGCTACCACTTTCACTTAAGAAATCTGAAAAGCATAATAGTGATTTTAGTTTATTACAAAATGTTTTATGCTTTGTCATACTCTTTTTGCTTAGATTTTAGAGCTGTATTATTCAGCCAGCACCTTTACGCCTCTGCAGTTTTGTTTTGGATCAAGTTTATGTTTGCATAAGTTTTTTTCATGCATTGTATAATCCCCCTCCACATGTAATTCCCATCCACTCAACAAAGAATTCCTAAGCAACTCGTGTGAGTAGAACGTAGTAGCATGAGTGAAGTGTAAAGACGACTTAGACATGAGTGTCCTCAGAGAGTTCAGAGTCAGAGGAAAGAAGCAAAGGTGTTGCATGAGCTGCTATCAGGCAGAGTGGTAGAAAAGGTTGTAGAAAGGGTGAAGTTTGAACTTCCCTGGTAGTCCAGTGGCTAGGACTTGATGCTTCCAGTGCACGGGGCCTGGGTTTGATCCTTGGTCAGGGAACTAGATCCCAACACTGCAACTGAAAGAACCTGCTTGCTATAACTAAGGCCTGACACAGCCAAATAAATAAATTAATTATTTTTAAAAGGGTGTCTGCAACAGGAATTTACTGGAGGTTGAAAAGAGAAAAGAAATAGCATGGGAAAAAAAAAGGAGTGGGTGAAGTTTGTCCAAGTCTAAGATATAAAGGTATATAGTTAATGGATGACCAAATTGAAGATAATCCTAAGCCAGCTAAATAATAGACGTTGAATGCCAGCTAAGAAGTGTACATATTATTTTATATTTAAGACTTATGTTTCAGATTTTTGAAAAGGATGATAAGATCTATATTAAAAGAAGGTTACCCTTAAGGGCAATTTGTAGAGTTGTTTGAGAGAGCAGAGAAGAGATTAACTTGTGATCTGTTCTAGAAGTCAATGTGCAAGGCATTGAAGGCCTAAGTTAAGATAGTGTTAGTGACGGTGTAAATGGAGATATGGACATGTAACATTTGACAGAGTTTGACGATTGCCAGAATAACTCCATGGTTGTTCAAATGATTATTGTTAAGAACTCCTATGAGCAGAATGTAGTTTTTAGCATGAGTGACCGGTAAAGGTGACTTACAAATGAATGTCTTCAGAAACAAAAGAAAAAAAGGAAGATAAGCTCTGTTTAGGCATGCTGACTTAGGTATCGGTAGGTACTTTTGGAACAGACATGTGAAGGAGTATAGCTCTGCAGCATAGGAAGCTCATGAGAGCTGGAATCATTGTTGGGAAGTCAGACAAAAAGAAAATAACTGAAGCTGTGATCATAGACATTGTCAGGAAGTAGTGAGTGAACTGAAAATATTATTGAACTCGGAGGGATAACCTAAATTATAAGGATTCAGTATAGCTGAATGATAAAATCATGGACTCTGGGATCAGACCTTCTCAATTCAAACCCAATTCTGCCATGTGGTCTGTAAGACCCTAAACAAGTTAAGTAAGTAACTGTGCACTAGTTTTATGCGTAAAATGGACATAACAATAGTGTCAACTTGAAAGAGTTGACAAACCAAGGCATGTGCATAACCTAGGGCTTGACATATAGTAAGCTATCAAATGTTAGTTATATTTAAGTGGAGTGCAGAGAAAACAGTGGTGTGTGTATATACTCAAACATGATTGTATTTATAACTTAATTGTGAGCATTCAGTTTTCTGTATATTTGATAATATTAAATTTATGAGACTCCAGATATAATTGGAGTTTCAGAATCAATGTTATATTCTTCAGTTCAGTTCAATCGCTCAGTCGTGTCCGACTCTTTGTGACCCCATGAACTGCAGCATGCCAGGCCTCCCTGTCCATCACCAGCTCCTGGAGTTTACCCAAACTCACGTCCATTGAGTCAGTGATGCCATCCAACCTTCTCATCCTCTGTCGGCCCCTTCTCCTCCTGCCCTCAATCTTTCCTAGCATCAGGGTCCTTTCCAGTGAGTCAGCTCTTCACATCAGGTAGCCGAAGTATTGGAGTTTCAGCTTCAATATCAGTCCTTCCAATGAACACCCAGGACTGATCTCCTTTAGGATGGACTGGTTGGATCTCCTTGCAGTCCAAGGGACTCTCAAGAGTCTTCTCCAACACCACAGTTCAAAAGCATAAATTCTTCGGCGCTCAGCTTATCTTTATAGTCCAACTCTCACATCCATACATTACCATTGGAAAAAGCATAGCCTTGACTACATGGACCTTTGTTGGCAAAGTAATGCTAAAATACTTTATTAAGGCTTACCCTATACTAATAGGAAACTAAGAATCTCAACCAAAGTTTCATTCAGATTTTAATTTCAAACATTGTTGTAAAATGTTCTTTTTTCCTAAGAATAATAATTCTGATATATAAGTAGTCTATTTTTAATATTGAAATGATTATTAAATAAATGTATCATAGAACACCTACCTAATGAGTCTTATTCCCTGATTTGATTGACTCCAATGGCAACCCACTCCAGTATTCTTGCCTGGAGAATCCCAGGGATGGGGGATCCTGGTGGGCTGCCATCTATGGGGTTGCACAGAGTCGGACACGACTGAAGCAACTTAGCAGCAGCAGCAGCAGCAAAGTAGACATCTGACACTTCCAGTCAAGAGGAAGGAGGCTATATTACGGAATCTTTTACATACAGTATTTTTATTAGAGAAATTCAAATAAGTATACCTATATTTTTTTAATATTTTAAAATACAATGATGGTTTATATTTTTCAAGGCTCAATATTTGTGATTAAAATTACAAATGCATAGTAATCTTAATGGCAAAAAAAATTGTAATTTTAATACATTTTATTACAACTTTTAAAAATATTTTTGGTAAGGGCCAATTTAATTTAGTGGCCAGAATTAAGTGATATGGGTTTCCTTGCAATATATGCACACTTAGTTTTTTCACTCATGTCTGACTCTTTGCAGACAAAACTGAAGCCTGTCCATACAGACTATGGTCTGTAGCCTGCCAGGCTTCTCTGTCCATGGGATTTTCCAAGCAAGAATACTGGAGTAGGTTGCCATGCCCTAATCTTCCCTACCCAGGGACTGAATGAATGTCTCCAGCATTGAAGGTGGATTCTTTACCCCTGAGCAACCGGGGAAGTCCTTATAATGTATAAAACAATGTAATGAAACATTACAAAAGTAGGAAGTCAAGAGATACCTAGAGTAACAGGCAAATTTGGCTTTGGAGTACAAAACAAAGCAGGTCAAAAGCTACCAGAGTTTTGCCATGAGAAAGCACTGGTCATACCGAAATCAGATTGATTATATTCTTTGCAGCCAAAGGAGAAGCTCTATACAGTCAACAAAAACAAGACCAGGAGCTGACTGTGGTTCAGATCATGAGCTCCTTATTGCCAAGTTCAGACTTAAATTGAAGAAAGTAGGGGAAACCACTAGACCATTCAGGTGTGACCTAAATCAAATCCTTTATGATTATACAGTGGAAGTGACAGATTCAAGGGATTAGATCTGATAGACAGAATGGCTGAAGAACTATGGACGGAGGTTTGTGACATTTTGTAGGAGGCAGTGATCAAGACCATCCCCATGGAAAAGAAATGCAAGAAAGCAAAATGGTTGTCAGAGGAGACCTTAATGCAAAGTCAAGTGGACCTTAGGAAACATCACTGCAAACAAAGCTAGTGGAGGCAATGGAATTCCAGTTGAGCTATTTCAAATCCTAAAAGATGATGCTGTGAANTCTCTGATTATCATAAATTGGGGGTTTGTGAGAGCTCATTCTCTAACTTGGTCACAGTTAACCCAACATGACCTTTGGAAGTACTAAACTCTCTGAGTTCCTTAAAAAAACCTGAAGTGTAAGAGGGGAAAACAAACTCAAATCTGAGAATGTCTCTCAGGTTTCCTTATTAGGTTTCTTCTAAAAGTGAAATAGTCAGCAGTTCTTTCTTCACATAAATGGGAGAGCCCTGGGAAGAATAGTGACCCTTGACCTGACTGTATCCAGCCTACCATCTTGGTTAAAGGGTATTTGTTCTCTGGGTCTGATCGCTGGGTAAGATTGAAGGCAAGAGAAGAAGGGGGCAACAGAGGATGAGGTGATTGGATGGTGTCACCGGCTCAATGGACTTGAGTTTGGGTAAGCTCCAGGAGATAGTGAAGCACAGGGAACCCTGGCGTGTTGCAGTTCTTGGGGTCACAAAGAGTCGGACATGACTTAGCCACTGAACAACAAAAACAGGGTCTCCTACTGAAAAGTTGAAGAAAGCAACAGCTTGCTCATTACCGTTATGTGTCAGAACATTTGGGCCCAGCAGGTGGAGATTGGGGAATTCAAGGCTGTGATCTGGTGACTGGCTTATGCCACGCAGATGAGTTGACCTGAATGAGTGGGCTCCATCCAGACTGCTTCCGTTTCTGCACTGGTGTTTCTATTAGTGTTGGGTGGAAGTTGGTCCATTTGGGGTTGAAACTGGTGGATGTGGGCGGAGCAGGACTGGTTTCTTTCCTTCACGCTCTGTTCTGGGTCTGCTCCGAAGAGGCTCAGAAAGACTCAGCATGCAGATCAGCTGCCCACCTACCGTCCACATCCCCTTTACCTGGCTGTGAAATAAGGGACCCAGGCAGGAGGGTCACACTTCTCCCTTCCAGCTCTAAAATTCTGGGATTTTTCTTTTACATGGTGAGTGGACTAACCATCAGAGCTGCTGGGTCAGGTTTGGCTTCTTTCTTCCTGTGTTGAGTAATTCAGCACCTGTTGGCATCGTCCAGTCCTGAGAACACCTTGGTGGCTTCAAAGCAGTGGTATGCAGTCTATAAAGAATCCTATCTTATGCGTAGGTGCAGATTTTTATCTCTTATATCTAGAATAATTCTGTGGATTTTGATGAAAGGGCCGGACTGGTTCAAAGCAGGCTCTCATCCAAGCAGCTGTTTCAGAAGGTGGCGTGGGCACTTCTGGCCTTCTGTGTACAGAGGTGAGAGCTTCCCTGGGCCTCAGCGAACAACCTTTGTTTTGCCTGTCACTGCTCTTCCTGACTCCTGCATGTTAATCATATTCTTCTGGTCCAAATACAGCAGCATCTTCTCAACTTCATTTTCTTCCTTTTGCCAAGATGCAGACACCCGGCTCTGCTTTTCTGAGAGAACAGACCTAGAGCCCAGGGTTCCCCGTTTCCAGTCTTGTTGGCAGTTGCTTCTGGTCTCTCATCTCATCACCAGTTAGGACGAGTCAGCAGCACTGAGTGACACACAGCTCACCAAATTTACCTGCTTCCTGCTGATCTCACGGCTCAAGAGGAGAGGCCATACATGAGGATAAGACAGACAGGGGCAATAGGCAGGGGTGCTCTGAAATATTTCCTTTACTTAAAGAGAGCAACTGCCCTTTTGAAAAGGACACAGTTGTTTTCCCCCTAGTATAATACTGTCATTCTGTGTGTGTGTTGAGTAAACAGCATCCATCAAGAACATGTATGGCTGCAGGTTATCACAGGACAGCTGTGGATGCATTCGAAGAAGCAGTGTCTTCTGAAAGTGAAAGCTGAAAATTGCTCAGTCATGTCCTACTCTTTGCAACCCCGTGGACTGTAGCCCACCAGGCTCCTCTGTCCATGGGATTCTCTAGGCAAGAATACTGGAGTGGGTAGCCATTTCCTTCTCCAGGGGATCTTCCCAACCTAGGGATCAAACCCAGGTCTCCTACATGGCAGGCAGATTCTTTACTGTCTGAGCCANAAAGTGAAAGAATGCTTTGGAGTAAGCACAATCGCTAGTAAACCTAACCAAAGAATTAAAACAGAGGTCATAAAGTAAATCTCAGGAGTAAAAAAAAGAAATGTGGTCTCTAGCTGGAAGCATTACAAATGAGAAGTAAAAAGCAAAACACAATAAAGCATACAAAATCATTGTGTGCTTAGTTGCATCCAACTCTGCAACCCCATGGACTGTAGCTTCCCAGGCTCTTCTGGCCATGAGGATTCTTCAGGCAAGAATACTGGAGTGGGTTGCCACGCCCTCCTCCAGGGGATCTTCTCCTCCCAGGGATCGAACGCAGGTCTCCCACATTGCAGGCAGGTTCTTTACCATCTGAGCCACTAAGGAAGTTCAGGAATACTGTAGTGGGTAGCCTAGCCCTTCTCCAGGGTATCTTCCCAACCTAGGAATCAAACTGGGGTCTCCTGCATTGCAGGCAGATTCTTTACCAGTTGAGCTACCAGGGAAGCCCACACAAAAGCATTAAACAACCAGATAAAGCAAATGCCAACAAGTTGGTAATAACAAATATGAGGAGAATAGACTCCTTCTTGAAGAGAGTTTGATTCTCAGGTGTCATTTTACCTTGTAAAGGTCAAGGTCATGGTCTCTGGGGCTGGACTGCTTGTTTGAGAGCTCCCAGTCCTGCTAGTTATGCCTCCTCTTCCTGGGCTGTTTCCTTATCTGTAAAATAGAAGTGGTTACAGCACCTGTCTCCCTGGGTTGATGTGAATGAAGTGTGAGGAGTGATGCTTGCCAAGGCACAGGGTGATGCTCGCATAGCTGATCAGGAAAACTCTGAAATGAGTAGCACATGCACTCTCGTGTGTAACTATGTTATGCAGCTGTAAAAAATTAAAACTGCATGCATCAGCATCAGATGAGAGCTAGATCATTACAATGGACATCAACACTTAGAAACAAACATAAACTGTAAAAGTATTTACTATATGACAAGGGTAGAAATGAAAATGAGTGGGGGAAAAGATACTCCAAAACTGATGGTGAGTTATAGCTGGCTGTCTAGAAGCACTACACTGGGTTGATTTTCTTTTTAACCTCATTGCATACAATGGAATAAATTCCAGATGGGTTGAGGAATTAAGTTTGAAAAATGAAATCATGAACGAACTGAAAGGAAATCACTGTTTCTATGATTTTTAAGTTGGAAAACGGCTTTCTGAGCATGATCCTAATGGTGGAAATCATTTAGGGAAAGAAACTATGTAGTGCCGGACAAAATAATGTACAGCAGAGCTTTCTCAAATGGGAGGTACCAGCAAGGACCTTGGTAGGCACACAGATAATTCTATTTTGTTTTCATCATTCTATATTTATTTTAATTGGACTATAAGATCTTAGTATACCAAACCTTAGAATTTACTGATATCAAGGAAGAAGCTAACATTGATATACATGCTTAAAAGGAAGTCAATTGGACAAAATATTAGAAGAATAATATTAGAGTTTGTTCTCAGCTATAGTAACAAATACATAATGAAAATGTTTACTATTTACCAGAGATAAGACATGAAAGCAACCTAAATGCCCATCAACAGGTGAATGGATAAAGAGGATGTGGTGCATATATATAATGGAATACTACTCAGTCATACAAAAGAAAGAAATGCCATTCACAGCAACATGGATGGACCCAGAGATGGTCATACTGTAACTGAAGTCAGAAAGAGAAAGACAAGTATCATATGATATCACTTAAATGTAGAATCTTTAAAAAAATTATACAAATCAACATATTTACAAAACAAAAATAGACTCACAGGAAATAAATGTATGGTGACCCAAGGGGAAAGGCAGGGGAGGGATAAATTAGGAATTTGGGATTAACAGATATGTACTACTATACATGAAATAGATAAATAAGAAGGAGGTACTATGAACACAGGAAACTATAGTCAATATCTTATAATAACCTGTAATGGGAAGGAAGTTGAAAAAGTATAAATATACATGGAACTGAACCACTTTGCTGTACACATGAAACAGTAAATCAAATATATGTGTACATATATATATATAAACAAATGTTGTGTGTGTGAATGGTGATTAGAGGTGGAACTGGGTGAAAAGGTGTTTGAATTAAGTTAATTCTCTAAAATTCATTTGTAATTAGAATTTTATATTAGGGCTTCCCAGGTGGGGCTATTGGTAAAGAACCTGAAATGCAGGAGATGTAAGAGATGTGGGTCCAATCCGTGGAGGAAGGGGAGGAGGAGATCCTCTGGAGGAGGGAACGGCAACTCACTCCAGGATTCTTGCCTGGAGAATTCCAATGGGTAGCAGACCCTGGCAAGTTACAACCCATGGGGTCACAAAGAGTCAGACATGCCTGAGCAACTTTCAGGTCACTTTAAACCTATCACCTACTGTACCATGTGGCACAGGGAGCTCTGCTCAGTGTTATGTGGCAGGCTGGATGAGAGGGGAGTCCAGGGTAGAGTGGATACACACGTATGTGTGACTGAATTCCTTTGCTGTCCACCTGGAATTATCACATTGTTAATTGGCTATACTGCAACATAAAATTGGAAAAACTTAAATTTAAAAACTGAAAAACTAAAATAATAATTTTTTAAAACCTATTCGAGTTATGAGATAAGTACTAGATGGCATCAACATCTGGTACTTGGATGGCATCACCAAATCAATGGACATGAGTTTGAGCAAACTCCAGGAGGTAGTGAAGGACAGGGAAGCCTGGTGTGCTGCAGTCCATGGGGTCACAAAGAGTCGGACAAGACTTCGTGACTGACTGAACAACAATAACTAGTATTAGGTCCATTTTCTCTGTGGTTAAAGATTACAAGCAACCCTATCATTGCTGGACAGGATAGTTGTAAAGAATCTTTCCACTTGCTTCTCACTAGCTACTTCTTTTCCTTCCTTTTTTTTTTTTCTCCCCCTCCGTTCCTGCCTCCCTTCCTTCCTATTCTTCCTTCTTGACACAAATATGTAGAGAGTGCCCTGTGTGCCAGGCACTGAATGGGCCCTGAGATTCAAGGATAATCAAGATAAATGTTCTCGAGGAGTTTACAGCCTAATGAGGAGAGTAGCATTGATCACACGCAAATAAATGGATAATTCCAAACAGGGACAAGTATGCTGACAGACAAGCATGTGCTGATCTGTGACCACCTTCGATTTAAGGTTTCCCACTAAGGTGGGAAGAAATGTAAATCTGTTTTTCTCTGAAAGCCAGGAGCCCTACATATTTTCACAAACCTCCCAACTCCCCACACCCATGGCCAGTGTAATGAAACCGTGAAGATTCCCCATGTAGGTTTAGGCAAAGAAGACCTGGAAACTTATGATTTTTAAAGGGCTTTGTGTTGAGGAGGAGGATCCTAGAAGGGAAAGCCACCTGTGCCTTTAACGTTGTCAGTCTGGCTTCTGATCACCCATTGCTCTTAGATCTTTTCACTAACAGTGATTCTAGTCTCCGATCTTGGGAAAGGAATGATTATATCTTTACCATACCTACGTGGCATTTAGGCAAATGTCCCCTAAAAGGCAGAAGCCACTGGTCTTCCCCTTTTCTCTTCCCCTGCCCCATACTGAACAGTTTGCTTTTCATTTATTTAGTATATACACACAATACACACACGCACAATTTTCCTGTACCTTTTTCAGGTTTGGCGCAGGTGCCCCAGGCTTGGGGGTGGCTGGGGTGTGCCCATGGGAACTGGCTCCCCCTGGGATGGGTTTCCTATCCTCACTAGCATGTCCTCTGCTGCCAGACAGTCTCCAGAGGGCTGACCTGGCTACTGTGAATGAGCCCTTCCCCACCCAGGATGCCTGGGCTCCCTTCATCCTCTGTATCCTGCCTGTGGTGCCCGCCTGCCAGGACTCTCTGCTAAGTCAACTACCGACTGCATAGCAGGAGTAAGTTGTTTTGGATAGTTTTGTTTTAGTGTGTTTTGTTGTTGTTGTTGTTTTGTTGTGGGTTTTTTTGCAGGATTTGGAAAACCATCAAATACCAGAATCAGAGACAAGGATAAGGAAATGGCTCGGGAAGAGAGATGATCTTGTCTCCAGAGCACCTTTTATCCTTCGAGCCTGTGACGCTTTAAAAAGATGTCTCATATATCCCAAAGCAGGGAGTGATCACCAGCTTGATCAAGGCCAAAGGCAGAGAGGATGGAAGCCAAACTCCCAGGGCAGCTTCTTAAGCACTTCAGGACTTAACCCCCAACCCACCACCACCAATCACCACTGTTACTATCAATGCTACTATTACTGCTATTTCTAATATTATCACTACTGCTCATGTTATTCCTACTATAGTATTATTGCTATTACTGCTACTGTTACTACTGCTGCTATTCCTGCAGTTACTACTGCTACTACTATTACTTCTCCTTCTTCTCCATCCCCTCTCCTCCTCCTCCCTCTCCTCTCCTCCTTATCAGTATCATGACTGATTATTTAGCCATTATCAGGAAGCACTTTTTAAGCTTGCAGTTTCGCTGCCACACCAGATGTGTGTAACCAGCGTGATGCTGCCATGCCCCTCTTTCTCATTTGTGAAATGAGGGTGGTCCTAGGACTCACTTTGGAGACTGTTGCTTTAAGTGAGTTGATGGATCTAAAGTGCATCCCACAGCACTCAGCGCTTAGTAGGGCTCTGTCAATGCCAGCTGTTATCATCTCAACACCCATGGAGTATTTCCATCAACATATCTCTCCATAACACTGCCTTGAATTCCCCTCTTTTAAAAATTCTTTTCCTCATGTAATTTTTCAGTATTCTCTTAGGCGCCATTCAAAGGCCACCTCCCTGATGAAGCTTCCCAGGCCAAGCCCAGAATCAAACGCGATTCGTCTCCTTTTCATCTCCCCGCCAAGAGTTAGGGTCTGTCATCAGCACCCCTTTCCTTCAGCCTGATACAGTAAGTCCTTTACAAGTGACCCTTTAAGTTGTGAACTTTCAAAGATTCGAACATGCATCTGGTTCAGCAAGGAATCAGAACCTGTGCCATCAATGTTAAGCCTGAGTGAAACAGCAGCTTGCCCTCCATCTCCTACTGCTGGCAACCCTTCCGCTCTACCATCTCCCAGCTCCTCTCCCTCCTCCAGTCAGTGACTCTTCTTGCCTGTCCACTCGAGGCCAGCCCCTGTGTGCCTGCTGTTGTTCTGCACTACTGTACTTCTCAAGGTAGTGTATGTAAGATTACAAATATTTCCTTTGTTTTGTGTGTTTGCTTACTTTTTATGTATTATTTGTGTGAAGAGTATTATAAACCTATTACAGTATGGTACCATTTAGCCGATTGTGTTAGTTAGGTACCATGGCTAACTTTGTTGGACTCAACGAACAAATTGGACTTACGAAGGTACTCTTGGGACATAGCTCATTTGTATGTAGGAGACTTACTGTATTATTGTTCTTCGTGGATCCTCTTAGTGCCCCTGTGAGGCTACAGGTTCGTTGGAGAAATCTCTACCCCACTTTTTTCTGTGTTACCCCAGAAACTACTTAACCTCTGTGTCTCAGTCTCCACTTCTGAAAAATAGAGGTGCAAGTGTGCTAAGTCACTTCAGTCATGTGCAACTCTGTGTGACCCCATGGTCTGTAGCTCACCCAGCTCCTCTGTCCATGGAATTCTCCAGGCATGAATACTGGAGTGCGTTACCATTTCCTTCTTCAGGGAGTCTCTTACATCGCCTGCATTGGCAGGTGGGTTCTTTACCTGTAGCGCAAACTGGGAAAATAGGGTGGGTGTAGGGGGATGTTAATTATAAGATGCTCATGGAGTCAGCACAAGGATTTTTTAAAATGCTACATGTAATCACATCACGTGATCCCTAGCATCAGGGAAGCAATATCACCCAGTAAGATGCTCAGAACATGTTTGTGGAGGGATGCTCATGACAGCTGACATGGTGAGGGTGAGAGGGTCTATAGCTGGAGGGCTCAGGGTTGCTGCGGTGAATGGAGTCAGCAGATGTGCGGGCCACAGAGAGCCCTAACTGTCCCCACTCACAGTGGGTGAGTCTGCAGCCACACTGACGCCACTGTCCCCACCGCCCTCCAACTGCAGGCCCCACTGTTCCGAGGGGGCCGCATCTGTGGCTGCAGGCCTGACACCATCTGGGCGTCTGCCCCAGCACGTGTCGGCTGGCTCCTCCAAGGCACAGGCGTCACTGTCCTCCCAGCACCACATCCTGTCTCTTATACACATCTGATGTGTATAAGAGACAGGATCTCGTCCNAAACACATTGTATTCATCACACCTTTTTTTCTAGAGTGTAGATCTTTCCCAAGGTCAGCAATTTTTTTTTTTAAACTTCAGTTATTATTGTTATTTTTAATTTGGGGGTATAGTTGCTTTAACAATGCAGTATTTTTTTTTTAACTTCAGGTATTTTTTTAAATTGGGATATAATTGCTTTACAATGAAGCAAAATGTTTAATCTTCTGTTTAACTCTTTTTTTTCCCTTTTGAATTTTTTATTTAGTATTTGGGTATAGCTGATTAACAATGTTTTGATAGTTTCAGGTTAACAGCAAAGGGACTCAGCCATACATATACATGGATCCATTCTCCCCCAGACTCCGCTCCCATCCAGGCTGCCACATAACGTTGAGCTGAATTCCATGTGCTGTACAGTAGGTCCTTGTGCACATGTCCATCCCTGACTCCCTAACTATCCCCTCCCTCCCCAGCAATCATAAGTTCATTCTGTGAGTCTGTGAGTCTCTGTTTTGTAAGTTCATTTGTGTCATCTCTTCAGATTGTGCACATAAGGGGTGTCACACGATACTTCTCTTTCTCTATCTGATTTACTTCATTCAGTATGACACTCTGTAGGTCCATCCATGAGCTACTAATACAATGCAGCAATGTTTTTAACTTTTCGTTTCAAACTTACAGAAAAGTTGCAAAAACAAGAATAGTGCAAAGAATACGCCTATACTCTTTACCCAGAATTTACCCAGTTAACATTTATCCCACTTGCTTTTTGTTGTCTCTCCCTCTCAATATAAACATAGATGCAGATACAGATAGATATAGATATACACACAACTAGTATGTACATCATGGCCTTTACCACTAAGTACTTCATCATACATTTTCTATGAATAGGAGTATTTTCTAACAAACTCATACTGCAATTACCAACTTCAGAAAATTCAACATTGATACAACACTTTTATCCATTCTACTGTCCTATACCAATGTTGTCATTAAGGGTCAGAACTTTAAAAAATTATCTTCAAAATGAAAAAAAATGAAGTTATTTCCCTGGTGGTCTCATGGTTAAGACTCTGCACTTCCACTCAGTGGGCGCAGGTTTGACCCCTGGTCAGGGAACTAACTAACTTCCCTTGTGGCTCAGCTGGTAAAGAATCCCCCTGCAGTGTGGGAGATCTGAGTTTGATCCCCGGGTTGGGAAGATCCCCTGGAGAAGGGAAAGGCTACCCCCCAGTAGCCAGTATTCTGGCCTGGAGAATTCCATGGACCGTATAGTCCATGGGGTCACAAATTAAAAATATGAAAAGCTCAAATAGGTTGAATAGGGTCATATTTACTTTAAAACCTTCAGCTTTGGGGGGTAAATGTTCACATGTGCAACACACACACACACACACACACACACACGACTGGCAGCGCTTTAAGCGTCCCATCTTGGTCTGCCTTATATCCATTCATGTTTCAGTTATGCTGACAAACTGTTCAGCGTCCCGTGTCAGTTGTGCAGGCTGGTGTCACAGGTGTTCTAGGAAGGGCACCCCTGCAGGTAATTAACACCTCAGGGAATGATTGAGGAGGAGTGGGAGTTGGATCTGCCAAAGCCTGTAATGACTGATGTATTCAATTCTTTCTACAGTGAGCCGTCCAGCACCTCCCCCAGGCCGGGCATCAAAGATACAAATGTCAGAGACGATCTCTGTCCCAAACTTGCTTACATGACAGCTGAGAGCACAAACTTAGGAGTAGGAAGAACCTGGGCTTTATTTACTTGTTTTGAGAGGTGGGTGAGTTACCAAGCTCTGGGCTTCAAAGCTAGAAATGGGGGTTAGAGTAAAAACTACCTCGGATGTCTTCCCTGGCACTCCAGCAGTTAGGACTCTGTGCTTCTGAAGTATGAGACAGTGGACCTCTGGGCTGGACACCTGGTGTTTGTCAAGCAGAGTAAAACTGAGCTTTTGTTCCCACCCAGACACTCCAAGGACAAATCTAGTGGCAAAAGTTGAGCTCTGCTAAAGCAAAGAGATAAGGTGCCCACTCTGGGGTCAAGGAAGACGTCCCTGTCTGTATACATACAGGAAGCCTTTTGCGGATTGAAAAGGGAGGGGTGGCTCCACCCCATAATAAGTGTGGACAGGTAGCCACAGGCCTCTGCAGTGGGATCTGTCTTAGCAAAATTTCCACATGCGTCTTGGGGAGAGTGCATGGACTAGTCAGTGAGTGGTGAAGAAACAAGATAACTGGGCAAATATTAACAAAGACCTGGAAGGACTGTCCTATAAAAGCGATGTAAACACCTCTTAACTGCGATCCTTCTCACTCGGGACGCCCACACTCCTCTCCTGGCATGCACCTCTGCCTAGCTTCCGACTTCCGACTTCCTGTGCTCCTCCCCATTAGACAGGATGGCCAGGTGTTCAGCACTGCCTAGTTTNCAGTGAGTGGTGAAGAAACAAGATAACTGGGCAAATATTAACAAAGACCTGGAAGGACTGTCCTATAAAAGCGATGTAAACACCTCTTAACTGCGATCCTTCTCACTCGGGATGCCCACACTCCTCTCCTGGCATGCACCTCTGCCTAGCTTCCGACTTCCGACTTCCTGTGCTCCTCCCCATTAGACAGGATGGCCAGGTGTTCAGCACTGCCTAGTTTTGACTTACCCTGCTGCCCACTCAAGATGCCCACATTCCTCTTCAGGAGTGCATTTCCGCCTTGCTTCTGTCCTAAATAAATCACTTGTTTCTCTGTGCTCTCTCCCATACGTTGTGCTGTGTCTCTACTAATAAAGTTTGTACCTGTTTTTACAGTGTTTGTCTCCTGAAAACATTCTTGCCTTCAAACGTGGGCAAGAGCCAGGGCCACTTTGCTTTTAGCCTCTAGCCCCTCGTGGTCTAGTGGCTAGAACTCTTGGTTTTCATCCAGGTCACCCCTGTTCAATTACTGGGCAGGGAAATAAGATCTCTCTCCAGGATCTCTCACTGCTCTTCCTCTGAGATAACTTCCACTGCAGGGGGAGCAATTTGGATGCCCATTCAGGAAGTTCTCCATGCTGCCAAAGGAAAAAAAAAAAAAAAAGGCCACTTTGCAGAGTTGCTCTGATGATCCAATGAGAACATTGGTCCAAAATTAGCATAATACCTGGTCCATGGAAACACTTGGTAAATGCCCACTAGCGTGATCAGGGGGAGACCGGCACATAACCATGCATTTATTATACACTCAACATATTGCTATCATGGTGGTCCAGAGTGCCAAGGGATCCCCAGAGATGGAGGCTCTGAGTCTTTCAAGTGGAATCGGAGATGTCTTCAGAGGAGGAATTTGAGCCAAGATTGGAAAGGATGGGAGGGAGCCTGGAGGCTGAAGGGAAGGAAAAAGGAAGGAAAGGGAGGTAGTCCTCATTCCATGCAGAGGAAACTGCACGTGCAAAGCACGGATGACCAAGAGATGACAAATTACTTCACTGTGGCTGGCCCCACAGTCAGAGGGGTTGGTCACTAGGAGGTGAGGCTGAAAAATGACCAGGGGCACCACAGCACCAGTGCTACGCAGGTAAAATTCCCTCAAACACTTGTATGCTGGTGTCATCAACCACGCTGCCTTTGGTCAGCTGCAGACATGGGGACCAAGTATGGCTGGAGCAGAGCTAGCCATGCGTGTGGTCAGCTCATCCTTCTACTTTAATAACTCAGAATGGCCAGACGCTTTTTCATGAGAAATACTCTTTTTCTGACTACAAAATGAGTAACGTTCACTATTGCTCTATTACCTGATTGTGTGTGTGCTCAGTCCTGTCTGACTCTTTGCAACCCCATGAACTGTAGCTGCCAGGCTCCTCTTTCCAAAGGATTTTCCAGGCAAGAACACTGGAGTGGGTTGCCATTTCCTTCTCCAGGGGAACTTCCCAACCCAGGGATTGAACCTTCCTTCTCCAGGGGAACTTCCCAACCCAGGGATTGAACCTGCATCTCCTACGTCTCCTACGTTGGCAGGCAGATTCTTTATCACTGAGCTACTACAGAGGATTGCAAAAAGATTTTCTTTAATCTCTTCTCCCACTTTCAGTTAAGAGCCTCTCAGTCATGGCTTTGTTATCTGGCATGTCGAGTTAATCCAAGGCTGGTTATAGACCTCCTGCAGTCTCCGAGCTTCCACCTTCCCTCCTGTCTTTGGTATATGCTGAGTAAAAACCAGCTCCCTCCATCGCCCCAGCATCGCGTCTCCTCTTGTTGCTTTCTTTTCTTTGGGTTGGGGAAGTGTCCTGTGATGCTAATCGTGCTGGTTTCCTCAAACATGGCCCATTTTAAAAGCAATGGATTTTGCCAAAAGTCAAATCTGAAGCTTTTCAGTAAGACATGTTCACCGAGGTTTCTGACTGGAAACTGGTGGCTGAGTTACCAGGGAGCTTTGTCAGCTCATACAGCCTCGCCCTCCCCTCTTCCATCCAGCTTCATGGGGGTAGGGGTTGNAAGGGGATGACAGAGGATGAGATGGTTGGATGGCATCACCAACCTGATGGACATGAGTTTGAGTAAACTGTGGGAGTTGATGATGGACAGGGAACCCTGGCGTGTTGCAGTTCATGGGGTCACAAAGAGTCGGACATGACTGAGTGACTGAACTGAAATAGCCTATTAATAATGTTGTAATAGTTTCTGCTTCTTCACCGTTGCAGGCCTTAGGACCTAGCACAGTGACCAGATCATTAAGTATTTACTGATAAATAAAAAGAAATTGACCATAGATTGTTCCTATTGGGTCATAAGCTTCAAGTTAGCTTTTCTTTTTAAATCTGTGGTTAAGTTTCTAGGCAATTAACTCCATACTGTGAAAGCCTTTCAAGCTTACATTTTGCATGAGTTAAAAAGTTGTTGATACTTTGCTCTTTGGATTTTAGAGTTGGAAAGCCTATTCCAGTACTTTACAAATGTCCTGTTATTCCAAAGCTTTTGGTTACTGTGGAAGTAACCAAATTGAGATCCTGTGCAGTGGCTGCATAACTTAGCAAATGTTCAGCTATCACTGATAACAGTTACCTAGTTCTTCAGTCCATGTGGCTAAAAATACAAATAAAAGACTTTAGGAACATGAACTCAAAACATGGAATCTGGCCCTGTCTCAGCTACTTTTAAGTTGTGTGGTCATGAGCAAGCCAGTAATTTTCTCTTAAAATGCATCTCTCTTCATAACCAATCAGTTAGACAACTCTACTTCTACCTTGTGATCCTGAAATGACACGTGATGTAGTATAAAGTATGGTAGATAGCATAAAATGCTATTCTGTGTCAGAGCTCCTCACTTCTTTGGTACCGTACACCCCTTGGGGCATCTGGAGAAGCTTAGGGAGCTCCCGTCAGAAATGTATGAACATTAGAAACAATTATATTGAAATACAGTTTTTAAAATATATTTTTAATGATATAGTAGCATATGATTCTTCATTAACATAGTAAGTGTAATGTTATCACTGTGGGTATAATGAAGTAGTTTTGAAGTCCGTNAAATGTATGAACATTAGAAACAATTATATTGAAATACAGTTTTTAAAATATATTTTTAATGATATAGTAGCATATGATTCTTCATTAACATAGTAAGTGTAATGTTATCACTGTGGGTATAATGAAGTAGTTTTGAAGTCCGTGAGTTCAGTCGCTCAGTCGTGTCCGACTCTTTGCAACCCCATGAATCGCAGCACGCCAGGCCTCCCTGTCCATCACTAACTCCCGGAGTTCACTCAGACTCACGTCCATCAAGTCAGTGATGCCATCCAGCCATCTCATCCTCTGTCGTCCCCTTCTGCCCCCAATCCCTCCCAGCATAAGGATCTTTTCCAATGAGTCAGCTCTTCACATGAGGTGGCCAAAGTATTGGAGTTTCAGCTTTAGCATCAGTCCTTCCAGTGAACACCCAGGACTGATCTTCTTTAGAATGGACTAGTTTTGAAGTAGTGATGACTAAATGTTTTGATATACTCATAGAAACTAGAATGTGGTTAGTTTTGCTGACAAAAATCACCAGTACTGCTAATACCACTGTTGTTTGTTGCTTATCTTTGTAATTCAAAGAAATGCTAGTTTCATTTAGAGGGTTAATGAAAATAAAGCTGCAATTGCTTTTCTCATTCAAGTTCACAGGCCTTTGAATTGTTTACCATGCCCAAATTGAAGAACTGCTGTAATATATTAATGCTAGTAATTACCATTAACAGTGTGTTTTTAAAAGATACATATCACTACTTGGGCATTTAACACATCTATTTGAAAGTGACAACTTGTAAATTATGTGTGGTTTAGTTTGATTCATATTGGAATTAACATTTTAATTCTTCCAATATCAAAATAGTTAATGGCACTTGTAGAAAATCTGAAGTTTTGAGGACACATCTTTAAATATGCAACTTATAAAACTGATGCTATCGAAATGATTGTCTGTAGAACTGTTGTGTGAAAGAATTAAACTTCTTTTCTAAAACTATCGCCAGGATCAGCCAAGATCTCGCTCTCATTGCTCGGGAAATCAACGATGTAGCAGGAGAGATAGATTCAGTGACCTCCTCGGGCACTGCCCCTAGTACCACAGTAAGCACTGCCGCCACCACCCCCGGCTCTGCCATAGACACTAGAGAAGAGGTAGGAGATCTTCATGGAGAGATGCATAAGGTTCTTTCTTTTCTTTATTTCTTTTGCTTTTAGCTTTTTGCTTAGTTTTTTTTTTTTTTGGTTCCATCCATCCTCCCTATTTGCATGAAGCTCTGCATTTTCCAACTTTGCTTTAACAAATTTCTTTTCTTATAACAAAACTAGTAAAGGCTAACATTTGGTCTACTATTAGCATGAAGCTGTAAAATAAAATAAACACTTTGTAAAATACAAAAATAAAGTTTCTGTAAATCTTACATAGGTTCTTAACTAGAAATTATCTCTAATAGCAAGAAAAAGTCTATAGATTTTGCTACTTTAATTCTGTTGATGAATATATACATCCATACATGCATGCACAACAATTCTTCAAAAATTGAAATATACATACATAGACACACTCATTCAAATATATGTATTCAGTTTTAAAAGATTTTGGTGAACTGTGCAATGTAAGTCAGCATATACAAACGATTGCCCCAAACCAGAGCCTCCTGCTCTCCCCCTCCAGGGGACAGCACGAACACAGATGGCTCCAGAAGTTAACTTTAAAATAAAATATAAAAATAATGGTATTTTGGCCATGTTGGGTTTCTTGATTTGGTGCAGAGATACCAAAAAAAGACAGACATTTTGAAAGAATGAGTTACAGTTTTATTAGGACAAAGCCACACTGATTTGTTTAATTATCCTCTGACTGTTTTATCCTATAATGTCAGAATTGAGTAGTTAAACAGAGACTGTAAGACTGCACAGCCTAAAATATTATCATTTGGCCCGTTACAGCAAAAATGTGCCAACCCCTAATATTGATGATTCATTTCACTTCCTTAATTTTATAAAATAATGTTCTCAATAGTAGCCAAAAATGGCTAGCCTTTTTGACACATTTAATTCTGGTAAACTCTTCTACTAAAATTTTCCTCAGTTGCTTTTTGTCACAGTTATGATTTTATTCTTTAATGGTCATAATTTCATTGTTTTTTCCCCTTTATGTGTTCTCTAATTTGGTAAATAATGTTTCATCAGTCTGTGTAGTTTTGTTACCACACTGATCAATTGTAAATATGTATAAAAATTCATCCTTATTGGTGAAAAACAAAAGGATCTTCTTGGTGGCAAGACATACACAATTCTTCCTGGTACATTTTGAATGATGAAGATATTATTTTCTCAGCTGTCTAAATTATACCTAATGTGATTGTACATTCACTCAGACTCAGTAAATATTTTCAAACATTTCATTAGGTAGAATTCCATTTTTTTCTTTTTGGCTTCATTTCTTATTACTATACTAGAGTTTATTCCTTCTTCAGTAAACCTGAGTTACTTTGTACTATATGTGCATAATTTGCACTGCAGATGGCAGTATATCACTTGTACTGGAATATGTCATTTCTGTAGCATTACTGCTAAAAGTTTATCTAAGATAAAAATACTTCGTGAATAAAAATTTTTTTCTTTTGTAAACTTAATTGTAATTTGTAATTTATGTATCTGTGAAGAAATTTGGCACCTGGATTTGGGGAGAAAAAAAGGAAAAAACAAGATAGGAAACTAAAAGAAAAAGAAACATTATTTTACACTGGTAAGGCAATGTGAGTAAAATGAATGCCTTGTCCATCTACATGGCTCAGCTTTTTCTATTTACCATCTATGTTTTCCATTGGGGGAAACTTTATCCATGGGAGAATCAAATTTAACATAGTTATTATGTATATTTTGGATTTTGAAAATAAAATCTATGTAGATGAACATCTATTTTATAAAACGGACACCTTTGAAGTGCTTATAAAAAGAGAGAGTAATTGGTTTATTGAAGATATCATGCTTCTGTTACTACCTGAGAATGGAATAACTTCTAACTATAAAAACTATAATGCCAGTGTCTGTGTTTTTCCAAATTACTCTGTGCTCATGAGGATTTGCTTTTGTCCTGTTAGTTAGTTGATCGTGTTTTTGATGAAAGCCTCAACTTCCGAAAGATCCCTCCATTAGTTCATTCTAAAACACCAGAGGGAAACAACTGTCGATCTAGTGACCCAAGACCTCAACCAGCAGAGCCTCCTGATCACTTAACAATTACAAGGCGGAGAACCTGGAGCAGGGATGAAGTGAGTAAACTATAAACTTCAACAAATGGCAGAGGATGCATGCCCCATTGGTCAGAAAAAGAGGAGAACTGTTCCATATGTTGTGTGTGCTCCGTCGTGTCTCTTTGCAATGCCATGGACTGTATGTAGCCTGCCAGGCTCCTCTGTCTGTACGGTTTTCCTGTCAAGAATACTGGAGTGACTTTCCATTCCTCCTCCGGAGGATCTTCGTGACCCAAGGATTGAACCTGTGTCTCCTGCATTGGAGAGTCTTTACTACTCACACCACCTGAGAATTCCCTTGTTTAATACTTTACAAGCCTCTTAAAATAAACAGGGAAGGTTTGGGGAATGGTAGAAGATTGGTGGGCTTTGTATTATTTTTGGAGCCACACTTCAGGTCCTGTAAAGACTATATTTGTAAAACAAGAACAATTTTATACTGTTTTGTTCAGTGTATAGGGCTGGGAAAAAAGTGCTTGTCCTTATGGGTAGAATAGAATTTCATCCTGACATCACATCAATTACAAATAATTAACTCTAAGGGAATTTAGTTCCTAAAGGGCAAAAGCAAAACTTTAAAGTTTTTAGTATAATATAGGTAAATATCTTTCAGCACTGCAGCAGGGAATGATTTCTTAAAAGACACAAAAAGTTTTGACTGATAAATAAAAGATTGCTAAATTTGAGTGTGTTAAAGGACTGTGTGAAACATACAGGCAACAAGAGATTAGAATACAGAATATATCAGAGCTCCTACAATCAGTTTAAAAAGGCAAATAGCCCAAAAGAAAAATCTGCAAAAAACATTTGCAGCATTTCACTGAAAATACCCAAGGCCTATGAAGAGATGTTCAGCTTCATGAATATCCAGAGAAATAGTTTTCAAGGCTACAGTGAGATTATTTTATATTCATTCAATTGGCAGCAAATTAAAAAATCTTAAAACATTAAATATAGGAGAAGGAAGATGTGAATACATAGGCTTTCTTATTGTTGCTAGTAAGGTTAAATTGGTGGAGTCACTTTGGCAAACAGTTTGATATTATTTCCTAAAATTGAACATAAATGTCGCCCATTAAATAGCAGTTTTGCTGCTCGTGTATACCCTTTCTCATTGTCAGCAAAAGTCATGAAAGAGGATATTCATAGTAGCACTGTGGGCAGTAGCAAAACTTGGGAACAATCTTTAAGTGTTTGTATCTGAAGAAAAATGAATGTATAAACTGGTATGTGCACAAATTGAAAAATCAATGAAGGGATCAAAACAATTGAACTACAGCATGCCACAATGTGGATAGATTTTAGCAATAGAACATTAAATGAAGAAAGTTATTCTCAAAAGATCAGATAAAATGTGTTTTGTCACAAATTAATAATGTTATATACTTAGGACAGAAATAGATCTAGCAAATTATGTAAAAAGAAAACCAAGGGAATGATGAATGGGATTCAGAATATTTTTTACCTTGGGTGGAGGGAGACAGGGAGATGGGATGGAAAAAGACACGTGACTAGAATTATATTAGATTATATTAGTCAGCTGTTTCTTTCTGTTGTTGTTCAGCTGCTCAGTTTTGTCAGACTTTTTGCAACCCCATGGACTACAGCACGCCAGGCCTCCCGGTCCTTCACTCTCTCCTGGAGTTTGCTCAACTCATGTTTATTGAGTTGATAAAGCCATCCAACCATCTCATCCTCTGTTGCCCCCTTCTTCTCCTGCCCTCAGTCTTTCCCATCATCAGGGTCTTTTCCAGTGAGTCAGCTCTTTGCATCAGATGGCCAAAGTATTGGAACTTCAACTTCAGCATCAGTCCTTCCAATGGTTATTCGGGATTGATCTCCTTTAGGATTGACTGGGTTGATCTCATTGCAGTCCAAGAGATTCTCAAGAGTCTTCTTGAGCACCACAGTTTGAAAGCATCAGTTCATTGGTGTGCAGCCTTCTTTATGGTCCAAATGTCACTTCCAAACATGACTACTAGAAAAACCATAACTTTGACTGCTTTGTCAACAAAGTGATGTCTCTGCTTTTTAATACACTGTCTTAAGTTTTTCATAGCTTCCCATCCAAGGAACAGAGTCTTTTAATTTATGGCTGCATTGATTTTGGAGTCCAAGAAAATAAAATATGTCAGTTTCCATTTTTCCCCACCTATTTGCCACGAAGTGTTGAGACCCGATGTCATGAACTTAGTTTTTTGAATGTTGAGTTTTAAGTCAGCTTTTTCACTCTCCTCTTTTACCTTCATCAAAAGGCTCCTTAGTTCCACTTTGCTTTCTGCCTTCAGGGTGGTATCATCTGCATATCTGAGGTTGTTGATATTTCTCCCGGCACTCTCGATTTCTAGCTTATGATTCATCCAGCCCATCATTTCTCATGATATACTCTGCATGTAAGTTAAATAAGCAGGATGACAATATACATCCTTGTTGTACTCCTTTTCCCAATTTGGAACCAGTCTGTTGTTCCATGTCTGGTTCTAGCTGTTGCTTCTTGACCTACGTACAGGTTTCTCAGGAGACAGGTAAGGTGGTCTGGTATTCCATGTCTTGAAGAATTTTCCACAGTTTGTTATGATCCACACAGTCAAAGGTTTTAGCATAGTCAATGAAGCAAATGTTTTTCTGAAATCCCCTTGCTTTCTTTATGATCCAGTGGATGTTGGCAATTTGATCTCTGGTTCCTCTGCCTCTTCTAAATGGAGCTTGTCCATCTAGAACTTCTTGGTTCATGTATTGCTGAAGCCTAGCTTGAAGGATTTCGATTATAACCTTGCCTCCATGTGAAATGAGTGCAATGGTACAGTAATTTGAACATCCTTTGTCATAGCCCTTCTTTGGGATTGGAATGAAAACTGACCTCTTCCAGTCCTGTGGCCACTGAGGAATTTTACAAATTTGCTGACATATTGAGTGCAGCACTTTAAAGGCATCATCTTTTAGGATTTTAAATAGCTCAGCTGAAATTCCATTTTCTCCACTAGCTTTGTTCATATTAATGCTTACTAAGGCCCACTCGACTTCACACTCCAGGATGTTTGGCTTCTGGGTGAGTGACCACAGCATCCTGGTTATTCCAGTCATTAAGACCTTTTTTGTATAGTTCTTCTGTGTATCCTTGCCACTTCTTTATCGCTTCTGCTTCTCTTAGATTCTTTCTGTTTCTGTCCTTTATCATGCCCATCCTTGCATGAAATGTTCCCTTGATAATCTCCAGTTTTCTTGACACCATCTCAACTATTTCCCATTCTTTTGTTTTCCTCTGTTTCTTTACATTGTTCATTTAAGAAGGCCTTCTTATCTTTCCTTGCTAATCTCTGGAACTCTGCATTCAGTTGGGTATATCTTTCCCTTTCTCCCTTACCTTTTTGCTTCTTTTCTTCCCTCTGCTATTTGTAAAGCCTCCTCAGACAACCACTTTGCCTTGTATTTCTATTTCTTTGTGATGGTTTTGGTCACCACCTGCTGTACAGTGTTACTAACCTCCTTCTGGTAGATAGTTCTTCAGGCACTATTTACCTAACCTAATCCCTTGAATCTATTTGTCACCTCCACTGTATAATCATAAGAAACTTGATTTAGGTAATACCTGAGTGGCCTAATGGTTTTCCCTAGTTTCTTTAATTTAAGCCTGACTTTGCAGTAAGGAGCTTATGATCTGAGCCACAGTCAGCTCCAAGTCTTGTTTTTGCTGACTGTATAGAGCTTCTCCATCATTTGCTGCAAAGAATATAATTAGTCCATTTTCAGTACTCACCATTTGATGATGTCCTTGTGTAGAGAAATCTCTTGTGTTAGGGTGTTTGCTGTGACCAATGTGTTCTTTTGACAAAACTCTGTTGACTTTTGCCCTGCTTCATTTTGTACTCCAAGGCCAAACTTTCCTGTATTCCAGATATCTCTTAACTTCCTACTCTTGTATACCAGTTAGCTATGATGAAAAGGACATTAGTTCTAGAAGATCTTATAGGTCTTCATAGAACGGTTCAACTTCATCAGCATTTGTGGTTGGGGCGTAGACTTGTATTATTGTGATGCTGAATGGTTTGCCTTGGAAACTGAGATTCTTTCATTTTTGAAATTGCACCCAAATACTGCATTTCAGACTCTTGCTGACTTTGAGGCTACTCCATTTCTTCTAAGGGATTCTTGCCCACAATAGTAGATCTAATGATCATCTGAATTAAGTATGCCCATTCTCATCCATTTTGGTTCACTGATTGCTAAGATTTACATATTCACTCTTGCCATCTCCTGCTTAACCATGTCCAATTTACCTTGATTCATGGACCTAACATTCCAAATTCCTGTGGGGTTTTGTTCTTTACCTCATTGGACTTTACTTTCACCACCGATACTGACAATCATGGAACTGATTTTGGAACCCATATCTAGTCTTAGGATGTAGGCTAAATTCAGCCTCCCACCTGATTTTGTAAATAGAGTTTTACTAGCTGCAGCTCCTTTTGCTATAATATAGCCTCTCTTGCTATAGTGAGAGAGGTGAGTAGTTGTAACAGAGACCACATTGGCCCCAGTCTTCACTCTCTTGCCCTTTACAGAAGTTTGCCAACCCCTGCTTTTGCCCATAAAGTTCAGCTGGAATGATAACAACCTCCAACATAAAATCTTACTCTTGGGGACTTCCCTGGTGGTCTGGTGGTTAAGACATCGCCTTCCAATGCAGGGGCGGGTGTGGGTTTGATCCCTGGTTGGGGAGCTAGGATCCCACATGCCTCATGTCCAGAAAACCAAAGCATAAAACAGAAGCAGTAATCTTAACAATTTCAATAAAGACTATTAAAAAAAATGGTCCACATTTTTAAAAAATCATAAAAAACCCTTACTATTTTGAATATGTTTTAAAAACTTATCTGTCCCACTGTGGAGAACAAGGATTGTAATCTTGATCTCTTTGTTCATCTTATTTGTTAAAAAAATAGATAACAAATTTATTGTTCTAAGTTATTTATATTCTCCCAATTATGAGAATTTGAATTGGAAGCATGAGAGACAGGATCATGATAGTAATTAAAAATTAGATAACATGGGTTGTCTTTTGAAAGTTATATGATGAAAATAATATGGAAATGTGACAAGTTATTTAACAAAAAAGAGTTCCTTTCTTAATTTTTATTTCTCGTTCTCAATGTAGTTACATAGTACTCTTAATTACATCCTTTATTGAGTTTTATTAAAATCAACATAAATATGAAATGCCCTTAAATATAATGAGTTGTGACCATTCTTGGTGCTTGTCTGATATAGTGGTAGTATTTTAATGTCTGTTCTTCCCTTTGCATGTTTCAGGTCATGGGAGATAATCTGTTGCTCTCATCCGTCTTTCAGTTCTCTAAGAAGATAAGACAGTCTATAGATAAAACAGCTGGAAAGATCAGGTACTGTGTCATTACTCAGACATCCTTGCTTCTATAAAAGCAGGTTACTTTCCTTTCTAGTAAATTTTGAAGGATGACCTATATACCTAAATTTTACATGACATTAGTCAAAAAGTTGGTGAAGTGAGCGGGCTAGAGGATAATGAGAAATGACATTGGAAAGAGAGGGAAGGACCAGTTTGGGCAGAACTTGTTTAAAGAGTTTGGACTTTATTGTAAAAAAGCCATAGGAAGTTAATACATCAAAAGTGTATCTTTAAAAAATATACATATATGTGTGTATATATATATAAAGAGTTTTAATATTTTATTACCATTTCCCTGATTATCTTGCCTCTGTCTCAGGATATACATATACCACTTAGGAAAACATAAGATTAATGAGGAAAAAACCCGATGTGGCTGATAATAGTACTTGGCTTGAGATTTAATTATCAAATTATATCAATTTCATTGGTTTGGGGGGTTTGGTTTAATACACCAGTATTATCCATAAAGATACCATGTAAGTCTCTTCATGTGGTCATATGACCTAGCAATAGGAAAAGCTTGAGGCCTCCTTACCTATAAATGGGAATCCCATATTATTTCATCCTACCTGCTGAAATACATGCCTTTTTTCCCTAGTAACTGAGCCCTCATCCAGTCTCATGTATTCATTCAGTAGATGCTTCATAAAGTACCTGCCTTATACCATTCTCTTCTATTGATAATTCCTTACCACAAAGTATCTTTCTCAGTCCGCACTGGATTAACTCATCCCTAGTTTCCTCTAGGAAAAAAAATTTTGTAGCTTAGACATTTAATTGGAATTGTGACCATTGAACACATTGATGGTTAGTTGGTTGATTTTGTTGTCTCAAAAATTCGATAGAATTTAGAAAGTATAAAAAATAAATATTTTATTAATGTTAATTTGTTGCCTTCAGTTTGAGTGTTGAGTTTTGCTGTGTGTAAAGCACTGTGGCAGGCTCTGTGGAGGACAATAAGAAAGATAAAACATGCTCCCTACTGTTAAGGTCTTATAATCTGGTTGGTGAAGGACAGTGTATATACAGGTAACTATGGTATGAGACAACATGTGATAGATTAGTGCCCAGTTAGAGGTAAGAACAGAGAAAGGATCACCTTCACCCTGGACTGTCAGGAAGGCTTCGTGGAGGAAGTAATATTCAAAGCTAGATATAATTTTTGGTAAGCAAAATCTAAGGGATAGAGGCCTGAGCCTTTTACATAGATAGTACTAAAATAGTTTGAGCAATAACTGGTCTTTAGGTCTGTACCAGGAGTTATAAACTGAAATGCCTACCCAGACCTGTCTAAAACTATCCTGTAAGTTATTCTAATACTTGCTATAGACTCAATTAAAAATATTTGCACAACTGTTTTGCGGTATTTCCGTTGGGCTCCGTGTGAAAGTGCCCCTCAGGGTGTGCCGTGTGGCCCTGCATTGGTCAGCTCCCAGTTTCCAGCCTCTGATTTGCCAGTGCTAGAGAACAGATTGTGGGGGCCTTAGAATATGTGCCTAAGACTTTTTTACCTAAACCGACTACTTTATCAAAAAGGAGTTTTAGCTTCATAGTTAAATTATTGAATGAAATTAGAAATTCAGTATATTTTCATGCTGTTGTTTAGTCTGACTACTCTTGAATTCATTATGTAATATGAAGATCAGTTAAAAGCCCTGATTGTTTCTGAAAGATCTGTAATGGCCTTTGCACAAAACCATTTAAATTCTAACCATTATGATCTGGCCTGATATCTTGATGTACTTTTCTGCTTCCTTAGTGTTTAAGTGTTACACTTCACTCCATGAAGCCAAAATTACGATTGGCTTTATAAACCTGCAGCACAGTAGTTACAAATTGTCCTTAACTTTTTTATCCCTTTAGTGGCTTAGAACTTCAGAGATGTGTGTGTGTGTGTGTGTGTGTGTGTGTGTGTGTGTGTGTGTGATTTAGGAATCTCAGGTAGCATTTCTAAGCCATTATATATGGTTTAACAGTTTGAAAAAGCACTAACATTGCACTCAGTAACCATCTTCTGGCAAAATTCACTGAGTTTTCAGGATGACTAAGCACAGACTCATGAAATAGTCATTGTTTTCTTACTTTCACCAATCCTAATGCTCTAAGGACTCTTTTAAGAGAGCACACCATAATTTCTCAAGCCTTAATTTCACAGTCATTAAGATAACAGCTCCTAGCTAGAAAGAATATTTAGTCTTTGGGGTGTAGAAATTTTAACAGTAAATCAGAAGAATATTCTCTTCTAGGATTCTGGATCCATCGTTGCCTTTTTAAGCATGATTATTTGTAATTGTAGGTGTTCCAGACTTGGGATTTGACATTGATGAATTTGATATTGACTTGATATTGATGAATTTCATGTTTTTAAATAAGTTGAACCTGGCATATTGAATTTTGAAGAAATACAAATGAAAATGTAATTTAGTTTACTACTTAAATACTGATCAACTTCTAATAGTAATGCTTTACTTTCTTGTACAGTACTGGTTGTTGTATAAGGCAGTTAAACTAGATTTCCAACCCAATGAAGAAATTCAAATAGAAACTAAAAAGGTACCTAGTATTTGCAGCTCTCTAAAGCTGCTGATCATGTCATCTAGATTGAAGAGAGAGATACCACATTTGAAAGACGTCAGAATTTTGTGACACATTATTTTATAAGATGCCTGAAATTATTGACAATTGTTTTTGTCAAAGGATAGTTTCTTAATTCTTAACAGGTTATTATGTAAAATATACTAACATGAATTAGTATTTTTAAAGAAAAGCAGCATAAGTACTCTATTATAATTTTCAACCTTTGAAATTGCATACACACTTTGATCAATTCTAAGAAGTCTTTTCCTGTTTAAAGAGGTCCTAACAGACTCAATTGTTTATACTTAATTCAACCTGTTTTCATCTTAAATTCATCTTATATTTATATTGCATATGTTCTATATGAAACAAGCTGTATTTTTGTTATAAAAGGTGATTATATAAAAATACTAGATAAAATTTTGGGGTTATATTGTCATCTACATTTGTTTTATATTTGGTCCTCAATAAAGGATGAGATAAATACTAGAGTTTTTATGTGTCTATTTGTAGCTAGTCAGTTACTTTTTTAGTATAGATCTCTCACATAAATGAGTTTATTGTTAATATTGGCTCAGTGTTTCATTCACAGTTCATGTAACACTTAATGGTATTTTAAATTCTTGTTTAGTTTGAAAAGATATATTGTTTTGTATTATCATTAAAAATGTGATGTTTTTAAAATATGAGAAGTAAAGAGCTTATTTTTTTATTTATAGAATATTATTTAAAGACAAAGATCGGAATTGGGATGAAATAGAAAGCAAGTTAAGAGCTGAAAGTGAAGTCCCTATTGTGAAAACCTCAAGCATGGTATGGTAATTTTTCTTGAATGTTAAAACATTTTTTAAAAGGTTTTATGTTAAAGGAATGATATGCTGATTTTTAAACTGTTCATTTATAAAAGAAGATATAAGAGCATGAATTTGGGAGACTTTATGCTTTCACTTGTCTGTCACAAGGTTTTAAAGTGTTGACTGCTTCAAAGTTGTAGAGGGTGTGAGGGAACCTTTTATGTTTCTCACTATTAATATACTCTTGTTCTTATAATAATTATATTTTATAAATAAGCAATTTTGAATTAAGAGCGAACTCAAATATAAGTTGACATGAGTCATTTCTGTTTACTTAACAGATTGCTTGTCTCCTCCAGAATTTGTATAGGTTTTTATTATTCAGGAGATCATCCTAAAATTGAGGTTTCAGTTTGTACATTTTCCGTAGAAAATCCTTAAGCGCTTTTTACAGTTGTTGCAAGATTGATCAATGTATCTTTGCATATACAGTATTACTATCTAACTTTTCATCTTCTATTATTATCTCACTGAAAAGAAATATTTCAGTGTTAAAGATTTTAAAATTCAAGTCTTTTTACCGAATATCATAATTATTTCATATCCTGTTGCTACAGATTGGGGCCATGTCAGTAATATTAAGGATATCAAATAAAATTAGTGTAAGGTTCATTGCTTATCAAATGAAAATGTTTTAATTAAAGTAAGCTAATTCTTGTCATTGCTTTCCCTACAGGAGATTTCTTCTATCTTACAGGAGCTAAAAAGAGTTGAAAAGCAGCTACAAGGTGAATTTACTACTGATTAAGTATAAAGAGCTAACAATTTTAGAACAAGTATATCCTAAGTGATATTTCTAAAATACTGTTAATTATTTGAACACTATTTGATTAAGTGTAATGATGTATGAATAAAGATATAAAGTTCTACATATTCAAATTACTCATAAAAAGAAAGCATAAATAATTAAAAATATAATTCATAGTATTATATAGTATCTGTTATTTGTTTCTATATAATAGATACAATATAGATTATATTGTATATCTGTACTATATAGTATCTATTATTTGTATATATATTTATAAATTATAGTATATGAAAAATATGTAAAATAATATTAAAATATGTATATGCAGCTGAAAATGCTTGTTGACAATTAGCTTTGTTTACTTGATTTGATAATCTTAAATTATATTTGTGGTACAACCCATATGAACTAATAATGGCTTTATAAGTCATAATAATCATTTGGATGTACCACAAGGAATGAGTGCACATTGGACACAGGGACCAGAAGAGGGAGTAGAGAAGAAAAAGAGACTGTTGGCCTCCTAAACTTTAACAAGGACGTTGTTTTGGTGTGTGTCAGATCTTTAATTATGCATTTATGCCTATGTGTGTTTTGACCTAGAAGTCCCCAGTGGTAAAATAGGTAGATTCCAGAGTCGGTTGCTAATTTTACTGAGTATTTGAATTATCATAGGCATGATGTGTTGGTCCTGGCTAAGTGGTTCTGAATCTTAGCCTCAGCACACCTAAGTGGCTTGTTTACATGATTGTTAGCTGGCAGGAGGGAGTATGCTTTTAAAAGGACCTCTTAAATAATTCTTCTGTCTGTGATGCTTTTTTTCCTCAACTCTCCACTCTACCCAATACCACGTTGAAAATTACTGCTGAAGACTTTCCCTTGTCCACTCAAGGATCTTTTGGATTGAAAGCTGGTCTTTGTCTGGCCCTTGCCATGGAGAATGCAAGGTCTATTTGGCCTGCTAAGGTTGTCATAGAATATGAATATCTAGGCTGTGAAGGACTTTTATGGCTTAGTGGTTCATAAATATATACTTGTGCATGGCAGATACCCTAGCATCCTCTCCAGGATGAATGACAACATGCTATGACAGCTTCAGAGTGTGCTTGCTATTTGCCTCCTCAACTTTCATGTTACTCTGAACCCCATCTTAGCAACTAATCCCAATTATCTGAGTAATAAAGCCAGGAGTAATTTATTTCAGTCCTAACTAGTATTTTCATCATCCTCTTATAATGATTAAAGCATATTTCAAAGAGACCTTTCCTGAATTCCACATCTCCAAATCCTCATCTTCCAACAGGTTCAGATGCCTGTAAGTAGCCTACTCAAGGGACCATAGAAAGCTTTCAGGTTTTTATAACCTGTGATATAGATGAATTACTGAAAGTGGGGTTTTAAATCCAGAATTGGAAGGATTAACCAAATTAAAGCTCATATAAGCATTAGTAATTGAAATATTACCCAAATCATAAGCAGTATACGTATCCAAATTTAGCTGTATCTGTAGTTACATCTTTTTCCCTCTATTCCTTTCCTTTCTTTCAGCTATCAATGCTATGATCGACCCAGATGGAACTTTGGAGGCTCTGAACAACATGGGATTTCCCAGTGCTATCTTGCCATCTCCACCAAAACAGAAGTCCAGTCCTGTGAATGACCACAGCAGCCCGGGTCAGACACCGGCACTTTGCCAACCAGAAGCTAGGGTTCTTCATCCTGCTGCTGGTGCGGTCTCAGCCGAATTTGAGAATGCCGAGTCTGAGGCTGATTTCAGTATACATTTCAATAGGTTCAACCCCGATGGGGAAGAGGAGGACATTACAGTACAGGAATGACTTTCTCTTGCTTGTTAAAATGATTACCTGTGGAATGACTAGAATTATTGGAAACAGCGTAGTGTTGACTTTTAGAGAAAATAAGACAGCTTGGTCAACTGCAATCTTGTTATCTCTGTCTTCTTAATTTTATTTATTTATTTTTTATCTATAACATGGAGCCATAGTAATCCTTTTGAACCATTGAGATGACCATTTGATGCACATAGAGGAAAAACTAGATTGTGAAACTTTCACATTTTGTGGTTTTTATGATTTTCAAATTGAATTAGATAATTGCATCCTTTCCCTTCATAGATCTTTGTGTTTTTTTTTTCTTTAAGCCATGCTGTGACCTACAAGCAAACTAAATACCCAACCTTTCTGACCCCCATGTCTCCTGTGCCAAGCTGCTCCCTGAAATGGACTTGCTCTTCGTCTGTACAGATTTGTTAAACACTTATATTTGCTTCTTAATAATAGGATTTATATTAGTATTCATTACCATTGGATACAATGACATATTGCTGTCCACAGTCAAACTGACCTTTCAGAACAGTCCTTCTTGTGTTCTAAAATTTTCCAACATGTATGTGATTTATATAACTTTGTTGCTGCGTAAATTGTCTTAGGGTTTATGGAAATGAACTATTATGTTTGCACTAAGATTTGCTGGGAGTGGTAGGTGGACATATCTATATATCAATAAGGACTAACCATCGGTTTTTGTATATAGGAGATTGATAATTGTATTTGTTTTAACCCCACAGTGTTTTACTCCACTTTCAAAAAGATCAATTTGGCACTTCCCCCCTCCTTTTTTTTTTTTTAGTGAAAGTAAGGTTTTGTCTCATTTTAGGGCAAATGATAAGTAGAAGGATTAAACTAGACAGATAGGTTATAGGTGGAGTCTATTTTTTAAACTAAGAACATGTATACAGGTCCTGTGTTACCAAGTTTGTATGTGACAGTTGAAAGAATTTTTCCCTTGAAATGATCATGAGATTAAAATTTGGGGCATTAGGAAACTTGGAGAACCAGTAGTCATAAGATTAGTAGATAGTTTCACTCCCAAGCAATGAATTCTGTGTGTTTCCCTGTAGGACCCAATAGTAAATCCTGTCTCAGTCGTATACATTTATAAGGACCCTACAAGATGACGACCAAGGCTTTGGGCCTATGCTAAACAGGAAGCTTATGAAAAGTATCTTCTATTAACTTGTTTTTTCTCTTCTCAGTAATTTCACATTTGGATAAGTTTAAAAAGAAAGTAATTATCTTTATGTTTCCAGAACACTATAATTTTGGGTAATTCTTAATTCAGTTAAATATTATTAGTAGACCTGGATTTTTGAAACCCTTGATCCCATCATTTTATAAAGGTTAAAGCTGCAGCTTTTGCAACTTTCATGAAATAATCTTTAATATTTCAGCAATAATCCTTTGCTATATTTGTTTTAAGAAAGTAACTGTTCAGTTCAAAAGTTTACAGGATTTTTAAAAATCCTGTACTGTTGGGCCAGTTAATAAAGATGAAAAAAAAAAAAAACCTGTTTTTAGAGACATAGAAACAAAAGTCTGTTGTATAGTGGATCTCATTATTTTTCTTTAAATTAAAAAAAAAAGAGCAAATGAACTGTTCTCCTTGTAAAGCTAAATTCCCCATTCTGTCTAATAAAGGAAGACTGAAAAAACGGTTTTAACGAGCACGAATGGAAAGATACCAATGCTTTGAAGGAATAAATGAAATGTTAAAACAGGGTTGATCCATTTGAAGAAAGAGTAGAAAAAATTAATCACCACTGTTTCATCTTTGTTTAATGTTTGGGTACTGATGATATCTATGGAAGTCAAAGGTAAGGAGTTGTTTAGGAAAATAGTAGCATCTATTCTACTTACATTATCATTTAAGTGTTTACACAGTTTTGTTCAATTACAAACATTTGGCCTTTTACTATGTTATTTTTATTTTGTATGAGATACATTATTCTCCTTATTTATTTTTGTTACCTTTATTACTTATGTTATTTTGTTATGCATTTACAACTCCATTTTTAAATAAAGTGTTTCTGGAACTTTATGCAATTGATTGTACATTTTATGCTACTACTTCATCAGTTTATCAAATAACTATATCATTTTCCAAGGTTAAGCAAAAATAGTTCTTCAGTTTATTTAATATGTGATAACTGTAAAACTCATACTCTTTTGAGCAAAAGAAGAAAATATTTTCTTAGCAAATTATAGTAAATACAATTCTCTTAGCTTAATAATCTAATGTATATATAGATAGATATTTATATATGTATTTGATTCCTTGGTCAGGAAGATCCCCTGGGAAAGGGAATGGCAACTCTAGTATTCTTGCCTGGAGAATTCCATCGACAGAGAAGCCTTGTCAACTCTTTGCGACCCCATGGACTGTAACCCAGGGAGCCCCATGGGTGACATTAGCAGTGAAAAACGGGTCTGCCAACACAGGAGACATGAGGCATGAGTTTGATATCTGGGTCAGAAAGATCCCCCGGAGGAGAGCATGACAATCCTATGGGCAGAGAAGTCTGATAGGCTGCAGTCCTTGGATCACAAAGAGTCCAACATGACTGAAGCAGCTTAGCACACATGCACGCATAGATATTTATACACACGCAGCCTTTTCTTTGTTGCTGGCATGGAATCATCAGGAAGCTTTATAACTGATGAATTTGGGGAACAAAGAAGAAATTTAAAATACATCTTAAATTTAACTATCCATTTGGGCACAGTTGTACCCAAGAGTCTTAAATATGTCCCTGTTACTGTTACTCTGTTTCTCAACTTTTTTAGGCTTTCCATAATCTGGCTCTTATGCGTCTGTGTACAGCTGATACAGACTCTCCACCCTAAGACAGTCTGGAGCTGCTTCATCCCCTTCCTTCCTGCTTAGGCACATTCCTTCCGTTGTTCAGAGTTTCACTAACTCTTCATAAAGCTTCCCTCACTTGACTGGGCCCTAGTAAAGGGTTGTGTTGTACTTACATTTCCCCCTTCCCTTCTCCCATTATATACACACAACTTTCTTCCTTCTAAATTAATAATTTTATTTCCTGGATAAACTGTACTTTAAAATGTCTGTGTGTTTTGCTTTGTCTGTCTTTGATTTTGCTTGTCATCTATGTCTCTGCCTGAGAGGATCCTGACTTTTGAAAGGAAAAGAGAAGCTTAGGGTCCAGACCCTTTTCCTCACTAGCTAAAAATGTGTTTCTCTGTCTTGTGATGTGCAGGAGGAAAGCATCTTAATATCCAAGAAATCTCTTCCAACCCAAGTGGTCTATGACTTCAAAATAGTTATCCATCCTGTTTTCTTCAGAAAAATACTCCAGGTCATATTTATTCAACAGCTGTGTACTAGGCACTGAGGTTACTGTATAAACAGAAATAAATGATTGCCTTCACAGACCTATTCTGGAGTAGGGAAACAGATAATAGAAACTAAAAATTAGTTGATATCAGATGGAATAATCACATTCTCCTTTACCCGCCCTCCCCCCGCCTCCAGTGGATTATTTATATTGCTCTCTCCCTAGTTTCTTAAAATTGCATACTGCTCAACAAATGATTCAGTTAAATACTTTTTGTTTTGGGGAGCATTTTGTGATCTGACTTTCAACCTCCACATTTTTCCTTAGTTCCCCCCTTTGCTATAGTAAAACCCATGGTCTCTCTCTCTCTCTTTTACTGAAGTATATTTGATTTACAATGTTGTGTTACTTTCAAGTAAAGTGAATCAGTTATACACATACATATGCCCACTCTTCTTTTAAGACTCTTTTTCCCGTATAGCCCATTACAGAGTATGGAGTAGAGTTCCCTGTGTTATATAGTAGATTCTTCTCAGGTATCTGTTTTACATACAGAAATGTGTCTGTCATCCCCAGCCTCCCAGTTTATCTGTCCCCCTCCTTATCCCCTAGTAACCATAAGTTTGTTCTCTACATCTGTGACTCTGCTTCTGTTTTGTGAATTAAGTTCTTTTGTACCCTTTTTTTGGATTCTACATACAAGTGATATCATATGATATTTTCTTTCTGTGTCTGATTTCACTCAATATGACTATCTCTGGGTCCATCAGTGTTGCTGCAAATGGCATTATTTTGTTCTTTTTTATGGCTGAGTAATATTTCATTGTATTTATCATATCTTTATCCAGTCCTCTGTCATTGGACATTTAGTTTGCTTCCATGTTCTGGCTGTTGTAAATAATGTGGCAGTGAACATTGGGATGCATGTATCTTTCTGAATTACGGTTTTTTCCAGGCATATGCCTACTAGTGGGATTGCTGAGTCATATATGGTAGTTTTTAGTTTTTTAAGGAACCTCTATACTGTTCTGCATAGAGGCTGTAGCGATTTATGTTTTCACCAACAGTGTAGGGGAGGTTCTCTTTTCTCCATATCCCCTCCAGCATTTATTGTTTATAGACTTTTTTCTTGAACTGTGTGACTCCACAAAAATCCTAAGGCACTAGAAAACAGCCAAGCCATCCTCACAGTGCCCTGAGGGAAGACATGTGAGCTTAGATACATGATGGACTGTAATACCACCACCTAAGACTCCATGCAGTGAAAGGAACAGCCATGAAATGTTTGGATACTTCTTGATGATGGCATTCTGACCAATGTGAGGTGATAGCTCATTTGATTTATAATTTTCTAATAGTAATGTGGAGTATCTTTTCATGTGATTTGGGGGTATCACTATGTCGTCTTCGGAGAAATATCTATCTAGATGTTCCACTCATTGTATGATTGGGTTGTTTTTTGTTTATATTGAGCTACATGAGCTCTTTGTATATTTTGGAGATTAATCCTTTGTCAGTTGCTTTATTTACAAATATTTTCTCCCATTTTGAGGGTGGTTTTTCTGTTATGGTTTCATTTGCTGTGCAAAATCTTTTATGTTTAATTAGACCCAATGGCAACCCACTCCAACACTCTTGCCTGGAGAATCCCATGGATGGAGGAACCTGGTGGGCTGCAGTCCATGGGGTTGCAAAGAGTCAGACTCGACTGAGTGACTTCACTTTCACTTTTCACTTTCACGCATTGGAGAAGGAAATGGCAACCCACTCCAGTGTTCTTGCCTGGAGAATCCCAGGGACAGTGGAGCCTGTTGGGCTGTTATCTATGGGGTCACACAGAGTTGGACACGACTAAAGCGACTTAGCAGCAGCAGCAGCAGCAGACCCCATTTGTTTATTTTGTTTTTTATTTTTATTCTAGAAAGTGGATCAAAAAAAAAAAAAAAAAAGATCTTGCTGCCGTTTATGTTAGTGTCCTACCCATGTTTTCCTCTGAGAGTTTTATAGAGGATCTATGAAAATGTATCTGATCTTACATTTAGGTCTTTAGTCCATTTTGAGTTTATTTTTCCTTGTGTTGAGGAGTGTTCTAATTTCATTCTTTTACATGTAGCTGTCCAGTTTTTCATAAAAGAAACTATCTTTTCTCCATTGTATAGTTAACACCTCCTATGTCACAGATTAATTGACCATAGGTGAATGGGTTTATTTCTTGGCTTTGTATATAGTTCCACTGATCTGTATTTCTGATTTTGTGCCATTATCATACTGTTTTAATGACTGTAGCTCTGTAGTATAGTCTGAAGCCAGGAGCTTATTTCCCCCAGCTCTTTTTTTATTTCTGAAGATTGCTTGGGCTGTTCATGGTCGTTTGTGTTTCCATAAAATTTTGTTCTAATTCTATGAAAAATGCCACTGGTAATTTGATAAGGTTTGCATTAAAACTAGATTGCTTTGGGTAGTTTAGTCATTTTCAGAATGTCCTTCCAGTCCAATAACATGGTATAGTTCTCTGTTTGTGTCATCTTTTATTTCTTTCATCAATATCTTATAATTTTCTGAGTACAGGTCTTTTATCTCCTTAGGTAGGTTTACTCCTTAGTATTTCATTTTGTTTGTTGCAATGGTAAATGAAGTAGTTTGCATAATTTCTCTTTCTGACCTTTCATTGTTGATACATAGAAATGCAGAAGATTTCGGTCCATTAATTTTGTATTCTGCAGGTTTACCAGATTCATTGATGAGCTCTAGTAGTTTTCTGGTGGCATCCTCATACATAGAAAATCCTAAAAATGCTCACTCCCAGAGGCCCAGAATGTCTTGATTTACATGAAAGTCACTTTCATTATATCACACAGTTTAACACTGGATTTTGGATAGGTGTGAGGCCGCTTCTTCAGTGCGGTGCTTTTCTGCTGGATCCCAGAGGGACCCCATTAGGCTGATGAATTCTAGCTGAAGTTGCTTGCAAGTTCTTGAAGAAATTATTTCAAGGCACTTCCTCAATTTAGAGAAATCCACGTTTGCTTTATTTGGATGTTGGATTGACCAGAACATTGGCAGTCCAGCGAAGGAATAGCAGAACTCTCTTGCCCTCAGTTCAGACTTGGTTAACATTTTTCTGGCCTTTCTGTTCCCTACTCCCTCCCTTCTTCCAGGTGTGGTGTGTTAGCTTCATAGCTCCCTTTTCTTGGATCTTCACCATAAGGAAAAGGTCCATGCTGGCGCCACTCACTCTGTCTAGCACATTTCACTACCTGGAACTCATTTTTGTTGAATATTTGGCATTCTTTTTTTGGTATCCGTATACACACTAAAATGTTCAACAAGCCTTTGTTAATTGATTGTGGTCTTTTTAGAGTTATTACTATTACAACTTTATTTCTCTTACTACTACTATGAGGTCTAACCTTAAACTGAAGTATGAAAATTCTTTGAATTTTGAGGCATGGTATAATTAGATCTCAAAATGTTAGACATTATGTAGCCCAACTACCTCATCCATATTTGAAGTTTGAGGCTGAACAAATAACTCGTGCTGAGTGAGGGATTATTATCTTTCCAGCCAGTATGGCAGCCCACTTCAGTACTCTTGCCTGGAAAATCCCATGGACAGAGGAGCCTGGAAGGCTGCAGTCCGTGGGGTCGCTGAGGGTTGGACACGACTGAGCGACTTCACTTTCACTTTTCACTTTCATGCATTGGAGAAGGAAATGGCAGCCCACTCCAGTGTTCTTTCCTGGAGAATCCCAGGAACAGAGGAGCCTGGTAGGAGGCCGTCTATGGGGTCGCAAAGAGTCAGACACGAGCCCCCAAAAATAAAGTCTGTCACTGTTTCCGTTTTTTCCCCATCTATTT